>JARYHS010008074.1:216238174-216635987 GCA_031002005.1 Vandiemenella viatica | reverse complement strand
TACTGAAAAACGGTTCAAATTTTTTTTTCATAATTACAATTTATCGATATTTATTAACTATGAAATGTTACGAAAATCAAAGTTAATGAATGTATAATGGAAATTAATTTTGTAGCAGTTGCTTGGTTATTAAATTGTAGACATAACCTCGAATTTCTTCTAATAATATCTCTGGTCGTTGTTAATTTGCGAGTGACGGCTGGCGCGTGACGTCACCGTTCTCCGGCTAATAGCTATCGAAGTGAGTAAGTGAGCTTAAGAAATAATAAAATAGATTAGTCTTGCCTAGATTTCTTTCTCGGCTCTGATGGGCGAGCCATTCAAATTAAAAACAAAAATACAGTAATCTGTACAAACTTTAATAATTTGTTCAAAATGTCTGATTAATTTACAAATTCGTTCCGTTTTCTTTTTAATCATGCTGAGAAAATTAAACATATTACTGATATAAATGTAATAAGTAATTAACATACTTCACATTCATTTGACATTACATCTCGTAAGGTCAGTTATTAATTAATATCACCAATAACAAAGGAGGCCTCGGAGACCACAGCCTTGCGGTTACGTTGTATACCTAACTTCCAAGCCAATTGATTAATTGGTGAACTGAGGATTGTTTTAACGTCATACTCAAATAGTTTATCAGTAGCATAATTTACTCGTAGAAAAGAATCAAGGGAAAGGTGAAAAATATTTCGATGTGAACAGATCTTGAAGATCGGTACCACGAATACGGGAGAGCTAACAGAAAAGCACAAAATCTTAGGCAAAAATTTGTAAGCATCTGTGCTTTATCCTAGCCACTGGTGGCACTGGGCAGAGATGAAATTTTGCTCAGTAACGGCCTGGCTGGCGTCCTCTTGAATCCTGCGGAAAGCACCGTTAGTTGAAGGCCGAAACCTGAACGACAGCCAAATTATATTTGTCGTGTCTACTATGCGCGTTCCGACGCCAATAATCAACGAAGCAAACACTCCTAAACAATGTTTAGCGTCACAAAATACTGAATCACTAATAGCTGTGCTTAGTGCTAAATGTGCAGGACTTCGTGAGAACAGGTCAAAATTTCGATACGTCTTGTCGCATATGGAGAGATGACAGTGAAAAATCTGACACACTTGTACTAAAAGTAGTGCATGGAAGGGAAAATATGACCATGACCACAAGCTGGCACTCAATATCAGGCACAAAGATGTGGGAAGATACTCTGTTTTCGGTAAGGGTGTCAGGGATTGGAATGAGTTACCAAGAGAAATGATGAATTGTTTGCCAAAACCGTTGAAAGAATTTAAAGATAAAATTTGTAGAGGGCAAATGTAGGTGGGTGCAGGATAGGGGTAAGATGGGGGTGTAGGGAAATTGCCACCGGAGCCTGTGCGTTCCATTGCAATTAAATTACGAGGGTGGGTCAAATGAAAACCTTAAATTTGTAATAAAAAATCTAAATTTTACGCCGTTATTCTGTAAGTTGGTAAGCGTGCTACAAGCAGCGTGCAGAATGGCCTGTAGGTGGCAGCATAGTGAAGATGCACAAATACCGTCGCAGTATCAGTATAAAGATGGCTGCCCCACTTAAGACTTGCACCAGGGAAGAACAGCGTTCTGTTATTCGGTTTTTGAGTAGTGAAGTTGTGAAACCTATTGAAAGTCATCGAGGAATGAAGATTCAGTACGGTGATGCATGTTTGTCACAGCAGCAAGTCTACGAATGGAGTAGGAAGTCGCAAATGGTGTGACTTCAGTGGAAGATGCTCCTCGTCCAGGTCAGGCACAACGAGTTGTGACTCCACAGAACATTGGCAGCAGTTGAAGCCATAGTGATGGAAAACCGCCGAGTGACAGTGAATGACATTGCAGCATGTTTAAAGATTAGTCATGGTTCAGCACACCACATTGTGCATGATGTGCTCCAGTTTCACAAAGTGTCTGCAAGATGGGTGCCACGGCAACTGACTCCTGAAATGAGAGAACGACGTGTTGATGCTTGTTAAGAGCTTCTTCGGCGCTTTGAACGAGAAGATGATAGCTTCCTTGCAAGAATCGTTACTGGAGACGAAACTGGGTTCACTTCCACCAACCGGAAACGAAGAGAGCGAGCAAGGAATGGCGCCATTCCTCATCACCAAAATCAAAGAAGTTTTGAACAGAACCATCAGCAGGGAAGGTTATGCTGACTCTCTTTTGGGACGAAAAATGCGTCATTTTGGAGCATTACATGCCCAGAGGGATTACTGTCACCAGTGCATCATACACAGATCTCCTAAAAAATCATCTTCGACCTGCAATCAAATCAAAGCGACGAGGATTGCTGTCATCAGGTGTCCTTTTGCAACATGACAATGCACGGCCCCCACTACCCGTACAACAGTTGCAACAATCACAGACCTGCATTTTGAGTGTCTTCCTCATCCACCATACTCACCAGACTTTGCACCAAGTGATTTACATATATTTTGACCACTCAAAGAAGCAGTGGGAGGAAAGAAGTTCCGTTCTGATGAAGAGGTACGCCTCGTGGTGCATGAGTGGTTGCGCGGACTACCAAAAGAATTTTTTTCTAAAGGAATTTATGCACTTTGTAAGCGCTGGAGGACTTGCATTGAGCGTGTGGGAGATTATGTTGAAAAGTGATACAGCGTTGTACCACTTCTGCACAATAAATAATATTTTAAAAAAAATATTTAAGGTTTTCATTTGACTCACCCTCGCAAATTAAATTAAATTAAATTGATAGCTAGAACCTAGAGGAAATCGGAAAGGTGTCACTCATTCACGTCTCAAGTACTAAGGCCTACAGGCAGTTAAAATAGTAAGGGGACCACTGCGGCCATATTTGCACTAGATTCAGAGGGTCCGTCACACTTTTGAATGATCCACAAATAAGTGGTGCTATTAGGAATTTTCATCTTGTAGCCGCGAAAAAAATTTCTAGCAAGATGGGCACATAGGAAATGACATTCAACTGTACGTATCTCAACAATAAATTATACCAAGGTTTGCAACCAACTTGCATTTGGGAAAGAAGCGAAATTGGATTATTCTGGTCGATATTGTTCGCTTAAAATATGACAACAGAATTAATAATCCATTCCATATTTAACGAGCTACATTCGAATTGGTAAATGCGCGAAATTGTAAGGAACTAGAAGCCTACGCGAAGACACTTGACCGTACTTAATCACTGAATCAAGTTGCGAAAGGGCTTTGTTGACTACCTCAGTCTGTGACACGAAGTATAGGTTAAAAGCCGAGTGTAACCTCATCTCAGTACGGCCTAACTACTAACGGCATACATCTTTTTCCAAGAGAAGGCTCTTAGTTTAAATGCATTGAACTGATATTCAAATGAATGAATCCTGATGCTAGATTCTACTGTCTTGAGATATCAACACGGTCAGCTACAGAATTTATGACAGCCAGATTCATTATGAGTTTTAAAACTTATGAAAATGCATATAAAGACTTCAAGTTCACCACAAAATAGACACGTAGACCTATACTGTATAAACTGACATAATGTGCTTGACTAAGGTTGACTTGGTTTTGTCCCTTACAAACGTATTCACGTAAAACTTAGCGATTGTGGCACAGCAACACTTTGCTTTCATTTATTAAGGTGTAGTTGTTCTGTTCAGCATTCAACGACGCAAAGGTCGGAAGTCGTACTGGCACGTAATTCCTGGTCACTTTGCGTGCTGGCCGTTACGCGATGTGTTAACCCGCTGGCATAGGTCTCAGCAGATGTGTCACAGTGGTATTCGAGGTCGACACGACTCTGCAAGGTGAGCTGATGGAAATCGATACAGGTGCCACTGCTCATGCATTAGCCACTGGCTGCTCTATCCAGGAAATAGCAACATATATGTGGCTCACTGATAATCGACAATGTTTACAAGCCATTAAACTGGCATTCCCCTCTGTATGTATGCGAAGTATGTTATAACTAGCGTCCGACCAAAAAAAAGTACCTTCGCTCACACATTCGGCTTAGGCCAAAATCGGCCGAAGCCGAATTGTATACAGCCGCCGAAACTGAACGAAATCTTTCGAAAGTCGTCAGCGCAGCGTGTTCGTAGATCGCCTGCAATATAGCAAAATTTCACTTTTGGGATAAAGTATAATTTGGAAATATTTTTAAAAGAATTACGACAAAGCAAATTGCAAAAAAAAATGCTGTAAATCGTTGTCCCTTTGAACTTAAAAAAAAAAAACCAGACCATAGCCAATATAAAGAACCATTTGACAAAATTTCATTAGAATAAATGGGAAGGTTTTTGTGTGAGCCGATGATCAATTCAGAAGCTTGATTAAATTTAAAAAAAAAATCAAATATCGTTAACGCACTCCAAGATTTGAAGATTTTTTTTTTAACTGCTTAATGTCTCTTAACAGTGAGGTCTTTATAGACGGGAAAGGACGGGGGGCAAGGAATGGGAAGGAATTAGGCCATGGCCTTTTGAAGGAAGCATCCCGGCATTTGCCTCGAGTGATTTGGGAAACCAAAGAAACCATGGAAATCCCAAATCTGGATACCCGGAGGGGGATTCGAACCACCGTCCTACCGAATGCGAGGCCAGAACGCTAACCATTACACCACCATGCTCGGTTTGAAGAAGGAAGTGAAACAATCTACTTTATCAAATATCATAGAAAAAAAGGTAATACCTCCATGGCTCATTAATCATCTATTTCTTTGCAGGTTGATAAATGTGTTATGGACCTGTTGTATTTTTTAGAGATATTGCTATAACAATAGTAAAAAATTGTAGGAAATTTCAAGAAGGGTGAACAAGCTCCCCTATATCTCAATAAATATCAAAAAACATGTGACTTGTCTAAACAATTTTTGATATTAGTCGTCGAAAGTCGTTGGAACAGCAAGTTGGAGAGATTTGTAGAACAGAAAATTGCAGTAAATCTGCGTTTGGCAGAACGTGGTGGAACATAAATTCCAACTGCAGATGAATGGATACAAATGAGCAATTATATAACTGTACTGAAATGTTTATAACAAGCAACAATTAATATTTCTGGCGATTCTTCATCAGTATATGTAATTACACCATTGATTGCCACATTAAAATCAAAACATGCTCAGAGAGATGAGGACTTTGAAGGATTAAGATTGTTCAAAAGCCGCTTGTGTGAGTCTATGAATAGCAGATTTTCATGCGCAAGAAATAGTTTACAACTGTCGATTACCACTCTAATGGATCCACGGGTGAAAACTAAGTATTTTACTAGCGACGAAATTGCAAATACGAAGGTCGAAATTTTGACACTTCTACTTCAAAATTGTGCGCTGACAATAACAAATCGAACGGATGATATGGACATGGATGTTAGTGTTAGTGATATGAAATCTTTCTCCTGGAAAGAAATCAATATCAGATGATTTATTGGATACCCATGAAAAATGCCTTTGACTGAGGCTGGATTGGAATATTTGGACAACTATCATCTGCCTTTTGAAGAATATTTTACTTGTTTTTTTAAAGAACCTTAGCTGCCGAGGACCGCTGATGTTGTTCAATATTGGACTTCCAGTCCGTGTATTTATTTACGACCGGCACCAACCAAACATCTTATCTACAACTCCTACTAGTGTTCCTACTGAACAATTGTTCAGTACTGCCAGTCAAACCAATGATGACAAAACAGCTAATTTAAACAGCGAAAATATCGAAAAACTATTATTTTTAGTTTACAACATCTGTTTGACTTTGATTATTAAATCTTAATTTTTTTAAGTACTGCTCTACTTTTTGTTTTGATTATATTTAGTGTATTTTTAATTAATCTAAGTATAAAATTGTATACCTAAAACTACTTAGAAGTATTTTGTTATTGATTGGGATTTAAATGGTAATTTTATATGTGAAACTAATTTAGACTGCAAGATATCGTATAGCCAAAACTAGAATAATTTATGTTAGGTAAAAAGAGTTGTTTTTATTTTTCTTAAAAATGAAATTATTACTATATTTAAGGTATTGTAAGAAAAAAGTATTTATTTTTAACTGAATAAAACTCCAAATAATTAATTAACAATTTAATCTATGAAACAAATTATTCTAATTTAATTACGGTTAATTCTGTTAAATTTTCTTGTTTATATTTGTTATTGTTAAATAAAATAAAATTGTAGTTTAAAAAACTAAAATCACGCTTTCGTAGTAATGTGAACTAAAAGGTTAAAAATAATATTTAAATATAAACATTTTGTTTAACAGTGATAGGACGTCCCACAATTCAGGATAAATTAATTTTTTTGAATAAGCTTAAAGAATAAAGTCACTGATTACAAAATTAACTTTAATGTAAAAAAGCATGGGGTGCTATTTCAGTTGTCTTATATTTTTTGTCGTTGGCTGTTTGTAAAGACAGAGTCATTGTCAAAAGTTCGCACCCCACGCTTTTTTAACATTAAAGTTAATTTTGTAATCAGTGACTTTATACTTTAAGCTTATTCAAAAAAATTAATTTATCCTGAATTGTGGGACGTCCTATCACTGTTAAACAAAATGTTTATATTTAAATATTATTTTTAACCTTTTAGTTCACATTACTACGAAAGCGTGATTTTAGTTTTTTAAACTACAATTTTATTTTTAACTTTTTAGTTCAGATAGTTTAAAAAGTATGTTTCTTACTGTTGGCTTTTCTTCGCCAATCTCTCTTTTTCTTTGAGTTGTAGTTTCATTATTAATTATTATTCCCACGAGTAAAATACAATTAAATGGTCAACTCAACAAGAGATCCAATAGCACGGTAAACGAGGAAGGCTTTTCTTTCTAGTAAAGTAATATTTCGAATACTTACTATTCAACATCACGTTAAGCGACTTCAGACAGAGAAACCTTTCTGGATAGGAGACAGCAGAAGACGATCGTCTACAGCAACCAAGGCTCGTAAATCACACCCGGGAAACTGGAGAACGATGATGATGATGATGGCTATATTGGGTGGGAAATCTCCGAAGGGTGTGGCCGCCAAATGACGAAGATTTCTCGAATCGCACCTGTGCACTAATGTCGCGGCTACATTTGCCTAACTCAGTAATCCCATCAAGTATAGGATACACTGACAACGTGGCGAGAGTGAAATTATTTAATTTTTATCGGTTCTTAATAAGTGTTCAAAATTTAAAACGATTCGGACGTCAGGAAGCGGGTAAACACTGAAATGAAAGATTCCATTACATGGCAACCATTTTTCTATTGTTACCGTCAGAGTAACGAGAATAGCAGGACGTTGCTAAGAGACTACTGTATTGTCAACGGTTCTTAAAACGTGTGCAAATTTTTATGTTTTTACTGTCAACGTAATCAGAATATCAAGACATAGCTATGAAATTATTGTATTATAATTAGTTATCAATACATGAGCAAAATTTCAAACAACTCGGACATCTGGAATTGGGTTAAAATTATATTGCAAAATTCCACGACATTCAACCATTTTTCTGTTGTTACTGTCAAAGTAATGAGCATAGCAGGATATAGCTATGAAATTATTGTATTGTCACCGGTTCTTAATAGGTGTGCCAATTTTCAAACAGCTCGGACATCGGGAAGTGGGTCACAATTGAGTTGTAAAATTCCGTTACATTCATTACATACATACATACAAGTCAAGCTAATATAAAGCGTGTAAAAATAAAGTCGCCATGATCGGCTACAGCTGAACCACGCTGTGGGGCAGGTAAACGTGGAGTCAGAGATGCTACTTGGAAGAGGCATTAGTTCTGTTTTGGGTGTTGTGTCTGTGAACACCAGTAGTAGGTGGGGTTTTATTAGGCTTGGCCTACACCTAAATAGAAGGGGGGAAGGGAGTACTTTCTGAGTTGTTAGATATGCTGCAAAGGAGCCCACCTATGATGGGAACAGGACTGTGCCCTTTTTAGCTTAGGGACGGCTGGTGAGGGGATAAAAATAAGTTATTGAAGGGATACTGATTGTAGATGCACTATGGGAAAAAAACCACAAATGCTAAAAAACAGGTGAAAACTATTGAAATAATAACGGAATTGGGTACAACTGGAAAGACAAAGTTTAATGCTGGAAATACCACAAAGCCAAAAATAAGGGTGTTATTAGCGAACTGTAGAAGTATAATGAACAAAGTAATAGAATTTGCAAACTTAATAGAGATACATGAACCACAAGTAATTATAGGGGTAGAGTCTTGATTGAAAGAAGGAGTACTAGACAATGAAGTTTTCCCTGAAGGTTACAGAATGTATCGCAGCGACAGACGAGCAATTGGTGGAGGGGTATTCATACTGGTTAGCAAAGATTACTATAGTTCTCTAATGTTCATAGATCATGACCATGAGTTACTAGGGGTAGATTATTAGGATGATAAAAAGAAAAAAGTAGGATATTGGCTGCTTAGCGTAGTGGAAGAATGAATGATGCAGATGAGATTCTTGGAGAGAAACTAAATTCACACAGTTCAGAGGTGAGAGTAGAATGGTTATTATTGGAAGGATTTAAATTTACCAGGTGTCAACTGGGTTGGAAATAAGACAAACAACACAAGGGAACAGAGATTTGCAAATACTTTAACAAGGAAAGGTGGTTTCACACAAGTGATAGAACAAAATACGATGGGACCAAACATGTTGGATATCTTCTGATAAAGCCTGATGAAAATCTTGTAGTGTGTCAAGTAACTGAAGGAATAAGTGATCACTGTGCGGTACTGATGAATATTAGGGGATTCAGAAAAGCAGTGGCCAAAATAGTTAGGGGAGAAAAGGTATAATTACAAAAAGGGCACAGACCATAGAACTGGAGAGATATTTCAAGGAAAGGTTCAGCAAATTGAAAGATGGCCCAAGTACAATGGAAGTGAAATGGGAAGAGTATAAGAAAATAGTAAAAACCGGGCGAGGAAATGTTTATTCCAAAGCAGAAATTAAAGAGAAGTACAGAACCTACATATTACAATGGGAAGGTGGGAAGGTTAAAGAGGCCAGTGAGACGGGAACACAACAGAGTTAAGAGACAGAATGGCAGCAGGGAATAATTAAAACAACTAAACAAGCTATTAATAAGAGCAAAGAGAGAAGCAAAGGGTGGGTTTATGATAAATATTATGGGTGCAGGAGGACCACTCAACGATGCATCTAGAAATTTATATGGCTATATTAGGAAACTGAAGGAAGAGAAAGTATTCAGAATATTGTAGATAAGAACGGAGTTGAGGTCACTGAGGATTTTAAAATTGCAGAGATATTGAGCGACTGGTTTAGTGAGACAACTAGGGACTATCAACCTGTGATGGGAGGGAATGAATCACAGGAGAGTCTCCCTAAAAGTATAAATGAGGAAACTACAAAATTTGTAATAAATTCTAAGGAAATTATGAAAGAACTCAGAAAGCTATAGAAAACGAAAATGGGCTGTTGTAGAGAATATTATTACAGATTTATTAAAGATTGTGGGATATCAAATTGTGCCTTACCCTGAAATTTTATTTAAAATGAGTTTGGATTCTTGTCGCTTACCAGATGTTTGGAAAAGAGTGATAGTAGTACCGGCTCATAAGGAGGTGATACAAATAGGGTTGAAAATTACAGGCCAATTAGTTTGACATCAGTGATACGCAAAATGATGGAGAGATTGAAATGCAACTATATCAGAAATGTCTGTGACGAAAGAAACTGGTTTTCAGATCGACAACATGTCTTTAGGCAAGGATATTCGTGGTGGGCTATATGAAAAATATTTCAGATGTGTTCAACAATGGAGGTCAAGTTGATAGTGTAGCACTAGATCTTTCTAAGGCATTTGGCAGAGTGAGCCATAAAATGGTTTTAAACAAACTCAAATCTATTGAATTGGATGAAAAACTTACTCGCTGGGTAGAGGAATTCTTAAAAGCCAGGAAGGAAAGTGTTAGAGTAGGAAATACATTATCAAAAGATGGAAGTGAATATGGGAGTGCCACAGGGGAATGTATTGGGACCGATGCGTGCGATTCATTATTCAACGAAACGTATAACACGTGGAAATGCTTATTCCGTTAGTGATGGAGCCCTCACACAGATGTACAGACAGAGTTGCAAATAGACAGAGATTCACCGGAGCGTCACCAATTGTACCTCAGTTTCCATTGGACCCTATGAAGGATGTGTATAGGCAGAATACTACCTGCCTACACTGCCTCGTGAGGAAAGCGCTAGAAAGTCGCGACTTTCCTTATTACAGATTAGAATACACGGGGACAGCTAGAGGTAATAACGGAAAAGTGATTTTTTTTTGTGTGAGTGTTTTTTGGTTTCAAGACATATGAGCATACACAGGTCGCTTATTAACGATAGAATACCGGAAGTTGCTTTATAAATTAAATAATAATTTCTGTCTATTATGTCTCTCAGTTGTCGACGGACGTGACAAATGTCACTCAGTTACTGTGTATTAAATCTCCACAAGAAAAAAGGTTTATCAGTTTGCAGAAAAACAAAAAAAACTAGTTCGGCAACTCTTTTACACTGCGAACCTGGTTTATAACTCCCAGTATATTAAAGTATAATCTATTATCTGTGAACGTCCTATCAACAATTTGTTAAAGAGATTTTATGCTGACAGAAAATAAAAATGCATCCAATAATTAAGCACAGTCATCATGAAATACGCAGTTTGTTACTGTCCGAAATATATGTCACACGTTTAAACGTTTTACGAAAAATAAATTACCTTGTTTTATGAAATCATTAAAAAAGTTCTTCTGCAGATCTTAATGTACTCGTAGGTTATCTAAATTCATCTTTTCACCACTCTGGAAAATTTTTAGATACGCAATGTGCACCAGATCGATGTTCATATTCTGTGTTTAATGAATGTTTTTACATCATCCTCGGAGAAGTTTAACCAAATCATTCCTTAACCACCGACATTAATTTAGTCTCATTATTAAGATAGTATCTCGGCATCTTTCGATTTCGTTTCGGTATGCAAGATTTCGTCAAAATCTTTAGAGACGTTAGTTAAAAATTAATTTTATCTATGTTCAAAAGTTGCTCATATAATAATATTAGATTGGATAAGTTATATATATTATATAAACCTAAATTAGCTCACGGGATGGCGTTTGAGCCGTTTCGGAGATACCAAACACAAGAATTACAAGAATTACTTTTTTCTGTAAAATCATGTTACAATCTTTCAAAGTAAAGTGTTATCTACATATGAAATTTCATCCAAATCGCTAGAGCTCTTTCCGAGAAGGTTCGGTTACCGTCCCATAAAGTTAAATTTAAATAAAAGTGCTATTATTATGTTAAATAGAACCCTTTATGCTAATCAGGGATTAATTAATGGTGCACCATTAGTGGTAATTAACTTATACGAGTACATCATCAGTGCTAAATTCATTCACTCCGTTATAACTATACTCATACCTCGCACTAATCTCACATCTTCTGATCCAAGAGTGTCATTCCAAATAGTAAGAAAATAATTCACAGTAAATATAACTTCTGTTATGACCATTAATAAAGCACAAGGTCAAATGCTTCAAATAACAGAATTGTATTTACCAGTACCTGGTTTTTTCGTACGTGTTTTTTTCATGAGTTCGTTGATTCTGTAATATTTACGTTTATGTTAAAGATACATAGATTCACCACATTTTAACATTTCAGTGGCGATGTTCCGGAATTTCATAAAAGTGGAACAATCTTTCTCCTGAGCATATGAATGATCTTTTTCAGTGTGACATCAATCATGTCATTAATGTGAGTTCAGTGTTGTGCATTAATAGGCAAAAAAAAAAAAAAATCCGCATAAATCATAATGCATTAAATGTGGATTCAGTTTATATTTTAGAAACTGTAAATAACTTATTTATATTATGTTTTTCGTATTCTGATCTCATGGTTTGTTATACTTCCGTTACATATGTTTACCAAACACATACACGTTACACTTCATGTCTACGATGATTCAATTGGTAGAACTTACACAAAATATTGGTAATAGTCACTGATCTATTATAGAATCGAAAATGCCCCTGCTGTAAAATCTTGTCCAGTTTTCGATGATATACCACCCTTATTGTGCGGCACACGCGAGGAAGACACTATGCGCTAGTTCCTGCATTGCCGAGCCTTCGTGTGTCCGCCGAGTCTTCGTTTGACTACCGAGCCTGGGGACGTGGCACAATTCGCCCGAGTAAAGAGGACCGGTAACAGGAATAACCGAGTAAGTTCGTGCGTGAGTAGACAGAAATTTGCACGAAACTAATCTGTTCAAATCAAAAACTTCAAAAGATTACACCCAGTATCAATCGACAATTTCAGTGTTTCAGGTAAGTCCAGAGTTTGGAACAGTATATTAATACGCCCTCGGAGACTCAACATATCTGCAATTTTGATTATCCTACTGTAAAATTCTTCCCTCAGTTACAAGATTGCATGGTGCTTAAGTCAACTAGAGCTCTCCTTATTTTAACCTCAAATCAGCTATTCTGGATACTTAGTCTGGATAATCAAACCTTATAGTAGCAACTTTAGAACACCTCTTCGTTCTAATCGCCATTACTTCTTGAAAGCCCTCTTCATGTTTGAGCTTTATGTTTACTGAGCCAAGAGACTTGGCGAGTACTAACTGCCGCTGCTGTTTGTTTGTTCCAGCCAAGTACATCAAGGCGTGCAGCAGGAATGATCCACAACTCAACGACTGCATCATGAAGCACGGCGTGGAAGCTATACCTTCCATCATTAATGGTGAGGTTTTTCATGATAAGAAGTCATTTCACATAGTATTGCTATATACACCTTAACGGCATTGCATCGATTGTTTACAAAATAATTCACAACTCCTTCAAGTAATTCATGTGTTCTATTCTACAAATGATACAAAATGTAGTGGTGTAAAAGAAACAGTTTTCCAATCCTACAGTTGTCACTGCCTAGCTTTCCCACATCGTATTATTTAAAGCACAGGAATACTGGGCTAAACTGTTTTGTCGAAATACATTTGCTGCAGGGTATGGTCTAAGGTTCTTGATCACTTGTGAAAACGGTGTACATGTATTCTGTCATTTGAGGCCACTAGGCGAAGGACGTGTTCCGTAATGTTTGAAGAGTTGCTTCTCTTTTCCTAACACGTATTTGTTGAAAGACTTTGCTCAACAACAGTCGTCTGTGTTCCCAGAAGGTCATTCACCTTTCTTGCATATAATATGTTGCCAATTAATGAACATGTATAGTCTTTGCCACTTTCTTACAGACAAATAAAATTTTGTTACTTTGTATTTTTCCGATGTGATATTGAGAAAAGAAATTAATGTTAACATCCGAGCATATTCCATAGCTACATTCCCCTATGTATGTTTTTCATTTTGGTGATGCTACGTCCTAGTTGATTTTATGGATTAGGAGTTCGGGGTTACGAGTTTCGTAAAGCACAAAAAGACGACGGTCCCAAATAGCGATAAGACATCTGTTTCTTTTCTGACAACAAAAGACAGACTAAATAATATTTAATTTTGGTTTCAGAGTTATTGAAACTCAAATGTCCAGAGAGACTATTAATTCATCTGACTTAATGGATCGACATTAAATGAAGGTTTCTCAGATCAGGTGTTCTTCAAATGATAGATTGCTTGTCTCTCACGTAGTAAGGAAGAAACAAGCAGATGCAGTTTAGTTTGTATTTAGATCAGGTTCCAAATGAAAAAATTAGTACAAGTATCAAAACTCAGTGTGCAGTCATAATTGGACACGCAATAAAAATACGGAAAAAATACGCATTGTATGGATAGTAGGATTCTTTCTTGAATTTCTTCTTTTTCTTATGTGACGACTTCGGAATCACAGCTGCAACATTAGAAAACATGTCCTAAATAATAACCTTGATCTTCATTTACGCTCGGGTTTGGCGTTCTGGAAGATGTGGGGTAGAATTCCCGTTCAGCCGTCCAGTTTTCGGATTTCCACGGTTGACCGAAACCACACCAGGAGAATGTCGGAATGGTTTTAACAAAATTATATGGCCAGATTCCTTCCTTTTCCTTGTACCCAATCCTTTTTTGTCTGTATTTACCATAAACTTGGAAAATCCATTTATTGTTACATTAAACATTGTTAACTGTTATCACAACGAAGATTTTTATAAGAAACTGAATTTAACACATTACATATTCAATAATCAAAAATTTTGAAATTGAAGGTAAAAAAAATAATCACTTCCATAGTTCATGGCAGTTTTTGCAGGAGCGGCCGATAATCGATCTTCTTGGAAATTTTAATTCTTGAGATGTATAACGTGGATCTGAAGTAACCATAACCTATCATTAGAATGAATTTCGGAATTCCGTTTAGTCGTCTGTTTTGCTAGCAAACATGAATTGTATAAATGGAAATAAACTTGTTAGTTTAGGCACGAAATCCTGAACATATACTTTGAGATGAGGCTTATAGTCGCTGGGCATATCACTATTGTAATCGCAACCATAAACGAGATGGTCCGAAACTGCAATGGCACACTGCTCCTACTCCAGATTCCTATGAGCAGTGGCATGCGATCCTGAGAAATTCGTTCTGGAACAAGAACAGCTACTCTTCGTCTGTTAATAATCTCTTCCTACAATTACAACTAGAATCGCGAAAAGAAATAAAATATGCTGTTCCAGAAAGTGCATTAATACCGGAGTTTTCATCCTTTATCAACTGTGAGTAAAGACGAATCTAGGAAACGGCTATATGCTGTGCAGAAGGTGAAGAAATTTTTAACAGCTTTTGAGGTTTGATAATGTTTTATCCAGGTGGTGTATGTTTATATAAACATACATAAAAAATAATCCTCCTCCCTACATTGGTTAGATGTTGAATTTAAATACGACATTTATGAATACATGTTGTAATGTGCGTACGCTGGTACTTCTATCCCCAAGATGACCAAGACACAAACAAAACAACATTTTCTGTTATAACGTTGTGAGGGTACCGTTATTTACTAGAGAAAGTCCGTGCGATTTCTTATGGTATAAAGAACTACTGAAGATAGGTGCCGCAATTGCATACAACATTCAGCTAAATCTGGAATGAAATTTTCATTACACCAAATAATGAAGCTATTGTTCATATTCACTCCAGTTGCACTGAATAAAAAATATATGCCTCAAGAAAAGATATATTCAAATTAACGGCGAACAGTATTTATTACAATAGACTTGCCTGGTCTTCAGGAATAATGTTTCCATTTATTACCACAAACGTTTTGACTTCTTTACTTTCATCAAAGTCTTACAGACATTTTCACTATACCCCAACGATTAATCTTTTAAGTGAACACTTTATATTCTATCCAAAATTCAGCCTGTGTCTGCACAAGTCTACCCAAGTCCATTCTCTCTCGGCCAGCCAAAATTAAAGTCTTATTTCCATTATTTTTCGTCGACTTGTAATAACTCACTTCTAGCAGCCTGACAAACTAACCAACCTCACTTGTAATCTTATCTACAGTACGAGCCTTACCAATCATTACTTCAGACAGTACATTCACTGTCAGCCGAGAACAATTGATTATGAATATGCAAGCTAAAATAACATAATTAACTTCTAAATACTCGATTAAACACATTATAAACAAACGTCTATTCCACGTACTCACCTAACAAGGTTCAGCTAAAAATGAATTATATAGTACAGAGGTTGAAACCGATTTGTACTCACCCACTGTATGAGAAGGTTTTGTATGGCCTCCCGAAATCACTGCAAGCAGCTCCCAGTACGGAGCTTTCAAAACAACCATGACATAATTCGTTCCCGTTCCTTTATCCAAGTCCTTTGCTGCCTCTAAGGACCTGAACGTCTACGAGGTACAAAGCCATAAGCAAAAGAAAAAGTAAAAACAAAAAGAAGATATTTGACAAAGAATTTTCTGGTATTTCTAATGAGTAACCACCAAACAGCTTGCAGGGGGATTATATACGATTATTATCAAATTATTTTAAAACTGGTGTAAGCCCGTGGCCTTTTTCCGCATATGGTCATGGGCCTAGAACAGTTTCCCTTCATAGGGTCCAAGATTATGACTAACCTGGTTTGGCCAAATTTGAACTTGACCTGTTAATCACTCTAAAAGTATAATGTTCAAAATTTGAAAAAAGAAAATCTCATTAACTTGAGGAATTTAAAGTATTAACAGACATACGTATTAAACATGGACAGAGACTATCGCGTTATCGTATAATTGTTTCAACGGTCGTGGTTGCTAGTATCGAACTGGCTGAAATACAAACCTGACTTGTATTTGACCGTAAAGGTTCATTTTGCAAAATTTGAAGAATTTTGTATATTTTAAAGAGAGTCCCATCATCCATCGCAGTAATACGTGCTTCCAAAACATCACGTTGTTCTTGATTGAGGCTGGACAACCATTCGTAAAGTAATATTTCGTGATCGTATCCGTAGCGGCCAGAGAACTTATTACAAATTATAGATGATTAAATAGTTAAAGCAACTCCGAAGAAATGAGTTGCCAGAATCTTAATTTAGGTAACACATCTGAAGTCTGATGTCTACTTTAAATAACCTAATAACTCACATACAGTAAACATTAACGAAAGTGGTCAGCAAAATACCTGATAAGCAAATAAACCGTAATGTATAAGCTCTGGCCAAGCAGTAAGATTAGCTGAAGTTTTAATTAAACTGAAACTTAGGATAGGTTTGAATGACAATTGACATTCGTTCTTACAGCAGAGGCCATGAGTAATTTAAGTTAGTTTTGTGTTGCGTGCATTAGCGACATGCAACTGAAAAGTAGGTTATCACGTTTTTTTCAGCGGTAAAATGATTTCATATTTTCTTAAGAATGAAAGCTACTAAAATCAAACTTAATGAATGTATTCTGTCAATTAATTTAAAAGCAGTTGTCCAGCTATTAAATTGTGCACATTACCACTAATTTATAATAATATCTCTGGTCGCTGTTGATTTGCGACTGGAGGCCAGCATGTGACTTCACCGTTCTCCAGCCAATAGCTAACGAGATGAGTTAGTGAGCTTACGAAATGATATAGTATACAATCTAAATACGTACACTTATATGAATCAGAGTTCTTAACCTTTCTCAACTCTATGATCAATAAAATGTCAGAAATACTTCTAGGGACCAATAACTTATATGGACCTATCGAACCGCATATTATAAACAAATCCTACCGATTGTTATTCGCGCGTATCACGATCCACTAGGCCTTAGGCAAATAAAAAGTTCCTTATAAAACGATCTTTACTTCAATCCACAAAAAAAAAACGCCACTCTCTTTGATACCTAATGGAAACATATTTGGAGAATAGACTATTATGATAACTATGCAGTAATATTCTCATAGCCTGGGAATACCAGTTCGGCTCACAAGTTACACTCGGCTATAGCACTATTCTACGGTATCCATTTTATGTGAGCAAATTTACTAATTTATGCCTTTATCGCATATTTAATTCAGTTATAATTAATTATGTCTGCAGATGACCTGTCCCATCTTCGCGTTATAAATATTTAGCTGGTACCCACAACTTCGTTCGTGTTTGTAAAGAATTTGGATTGACAGCTACCGACATCTAACCACCATAGTGCACGATGGGAGACTCGATGCTATTACCACACACAAACGCCAGTCATCTGCGCTATGTAGTTCAGGTAGCAAAGTAAAATATACCGACAAACATGTCTTTGGTCGAAATACGAAAATATCCTTGATCGGCGACTTTCAACCACCATATCTCCCACTTTACCACAGTTATAGAAATTCGGCCAACGTTGTTATTGAAGGGTGACTCTGTGCTACTACCACACACAAACACCAGTGATCTGTGCTAGATAGTTTTGGCTGAAAAGTGATACACCATGACAAATACGTTTTTGGTAGCAATATGAAAGTACCGCAGGTTGACCACTTTCAACCACTATATCTCCCCCACCCCCATAGCTACCGACATCTAACCACCATAGTACACGATATCACTACCACAAATAAACACCATTGGTCTATGCTATGTAGTTGTGGCAACAGAGTGACAAATACGGAGACACATTTCTTTGGTCGAAATACGAAAATCCCCTGCATCGACCACTTTTAACCATCATATCTGCCACATCCCCATAGCTATCGACGTTCGGTGAACGTTGTGCACCACAGGAAACTCCATGCTACTTCCACCCACAAACACCAGTGACCTGTGCTAAGTAGTAGTGGCTGAAAATTGAAATATAGGAAAACACACGTCTATTTATATATATATATATATACATATATATATATAAAATTTAAAAACTTTGAAAGTTACTTCACTCGCAACTGAAATTCTATCGAAACATGGTAGCAGCCGCTGTGATACCTAAATATCCGATGTTGAAGGGGATTAATAATTATTGCACCATTGCATCAAAACTATTTTACATTATAATAAATTCATGCATTTTGATATTCTATCTCAATAACCTCTTATTGACTTCTTGAAAGAATATCATAAACCTTAAATAGACGGAATTAAATAAAATGATGCTTTAATGAGAACTAACTATCACTATTACGTTATACACTCCAACAAAGACAGTCTTTATTTCCCCGCGCTGTTTCGGTGTGCTGTGTCACCACGAAGACGGATGCAGCGTTCAATATAGCTCTATGGTAGAACTATTTCATCTACAGTTGATATTTTCAAAAGTCACAGTTGAGATAAAAAGCCATACGGTATATAATCTTTGCGTGCAATATGGTTATCTTTCTCCATCGACAACGCCAACGATGTGGGCATAAAGTAAGACTTCACTACCCGAATTTTTGGTAAGAAAAGAAGATAAACTGTCCTGGTAAAAGCCAAGAGGAAAATTTATAGATGGCACCGATAATTTTGAGCCAAAGTGGCGACTAATTCGACGCTAGTCTCTATACAATATTCAGTCTATCGGTCAGTTATCGATAATGAATACCAGAATGAATTTGCAACATATATATATATATATATATATATATATATATATATATAATGGTATTACACTCAAACTAGCTGTATTTATCAGGAATTTCTAAATCCTCTTGTCTCGTATCTCCAATGAGATAAATTAATTTGGTTTTTATCGAAAAGAAAATATATGTCTTTGTACAAGTTCATAGTTTCTGTTTGTCTGAATTGTTTCCTCTTTCGGTAAAATGTTTTCGCTATCGTAATTGGAAGCGAGAAATGCTGATAATTGTTTAATCATTTTATGCACGATATAGTTCTTTGGGCGTTGTGTCCTGAAGGAACGGTCCTATAGCTCAGTGTTTAAGACGCTCGCGTTGCTAGTTCATGTTCCCTTGTTCAGATCCTTGTCGGACCATCGATTGTTATGGGATTTGGTTTATTCATGTAAGTTACACCAGAACGTGCCGTGGTTTGGTTTCCACGTTAAACCGTAGGTCCTGGTGGAAACGAATAGGCAGTGCTGCCTGACACTGTTACTACGCCTCCTTCTGGGGGATAGAACGAACCGTCAGGTTTAAAATTAAGATAGTTTAGGAGAAGGAAAAGTTTCGGTATGATTCTATCGAACCCCGAGTGGACTCGCAGTTTTGGAACTGTCAGGTTTAATTGTTCCGGTCTCTGCAAACTGTTCTCTCTAGACGGCTTGCAAAATGCCTCGTGTGTAGCACCCTTGAAGAAAATGATTTTTTTTGAACAGATGATGATTTGTGCTATTCCTGTATGTGAGTTACGACGAAAGGCCACACCATCGGTAGTACTCTCCGTTTCGCGCGGGAGAAAGTGGTAAGCGGTCGCTGACTGTTGACTAGTCAGCGAGGCGGTCTGACAACCTTGGCGGCTGCGACCGCTTTCGACAGGTGCTCTTGACCTGGTGGCCATGTGGGTCGAGCCACCACGTGCTA
Source organism: Vandiemenella viatica (assembly GCA_031002005.1). Classification (NCBI taxonomy): domain Eukaryota; kingdom Metazoa; phylum Arthropoda; class Insecta; order Orthoptera; family Morabidae; genus Vandiemenella; species Vandiemenella viatica. The sequence continues at coordinate 216,616,091 of JARYHS010008074.1, read as the reverse complement.
CCCGCCGCTGCAGCAGCTGACAGTATGCCAGCTTTGTCAAACACACAGTATTTCGGCCGACACACACTAATACAAAACAGAATTATGTTACAAACAAGTAACTGTGTTACATGAACACAATAGTACTGTTCATATTCTCAGCTTTTTGTCATCATTCACAATTTCATATCTCGCGGAGTCTCACTTGACAGTAATTCATTCAAATATTCATTATGTTAATGCAATTTCTTATCTTCAATGGTCTTTGGGTCGCACGTTAAACGCATTGAAACCACGAAAACAAATTCCCTGTTGGAATAAAACACAAGTCCTGGAGAATTTGAATTTAATATAAAGTTCGATCCATGATTACAATGAACCATAGTGGTGATAGGGCACTTCCTTGTTTTAGTCCATTCCTTTGTTCCAGCCAATCTGATCTTGTTTCCCCTATTTTCACATAGCTCACACTTACTGTACCAAGGAAGTGTGAGCTATGTGAAAATTGGGGAAGGAAGATCAGATTGGCTGGAACAAAGGAATGCACTAAAACAAGGAAGTACCCTATCACCACTACTCTTCATTGTAATCATCGATGAAATAATGCAGAAGATGGCAGCGAGGATGGGAGAGGCAAACATGAAGGTGATGGCTTTTTCGGACGATCTGATGATCTGGGGAGGTGAAGAAGAGGAAGTGAAGCAACAGTTGGCTGTATGGACCGACAGTGTGGAGGAGTATGGCCTGAAATTTAATGTAAAGAAATGTGAGTATATGGTAACAACCAGAAAGAAGAATAGGTTAACCCAGGGAATTGTGATGGCAGGGGAACAACTAAAGAAGGTAAACAGGTTCAAGTACTTGGGGAGTGTACTAGAGGAATGTGGAGGAAATGATGGCGAGATAAGTGAAAGAGGAAGAAAAGCAAGGGTGTTCCTAAGGAACATTAGAAGCCTGATATGGAATAAAGAGGAGCCACAGAGAAGCAAGAGAGTAATCTCTCATACATACTATGTGCCTATTTTGACTTATGCTGCTGAAACGTGGACAATGAAAACGCGGGACCTCAGCAGAGTACAAGCAAGTGAAATGAAGTTTTTAAGAGGCAGAATGGGAGTTACTAAAATGGACAGAATAAGGAATGAAGTGATCAGACGCGCCATGAAACAGGAACCCCTACAGGAAAGGGTAGAGAGGACCAGACTGAGATGGTATGGACATGTAAAGAGAATGGAGGCTCAGAAAATCCAAAGAAAAATCCATGAAATTAAGATGCATGGTAAACTACCCAGAGTAAGACCAAGAGATGAATGGCTGAAAGGAGTGGGGGAGGGTGTACGGAAGAGAGGAGAGGACTGTAACAAAGTGGTGACAGAGAGGTGTTGGGATGAAAGAAGCAATTGGATAGGCTTGCGCACAAAGCAGACGCGGCCAGAGGCTGGAAACTGTTGAAGATGATGATAAAGACTTTTTTTTTGACATTCGGCTACTGGGTCATACAGCCAGCTCAATGTGAATTGTTGCTATCAAGTATTGACACAAGGACACTACAACACGGACAAGACATTCACAGACACAACTCTAAACACCCATGCCCTCGGCCGGACTCGAACCGGCGGAGCTAGCACTCTAGCCCCTACGCTACCGAGGCCAGCGCTGATAAAGTTCGGTAGTGTAGATCAGCCCGCCTGATGGTTCAGGCAGTATCGGCATCGTGACGGTGTCCATCGCATGACACGTGCTTAGCTGATTCGACACCTAGTGTCGGAAGAAATTCTAATCTCAAGGTGTTTCCCAGCAGGATAGAAGAGGTGATAGTGCACAATGTTTTGGGTTGTATTCCAAACTTCTCGGCGCTGCGGAGTGAAAGAATACGACACTGTTGACGGTGATTCTTCAGTCATATGGGGACTTTAAGCCTGATAGCCCTTTAGTGCCTTTCGGGAGAGTAAGCATAAATGGGATGGCACCGAGTTTCATCCTCTCCTGTCCTTTCTCTCTCATTCATCCACAACACAAAGAACACACTACACAGAACATACACATCATAGACATCCTCACAAAACAATAACACATTCCCATATTGAGATCCGTTAAATTTACCAAAAAAGTTTCTTCGAGGTGTAACTTCTTCCAGGGCAGTCTCCAAGTAGTGAAGTTTATAGCCATTGTAAATCCAGCTCACTTCATTAAAGCACAGTACTTCGCACATAATGTTAAGGGCAACCCCGAGCGATAGTGTTACGATCAAAAATGGTAGAATGTAAATTTCCAACCACGGTCAGGCTATTGAGATATCGGTTTCGTATCTTTTACCAAAATCATTCCAGGTAAATATCAGAATCTTCCATAGCTCTACTGTTCCTTCCAATGATAGCTCCCACGAGTAATGAGCTCATCGTAACAGAGCCGTAAAGCCATAAATGAACAAATAGATAGGTTCTCCATGGCATCAGATGTTCAGATGCACCTTCACCTTTCGCGGTGATCAATTGCTGACGTGAAAGAATAAAATCCTCAGCAGCCATGTTACACTAGAGATGATTTGGGCGCTTCGGTGGAATCTAGAGAGATGCTATTGAAGACGAGATGTAGCAAACACACTGCAAGATCCCTGGAACGATTTGAGTCTCCAGCAGAGAGTTCAGTTGAGTAGACCAACTACAACGTCTGTGATTTTAACTTTCAGTATAGTAAGAAACATTTTTTCTGTCTCCCCACTGGGCGTCTGTTGCTTTGTCAGCAGTAGTACCGTAGCACCAATATCTATTTGAGAACACCGCAGTCAACTCTTGTACACTGTATTACTTAATGATATTTATTACAACATACATGGTCTAGTAACAATACGAAATTCACTGACATTCTAAGAATTTTCTACGGTGAAAGAGTTCTTACCAGGACCTTTCACATAGGTACTAACGCATATGAATGTTCAAACTTATGTGTAATACGCATCTCACCACTAATCTGGGTTTCAGATCGAGCAATGAAAATAATGTAATAAATCCTCCAGCTGTCTAAAATTATATTCACGTAGTATTTTTATTTTTTTTTTTGGTAGGGTTCCAGTTTACTTAAGTGTACATTGTATTCATTGTGAAGAATTTGCGTAAGCTGAGTTCCTCGTCAATCTAGTTACATTAATACTTGGATATAATGTTGGATTCCGATGTGGGAAAGACATAAATTCCACCGCAGGTAGTGCAGTAATGTTTTACTTCTTGTTCTCTGAATCTGTTTTATTAAGTGGAGTAGGATGTGGATTGATTTTTCATTCTGAAGATTCCATTTATGAAATATGCGCAGAAAACATTGATTGGGACATCTAAACCAGTGGTTCTCAACCTTTTGAAACCGGAGGGCCAGTAAATTGTCAAAAATAATGTTACGGACCACTAACTTATATAGGCATAATTTTTTACCTACGTGTATATTATTAATGTTGGGACAAATTTATTGTACCAGAATAACATAGTCAACCTAAAATCATGTTTAGAACTCTTGAGGAAAAACAGTTATGAAACTGGGAGTGAACTATCAAAAAATTAAATATTGACCGGACTCTTAATATTTATTATCCAAACGAATATTAATGTTCTGTAACTATACCACCTATCTACATGCCAATATAAAATTTTAAAAAACTACACAGGATGCCTTTTATTTTTGTTTACTTCAACACTTTTATGTTACCAACCCCAACAAGTACTGCAGGACCTCATGCCTACTGCAAGATACTTAGAAAACGGCCAGTAACTTAATTCTTAAACAAACGGCGCCCTTTTTGATGCCAACTGGAAATTAATAGATTATTGTAGGAACAATGCTGTGGTATTCTCATCTTCCGGAAATACCAGATTTTTTTCGTGGTCATTGACATATTTATGGATTTTAATAAAGTTCGACATATGGCTTACACTCGCTTATACCCTTATACATTACGAATACAGTATTTACATTTTTAACAATCAGCCTGAGGACCACCTGTACCATCTTCGCTAATCACAAGTTGAGATACACTCATCTTTGGGAAATCCAAGCTCGTCGTAAAATCTCATCAAACCTACCAACACGCCTTTCGTTAATTTATAGACTTCTTTCCCTCTCTTAAAAAGAATTTTTCAAATATTTAACACTCATAAAACGATAAAACACATAAAATACGAATTTATGTAGAAATTTAGTGACTATTAATAAAGTCTTCAGATATGACTCATTCCGAAATAATTTTTTATATTAGAAATGAAATGTTCAGAAAGTTAAATCTGAATGGGAACTGTTGAGTTGTGAATAAAAAAACTTCTGGTTACGTAAATCTTATACGCGGAAAGCTCTACATATATACGATTGTATGAAAACGGATCAGTACAGATTCGCTCTAGATTTAGCTGTAATGCCTGGTGTTCCAGTGATCTAAATTCCGCAGACCTTCAGAACAGGTATTACGACAACTTTACGAGTATTTCGCTTTCAGTTCAAGTCACACATTGCCCATAGTATTTGTAAGTTCCAAGAAGGAAAAAGTGTGCAACTTTTATGTTTTCCGAGAACGACTGTTTTATTACTGTAGCCGCAAAGCCCTAAAAAAATTACTGACGTAATCGATATGTCAATTTACACAATACTCTAGCCAATAAGAGGGACTGCATCATCAGAAGTAATACATAAAAGTGTTGTCCCTTGTGTTATCCAAGTGCCTCAATTTTAGGGCAGTACTTGAGTTACACCTATCCATGTGTCACTAAGACATTGTTTATTAAGCTGTGTGTAAGAGATAATTACATGGTAAACTTGTAAGCATCCCATGAAAAAATCATTTATCAAAAAAGTTGTTTCGATAAGTAAAAATAGAAATAAAATGTGCACGTGATCAATTTTTGTAAGAATATAGTTTTTCTTTCTAAGGAAATTATCGTTTGAAACATAATATCGATGATACTACAAATGAGACGCAGAGAGTAACAGAAAGACAAGCGGCAATTCATTTATAAATAGTTATTTATTCCTGGTAAATATTTTACTAATCGGTGTTTAGCAATTATTTGTTTATCCTTCTTACTTACTGCACTTGTTTCTATTGTGAAAAAATGTGTCAATTCTTCCGATTTTTCAAGAAAATGTATACAAACAAAACTAGACAATGGAAATACAAATGATCCTGTTAACTCCTTTCTTCCAAGTTCTGTTATACCTACGGTGTGGTGTTTGATGGAAAACTGTCTGGCTGTAAATAGAAATCTCAGTTTCCCCGGGAGCATTCATAGTAACTTAATCCTATGGAAAACATCCTCTATGTATATGAAGTACGGTAGAGTTACTCATGGTTCAAATTTAACATAAAGTATCAACACACCCTCGACACAGGAGAGATGCGTCATAGCTTGAAGCTCTTTCATCCGGTCTTCACGTCAAGTGAAATTATTTGATTCGTTTCCTCTTGAGAATATTTTACTGCAATAGCTCGTAACTCTCTTAGGCATCGTTTAAGCATGTTGGTGGCAATTCAAAGGTTTCCTTATTTATAGGTATAGAAATTTTTTGCAGTCAGTATGTAAAACTATTTGCTTCAGGATTCAATAAATATTATCATGTTTCGTATTTTTATTTCTTTCTGAGAACTGGTTTTAGAAGGTAAGAATGGAGACTTTTCCGGCGTACGATTGCAATGAAGTCTTCCTGGTGTACCGTCGCATTGGGTTTTGAAAACACGATATTTCGACGACTAGCTCCGCCACCTTCCCCATACGTGAAGATATTTGTACTGGTCTGCTGACCCACTAGTCGTCGAAATATCGTGTTTTCACAGCACAATCCGGTGGTACATGGGTGAAGACTTTATGGCGGTTTTAGAAAGGCTTGTTGTTTCAAATAGGAGACTTCTTTGTTGCCTGAATAAGAGGTTTATTGATCCATTGGTTTATAAAGCAAACTAAAGTTTGAAAACAATGATTTCTTTTAAAAAATATGTCTTTTTACTTACAAAAGAAGCGTGGTAACTGAATTTCCGAGTGAAGCGATTTTAATTCTTGTTAGTGTTCAACATCAAAACTATATTTTAGTTGCGAGGTTTTATTGTTCTTCAGTTATAAATTAAATAATGATTGGTGATTAATTATGATCAGCTTTCCAGATAAGAGTCTTTGTTGAATTAACGTGTGCATGAACAATCAGACATTGGAACCATAAATAATGTGAAATCTTTTTTTCCTTTGTGTTGGATATTAAACCTGTAAATAAATGATATTACCTCAATTTCCAGTAATATATCAATCAACGTTATATTGGAGACTTGTTTTTTCGTAAAGTGATCTCAAAATTGAATCATTCTTAGAAGTTATTATAAATTTATTCTTCTAGGCATGGGTGTGTATATGTCGTGTTCGTCCTGTTGTGTCTAGACCCACTTGGATAATAATACGCTATGGAGAAACTGAAAAACACTGGATGATGCGAAATACACTTGAGCTGGCTGTATGGCCTCGAAGCCAAATGCCATTAAGAGAAAAAAAATTATTCTTTGTGCTACCGTTCTTATTTCTTGACACAATGACAGATTATAGTATAGGTTCCCAAACTGTTTAAGATCGTGTAGAGCGGGGAGGAAGGGGGGGGAGGGGTTAGGGTTCGTTGCGCGTGTCGACGATACCCTAGCTGAAGGCTGCCCAACCAGTTTTCGAAGATGGGCCACAATTTCGATTGTAAGTTAGCCTGCGGACCACTTAATACTTGCCTATGGTTACAATAGATGTTTAAATATAGCAAAGATATAAGTAATACAGTTTAATTACGACTATGAAATAAAAACCATCAATCAAACATTTGTAGAGTTTTTAAAAAAATTATTGTCAATAAGTAGAAAACGTCAATTAGAGCTCTTTAGAGGTTTTTAAGCTAGCATATGTTAGACTGCTGCTGTAAACTCAAGTGCTCTGGCGGTGGGTGGTCTACACCGTCGGAAGTACTATTTTTCCTCTCTCTTGAAGTTGAAAAGCTTTATTGAAACATCACACACTTATGAAGTCATTCTTAGCACGGATAAGAAGGTGTTCACTTTTTTATAATAAAACTGTGGCGGTCGTGGGGAAGAATAAGCGGGAAATTTTCTTCAGGCTGTAGGGAAGCGTAGTAAGAAAATTTTTGGGAACCCCTAGACCACAGTATCAGTTTCCTGAATACCACAATGTTCCGTTGATGTTGTTTTTGTATGAGGGAAGCTGATTATGATATCCTGTTCTCAGGTGACCCGAAGTATCGCGTGCCCGCGCTGGACCCCCTGGTGATCACAGAGTTGGCCATAGCGGACCGCGGACTCAACCTCACCATGAAGGACGTCCACCTCAAGGGACTGACCGCGGCGGAGCTGCGAGCAGCCAGGTACTACTGTACATAGAAACAAAATTCACATCTTTACCGTATTCATTGTAATACAAAATACTCAGAACAGAGTAAACAACGAGAACAATCTCAAATATAGGGGATGGTCCTTGATTGTTTCTTAAAACAAGTAACTTTAATTAAAAGAAACTATTAAAACTGAGTCTCGATGGGACCTAGTTACACACATAACTAGATTCAATTGACTAAATTACCACTGTTAACTCATATAATTTTGATAGAACCATAAACTGCATCAGTGTTTATGAAATATTTCACTTGCCCTTTCCTTTCTTCGATACGTTACTTTCACCGTCAACTTTACTTCAGATATTAATTTTTTTTTTCTCAGAATTTCAATGAAAGATGCACTTGCACTTCTTAATCAAACCTGAATACACTAGTTACAGAAAAAATACAATTCATACTGAGTTGACTTATGTTTGTCTTTATATTAGCTTCTGTTATTAAGGATGAGGTGTTTAATACTGTATGCTGTGTAAGGAAGGGGCAGTAGGTATCGTGGCAGATAGTGGTAATTCAACCTAAACCTCCAAACAGGATTCTGCTAGACGTCCTTGAGTTTTCTGCAAAGCCAGTTTTTTTATTCAAGTACTCGTTCTCCAACAGAATATTTCAGAAGAACAGTGTTTTGGAGGAACCTGTTTTATCTAATTTTTATTTTATTTTCTGTTGTATTATGCAGAAGTCATTTCTAATCCTGGTCCAGCCATCCAGATTTCGGCATTACATGTTTTACGGGGAAGCCCTTTAGTAAACATTATGCTGTGGTTATGAATATCTAATACCTGTGGGGGATAATTTATAGTTACCAGCTATATTAGGAACAACCCGCTACAAAAAAATATCTCTGAGTAAAAATAATAATAACTAATACAACTGCGATGGAGTGCACGCTCTGGTGGCAATCTTCCTACACACTCATCTTTCTCCTTTCCTCATTCCACCCACTTTTGCCCTCTACTGTTTCAGAGTTTTTATTACATTATTCATCATTCCTCTTGGTAATTTATCCTAAACCTTTACACCCTTCCTTACGAAAGAACATTTTCCCCTCCCCTTATGCCTGAAATCAAGTGGTCATGGTCATCTTTACACTTCCACTTCTCCCACCAATATCTTTCCATGCCTCATCACCAATATACGCCATGTACACTCTCATGACTCTTTTTACTCTCCATCTATTTTTCAATGAATCCCACGCCAGCTCCTTTGTCATGTTAACTACCGATTGTGTTTTGCGTTAATTTCCAAATACATATCTAGCAGCCCTTCTCTACATTCCCTCCAACCCCTGTATTTGATACCAAAAATGTGGTTCCCATACTACACTACCATATTCAAGCAGTGCTAAGTTTTGTACACCAATTTCTTTACATCTCTCATACATACCCTTATCACTCTCTCCAACAATTCAAGGATATTGAAACCTATTTTTTACTACCTGTACAATGTGTCCTTTCAAGTTAAGTTTGTTATCAAATATAATTCCAAGGTATTTAAATTTCGAGTTTTCGATAAGCAACTCGTTCCCCACTCTATAATCATAATCTATCTTTAGTTTTTTTTTATCTGTGTACCTAATAAGCAGGCTCTTCTTTTCATTTATCTTCATCGCATGTTGACTCACCCAGCTAGTTATCCTATCTAGATCATCTTGCAGCTGTTTACAGTCTTCTACCGTTTTAGTCCTATTATATAACATTATGACATCTGTAAACAATCTAACACAATCAATCATTAGAATAAAGAAAAGCAATGCTCCCAATACACTACCATATGGTACTCCCATGTTCACTCGTATTTCTTTTGATACTGCATTTCCTACTCTAACGTTTTGCTTTCTACTTTTTAAGAATTCTTCTACCCAGCAAATCACCTTTTTATTAATTCCAATAGTTTTTACCATATTTAGCACAATTTTAATGCTCATTCTGTCAAAAGGTTTTGAAAGATCTATTGCTAAACTATCAATTTGATATCCCCTGTCCATTTCATCAGAAAGATCTTGCATATAGCCTACTAACTGAGATTCGCAAGAATATACTTGCCTAAAGCCATGTTGCCGACTTGAAGACCACTTACACTCCACACAGACACTTCCGATAAGGTTGCATATTAATGTGTCCATTAATTTACCTACCACTGTTGACAAGCTGATTGGCTTGTAGTTTTCTACTCTATTTGTCACCCATTCGTTATGGACCGGTACTACTATCACACTTTTCCAGTCATCTGGTAAGCAGACTCGATTTAAATAATGTTTCAAGACAAGATACGATGTCACATCCTGTTATCTTTTAGACATCCGTAGTAATATTATCCACACAATCCTTTTACGCTTTTTTAAATTCCTCAGTTCCTTCATGATGTCTTCATACTGAAATTCAAATTTTCTGGTCTGCTCACTTCGAACTGTGCGGATTGCCTCGTTTTCTGGTATACCCCTACCATTCTTGAATGTAGTCCTTCATGGTCCCACTAAACCAGTTACTTAATAACTCTGCCTTTTTTAAATCCTCAGTTACTTCTTCCCCATTCTTATCTATAATTACCTCAACATTCTTTTTTCCCCTCAGTTTTCTGATAAATCCATAGAAATTTCTAAATGCATCAGTCGGTGGTCCTCATACGCCAATAATATTCTTCATAAACTCATTCTTAGCCAGTTTCGTTTAGATTGTTAATTCCTTGTTTAGTTGTTTCAGGAATTCCCTACTGCCTTGCTGTCTCTTGAGCCTGTTATGTTCTCGTCTTACCAACCTCTTTAACCTCCTCGCGTCCCTGTTATAGTATATAGGTTCTGTACCTCTCTTTATTTTCTGTTTTAGAATAAATATTTCTTCTCCCTTTTTTATCATCTCCTTGAACCCTTCCCACTTCATTTCCACTGGACTTGTGCCATTCTTCCATCTGCCGAAACTATCCCCGAAATATCTTTTCAGTTCTAAAATTTGTGCTTTAATACCATACTGTAATATTACCAGTCTCGAGCCGTTCTAAACCGCTTTAAAATGACTTTTACTTGCGTAATATTTCTTTCTTTCTGTGGTATTGATTACATTTAACCGGAATCCGGAAGCTTTTTTTACATCATTGTGTTCTAAGATAATTACGCGATTGTGTAATAAACAAATTTAAAAAAAATCAAAATGAGTAACAATAAAATTTTTAAACGTACACGGGATTTAAAATGGATGTTTTATTATTATTATTTTAAAATAAGACTTATTGTTTTTCGCCTACGGAAGTCTTAATTTTTTCTGAAGCCAGAGGTCGTATGAAACATAAGTTAGAAATCCAATTGACGATTAAGGGCAACATAAATCCATTATTAAAATAAAACAATATTTTATATTTTTAATATGGTTATTTTTCTACCGGAATATGTTTATCATAACAATCTGACAGTTTTCTATTTTTTTCTTTAGTCAATCTATATATATAAAGATGAATGTATGTATGTTTGTTTGTTCTTCATACAAATCCACAGTTTTCATCCGATCTCCATGAAACTTTGCACACTTATCTATATATATAAAGATGAATGTATGTGTGTATGTATGTTTGTTTGTTTGTTTGTTTGTTCTTCATAGAAATCCACAATTTTCATCCAATCTCCAAGAAACTTTGCACACTTATCCTTTGAAACAAGAAGAAAAAAACTGTATACATTTGGTTGAAAAATTATCTGTATAAATAACACATGTTGTCTCATAATTTCGAAATACTGCTGGACGGCGATTGACAGACGCGTTGGATATGGAGGTCTCTGTACTGTTATTCCGTGTAACGGTCGGCCAGCTCAGTGGTTAAAGCGCTTGCTTACTAATTTTTGGGTAGTGGTCTCCGGTTCAACTCTGCGTGGAGGCTAAGTTTTTAAAAATTATTTTTGATCGTAAGAGTCACGCCTAGGCTGTCGGTTATTAGGAATGAATGTTTAACTGAAGAAATCACAAAGTTAGGGGTGCATTGAAAGTCAAATCGTAGGTAGTCTTGCAATGCTGTAGGTGTACAGTTTTTTACGTTATATTGATCCCTCAGGGGTAATTCACAGTCAGGGTATATGTGATCAGCAGTAATAATACTATAAATGCGGAAGTGAGGCTCTGTCTTTTGTTACGTTTTGACGACCTGTACCGATATTGACTGAATTTGACAAGAAAATCTGTAGGGAGGGCACAGGACTTTTTTTTTTTTCGGTATGATTAACGGTTGTAGTCACGGATTCTTGAGATCTTATCGAATGGTGACAGAGAGACGGATGTGTGTGTTAGTCTGTAATTTTACGTCGCTTGCTCATGCTATGCTTCTCGCGCATTATGTTAGTGTATAATTTGTTAGTAAATTTCGTTTAGAGAATAAACGTATTATTTAGTATAGATGTCGACTTTCTCTGTCCTATTACTTTGTGTCTGCTTAAATGTTTCTGACGCCAATTTATTTTGTCTTCTTTTTTGACATGTCTTGCGGGCGTAAACTGGCCTAAGTTGTAGCTCTAGCAGAGCACGAGCAGCTAAAGTTATTAGTTCCAAAGAATCGGATGCTCATGCTGAAGAAAGAAGAAAAGACCAAGCTGAAATAAAGCTGCCCTTAGTTAACACTACCATCCCCCCCCCCTTTTTCACATCCTCTCACTTTCGTTTGTTTTTCTGTTTTTAATTATGTTGGAAATTGATTCTCTTCAAGAGACAGGTTCGATGGTAGAATGATATAGTGATGGCTTTCCTGCCATATTATGCCGACTCGGTGTTGTTTCTGACCCATCCTTCGTTACCAACAACTTTCTATATTCAATTCTGGCAAAGAAATTCTTAATCCACGCGTAGGAAGTCGCTGGTATGAACAAGTTCTAAATAAAAACTTTAGAAGTATTAGTTTACTAATTTCATTATCATGATTAAAATCCCCTTGGGAAATAATTTACATCATCCTTTTTTAATTTTTGAGGGTTTTCAGTTTAACGAGTTATGGAATATTAAAAATTGTAGTGGTAAATAAATTATTTAAATTTCTCAAAATATGTTTTATATTTTTTTATTTTTGGAGCTTTAGTATATTTAAGTATAATTTTAAGCTTCGTTATCTGTCGATAATTAATACGTATTGGGTGGTTTAAGGTAAGGGTTTTATGTAACCAACGCTTATTTTATGCCGGCTGATATCTTTCGCAAAACCAGAAAATATTCACTCTTTTCTTAAGAAAGAATTCATAGAGAAATGTAATTGTTGCTTCATTATGAAATAGCCCCAGTTTTTTGAAGCTTGTCTAAGATGTATTTATGCAAGTATTCGTTAACGTTTCACTGTTGTAAACCATACTGTTCCACTGTAAATTGACACAGATGTGTACGTGCCTTAGGGCGAACCTGGACCAGAAGAACTTCGAGTGGGACCTGTTCATCCCGCGGCTGGAGATAGACTTCACGTACGTGGTGGCGGGTCGCGTTCTCGTCCTGCCCATATCCGGCTCTGGACCAGGAAACTTCACGCTCTGTGAGTACTTCTAAAGCCTCTAATACACAGCGAGATGGACTCTGTTCATCTTTAATTCTTCCTTCAAACTCAACAGAAATTATTCAAATTTAGAGTCAAATACAGACCAAGGTTGCATTAAGCTAGATCATCACAATTTGACAATAAAAACTATTTTTTAATTAAAATATTTTGTGCCTACAAACACGTTTTCCTGCCTAGAAAAGTATTTTTTCCGCTTTTAGACACTGTGCTTAACCCCTTTTAAAGAGTCCAACATTGATCAATCGCAAGAAAGAGATCAGATTATTCTACACGGTAATGACATGTGACCTTGTAGCACCTTTTGTTATTAAAATCATCCAATCCCGATTATATTTTTTTATATAAAAAAGTGTTAAGTGGGTCTGCCAAGGGTGTGAGTAGTTCCCTGTCATGTTATCTTGTTTTCCGGATTGAACCTCGTCAATTTTTATGAAGAAAGACGTTTCAGCGATCATTCTGTGGCTTTCATTAGAGGAGTTCTCTGCCTGGAATCTCTGCTTCCGAAGAGCACGCTAAAGGGTTTGGAGTGACGTCACTGGAGTTCTCGCCACTAGCTTGGTCGGTCCGATAGGGACTTGCGTCTCGTGTTTTTCTGAGTAGGAATGGCCATATCTGTTCAACTTGTAGCCAATTGTCCGTGTTCATACTATCGGTTTTTTTTATTTTATTATCATTTCCAGTCCTCTGATGAAAGCCACAGTATGATAGCTGAAACGTCAGGTTAAAGCAATAATAATAATGGAAAAAATTACATGGTTCACCCGAACAGCCAAGATACCATTAACAACGATCACAATTACCTACTTGAACCTGACTTTCAGCGTAACTATACCAGACACATGGTCACAGGTATCAGAGGACCACACGTTGAAAGCACCTCAAACGATCTGAAATGTAAAATCTTCTTTACACAAATACTGAGTCACAAAGTTTGGAAAATGCTCTGTTTCTCAGTGTAGATCCAAATCTCAATATTTTACAACATGTTTCTCCATTTAACAACACTTCCCCTTGTATTTTTTTTTCTTTTTTTTTTTTATAAAAGTTAAAAAATACTATATTTCGTACAGTTATGTCAGAGTTTTATTTTCGGTATGACAGTATCACGGTTTCCTAGTAGTGACTTACTGCTTGCAATCTTTCGATTGACAGTAGTTTTTTTCGCCACTAACGAAAGTCCCAGTTTGGTATTTTCAGTGGTGGAGACGACGTTGATTTACGCTTCGGCAGTCATTTTTTTTTTATTTGATTTTCATTGTAATTTTTTTTATATTTACTAAGTTCATAGAGTCAGCTGACAACGTTCTATTTTTTTTTTTTTTTTTTTGAAAAATAATATATGGTTGATCGTGGTCTGAGTAAAAGCTATAATTTCCCGTTTTTGCAGTAAGACTGTTTCGGCTGTTTTAGTAATAAATTAATTTTCTAGTATTAAAGAAGTAATACTGAAGAATAATATTTGTAAATTTATGTCACTGTTGAAAAAAAAAATTAACTGCTTAACGTCTCTTAATATCGAGGTCTTTAGAGACGAGAAAGGATGGGGGGCAAAAAATGGGAAGGAATTCGGCCATGGCCTTTTGAAGGAAGCATCCCGGCATTTGCCTGGAGTGATTTGGGAAACCGTGGAAAACACAAATCTGGTTGCTCGGATGGGGATTCGAACCACCGTCCTCCCGAATGCGAGACCAGAACGCTAACCGTTACACCACCACGAACGGTGTTGAAAAAAGAGACTGCGCTGATAATGAGCATTGATTTTATGTATTATCTTGTAGCCAGTTGTGCAAAAGAGCTGTGTGAAACTAACTTTCAGCACTATTATCCTCTTTTCCACAAGAAACTTTGCAGTATTAAGAATGTTATAAACTTTATAATTACAGATGGAGCACATACATCTACAGAACTTGAACTTAAGCCTTTAAATTTGATAACACTGGCCCATTTCCATTTGAAACTGCAACTTGGAAGATGTTATTTATGCAGGTTACTCAGCAGCCAGTGTTTCCTACCGTATATTCACAATCCTGAATTAATAGCTTTCAATTTTAACTCTAAATACTACAACTAATTTTTTCACGTTCACTTTCTGGCTTCACTCAAGTGGACGATGTTCATGACTTATTCCATATTACGTTTACACCAATTACAATTTTTAATTATTTTAGAATATTTTTGATTATTTTATAATAGTGAGAATTAATTGAAAAGGGTGAAAAATAAGAGCATTAAGTATTAATCGGATGTCAAGTACTGTAAAATGTTAATTAAGATTATTAACAAGTTAATTAATTATTTAGGTATATTTAATCGCTTTTTTTCTTGGCAGTTGATGTACCAGTATCGATGAATTTTGAGTTCGAGCTTCAGAAAAAAGAAGATGGGCAGGAGTACATGGTTCCAACGAAAACTAAGACCACCTTCAACAGCAGCCTAGCTCTAATCCACCTCTACAACCTCTTCAATGGCGACAAGTTCCTCGGTATGTGAGACCTTTTAGTTGTATTGGAAAATCTGTGACAACAGTTTGCACCAAAAATTTAACATATCTCTGCCTTTTTAATTAAGATTTACCATGGCAAACGTGTTTCAAAATTTGATCACTCGTCTTGATTTTGGTGGGACTTTAACACATTAGGGTGATATAATAATTTGAAACAAAACTCACAGTGTATATTCCAATTAAACAGTGATTAAACACACAACATTTAATTGTCACGTCTGAACTTTGCATTGAATGTATTATGGAAAAGAACTCATTCCAGTATTTCATTTCAAACATTAGCAGGATCACGCCGAATACACGTACAGCGAAGCACATTTCGGTCTGTCAAAGAAATTTTTGATTGCCAAAATTACATTAATTATAGCCACTATACTCTATAGTCAGTGTCAATTAGTTTTCTATACCTCGAAGTTTGTTCTCAATGCTGTAACTATTATTAATTATTATTATGAATTATGATTCTTATTTGAGTTTCAGCTGCACTTTTCTTATATACCAACTGTTTCACTATTTCCATTTTTACTTTCATTCTTTAGCTGTTTGAGGTAAATTGTTTTGCTCTTTACTAGATAACTTATGCTACTTTATGATTATGGTCCTCTTCTCCGGTCCAGCAAGCATTTATAAGTTTTGGCTCAATGTTCATTCAGGCCTCGTTGCCTAAATATTATCTGTATCTACCCACATAACTTTTCATTAATCTCCTGTCTTTCAATCACTCCCAACCATTATTCTTTATCACATAAGGTAATGGAAGTATCACAAGAAATTTTCCATGCAACTCCATTCTCATCTCCTACAATGTGCTTCTCATTCTGTCCCATCACGCTCTCATCGCCAACGTTTTCTCAATGTTTTTGACGTCGCATTAAAAATAAAGTCCCTACTTTTCCGGCGGACCCATAGACGAACTTACGCCATGCATATCCGAATTGTAGCTTTTACTTGAAACGTGTTCACGGATGTCACATCAAAGTGAAACCTACACTATTTCCACAACTTCATCAAAATCTGACCACTAAATTTGCCCTAATCGCGTTCAACTAACAATTATTTTATATTTATCAGCTTTGCAATGAAACAAATCCCCCTTCACCAGTGGGATCGAGAGCTATACATTAATCGAGATCGCATCATAATCCAACCAGTAGTTTTTTCGTCAATCACATTCAACAAAAAAAATACATTTATTTATTAAATTTCTCAGGTTTCCAAAATGAAACAGGCCCTGTTTTACACGCGGCACCACTGACTATACATTAAACGTAACACCATCAAATCCGACCAGTAGTTTTTACATGAATCCCGCTCATCCCCTCTTGCATACAGACACACATTTTTTTTTAAGTTGGTTTCCTCCCTGTACTTTACTAATAATACCCCGACTCAAGTTTAAAATATTTTAACTATACACACATTTTTCCAGCTACAGTTTTTTATTATATACACAAGATGCGCCAAGACTTTCGCATCTAATGCCTTCGGAAACAGTTCGCCGTTGCCCTATAACAGCAGGAAACCTGTTGTTTTATTTCTGTGCACGTAATAAGCTGATATTTTTTAATTTATCTTATACGAACTTATCTACCCACATCAATATCCCATTTATATTGTAACGGGGTTTCCGGCTGGGGAGTTCTCCATTGACTATATAAAATGGAAATTAGGAATGTGATGAGCAAGAATCTCAAGTTTTTGCAGGATTACAGGTAAACAAGCATAAGAATTTATTGTGTCTTATGGCGTATGCACCTCTGTGCATATTTATCTTTATTATAAACATGTTAAAAATCAATATCAAGCAAGACCCAGGTTTACAATAAGCCGTTAAACAGATAAAAATATAATCGTTGCCTTTAACTCAATGGACAATCTTGAAATTAAACATATGATCAGTCAAACACGCACTATAAAACGTGTTCTTAAACAATCAAAATTATATAAATCGAGCGCCATCGGAATGGGAACGATTGTTAAACAAAATTTGAAGTGCAAGGTGCTTTCAGGAACAAGAATAGTATATGGCAAATGTTCGCCTAGCTCAGTTGTAAACAAGTTGCAAAGTGCAGAGAGCACTTGTCTCCAGAGCGCTTACGGGTTCATTAAACAGTCTCATGGAACTAGTGCAGGCCCGGTTTGGATAACACTTTACCTTAGATGATAGTCAGCGGCGAGTGTGCCGCATCCAGTCAGAGATGCTGGTCCATCTTCTATCAGCACCTCAAACGTAGGCGAGGCAGGTCATCTCCGAGTCACGTTCTACGATCTTGTAGGTGCTACTGCCAGCAGATAACTTCTTGCACCGCCTCCGTTGTCGAAGACGATACCCATGGACAGAGAAAACCCACATGTTTAAATCACGTTCCTGAAATCACGTGTCTCCTAACACTTATTTCATTCGCGACCCCGGTTCGCGCTTCTGTCGCGTGGCTCGGAAAAGTCCGGCCATATTCGGCCGGTGTTTATTTTCCATTACGAAACAGCCGCTCAGCGCAGTACAGTGACCTTAACGGGATCAGGGGAGAGGCCGGAAGGTCGCCTCATCCCCATTTGTCTGCACTGGCGACAGTGCGTCCAGCTGCCGTAACAGGACTCTGGGACGATGCCTACCGATGCTGCACGAGGGATTTTTCTGTTTTTCGTCTCACAGTTATAGCACCATATTTAATAATATTGTTTCCTCATACCTGAGCAGCCTTGCGTATTGATTAACAATTTGAATCGCCCAAGATCTAAAGTACAAAACTAATTTGATCATAAAAATAAAATATCTGGACAACATATATAAATTTAGTATGGCGAGACGCGTCATATTACAATATCCATCTCAACACTAAACTGAGATAATTTTGTTATAAGACATTATGACCACTGAAAACCAAATAATTTCAAACTGTAACCCAACAGTAAGATGGTTCATTAAAACAATTAAAAGCAATGACCAAACACAATACCGTTAGGTACTTCAGTTATGTCTTCCTACAACTGCTATAGCAAATACTGACTCAATGATTCTTGCCACTTTAAGAATTCTCCAACCCTGTAGCGTATTCAATGATGTGCCAAAAGTTATGGGATAGAAAGAAGTAAATATGTATAAAGATAGCGGTAGCGCCATGCTAGAAACTTATAAATGTACCGTGCAGGTCAATTTTTACTGTAGTGATTCATGTGAAAGGTTTTCTGATTACGGCGGTACCCCACGAATTAACAGACTTGAGGCGCGAAATGGTGGTTGGCGCTAGACACACAGCCAACTGCATTTAGGGAATTGTTCTTGAATTCAACATTCGTCTACAGACGCTAGAGTGTGCTGTAAACATCTAACTTTGTAACACCCGGCATTACCTCCAGCCATGGACACTGTGGTGACCGACCATGTCAACTTAATGACCGAGATTAGCGACGATTGTCGAGGTGCCATTGTTGACAGACAGGCAACACTGCGTCAAAGCACAGCAACCCTCAATACAGGCCGCACGACGCGCCTGAGCGTGTGGAGAGTGCGCCGACACTCGGCGTTGATGGGTTATGGCAGCAGAATACCGAACCAAGTGTCTCTATTAACAAAACACCATCGACTGCATCACTTCTTCAGGACTCGTGAACCTATCGGCTGAACCCTAGACGACTGCAAATCATTTCGTGGTCAGATGAATCACGATTCCAGTTGGTTAGATACTTAGATATGATGGTAGGAGACCTCATGAGGCGTTGGAAACAAACTGTTAGGAAGGCACTGTGAAAACTGGTGGTTACTCCATCCTGGTACGAGATGTTGCTATCTCTAGTCAAACTTCACTGAATGGAAATGGTTATGTTCAGTTCCTTGAAGACCCTTTGCAATCATTTATGGCCTTCCTGTCCCTAAGCAATGATGAACTTTCCCATGATAACTATGCGCCATGACACTTTACCAAAATCATACACGACTACATTGAAGAACATTCTCGATAATTCCAGTGAATTGAAGGCCACGTAGATTGTCACACATAAATTCAGTCAAATATATCAGGACATGAACGAAATGAAAATTTTGCACAATGTCTTGTACCAACTACACATTCGCAATTATGTGCAGCTATAGAGGAAGCATGGATGCATATTGCTTCTGGAAACTTGCTGCACTTCGCTGGGTAAAAGGTGGTCCCTCGGATATTAGGATTTGTCCCATGTCTTTTAGCATTTCAGCGTACATTGATTCACCCAAATAATTTTAACCTAATTTTAAACCTATTGTTCACCTGTCAAATGCCTTAGGGAAATTCCGAACCACTCTACGACTTGGTTGGATTATTTCCCCTGAGGTATATTTTAAAAACCAACTGAAATTTGAATGATAAAACACTTCACAACCCCATGCTGGTGATTTCATCTCTGATTTAGTAGCTTATCACCACTAGGGGGCAAACTTCATATTATTCCGATTGTGTTTAACAAGTGAGTAATTTCATCAGATTCTATCATTTTTACTTTATGAGTTTTCGGAAGTAGCTGAAAAACTAAGGAAAATAATGGAAACGTTCGCTGATATACCAACGAAGATTTCTATGAAATTATACACCGAGAAATCATCCATTCGCCTACACCTAAGGAAGCATATGTAATGCTTATGTTTTTCCCAGTCATTTTGTGGATGTTGCTCATGTACCATTGCAAAACTCTTTTCCCATTTTTAGAGGATGAAAGAAAATACGTCTTAAATCTCCGGTGAGGTTAAATTTTGATTAAAATACATATATAGAAGAAATTGAGGCACCAAAAATAACTCTGTCTTTTCAAAGATGGGGGACCATTGAGGACGGGACAGAATGGATTTACCCCATCTTAAAAGAATTTATTTTTAAATGCCAATGTGTTTTACCGGTATTTCTAGTCGATTTTAACAGAATGAAAAAAAATGAGCATCCTTGAAAAAAATTGTAAGCCTGTTTACTGCCAAAACTTAATTTCACATTATGATGTGATAAATGTGAAAAAAGCAGTGAATATATATAATTTATTACAATGGAGTGTATGCTTCATTAACTATTTTCCTACACTTCTACTTTCTCATCCTAAATATTATGAGTACAATTTACCCATCCATTTAGTATTGCCCTTTTCGAAACTTTTAAATTATTTCAGTGTATTTTTTTAAATTGTTGTGCGAATCCCGTTGGTAATTTATTCCAACCCCTGACTTCCTGATCTACAAAATAAAATTTTCTCACCCTTTGCGCCTGAAATCGAGTGTCAGCTTAGGGTCACACAGTCATCTTCTCCCTTCCAAGAAGTACTTTTTATTTTTCTACCAATATCCTTCAAAGCATTTCCACAAATATAGCCTCTTACACTTCAATTACTCTCTTCGCTCTATCTCTAATGAATCCCAATTTAACTCCTTTGTCATATCAGTTACTTTTTGTATTCTGCAATAATTTTCACAACAAATCCTCTGTTCCACCTCCTCTTGCCCCCCCCCCTCCCCCCGCTTATGCGAGTTTCCAGCTTCTCTGGTACATACACCATCGACCTCTCCAATAAATGAAGAATTTGGAAACCTTTTCTTGCCACCTGCATATTGTTTCCTACCAAACTGAATTTATCATCGAAAGTTATGCCAACACTTGCAATCTTTGACAAGCAATTCCTTTGGCACTCCATAAAAAGCTTTTAGTTTTTTTATGTTTATATCGTATAACGTAACCCTTCTTAGCACATATCTTGATCACATGTTCACTTAACCCGTTGGATATCCTGTCCAGATCATCTTGATACTTTCAAAAATTCTCTTCTGTTTTTATCCTGTTATAATCAATTGTTTCATTTGCAAATAACCTAACCTTTGACTGTAAACCATTACCACAATCATTCATTAGAATAATGAATAGTAATGGTCCCAACACACTACCTTGTGACACTTCAGTTCTCACTTCACCATCTTTTCATACGGAATATCTTACCATAACTTTTTACTTTCTGCCTTTTAAGGATTTTTCTACCCAGCTTCGAACACTTCAATGGTTTTAAACTTATTTAACACCATTTTAACCGCAGTCACCCAAATTCTATGGAAATAGCTTGCCCTACACTATAAATTTGGCTTACATTTTTATTCGAAATTTATTGCACATAATCCATTAACTGAGATTACATGAATATCCTTTCCTAAATCCATGATGGTGTTTTGCAAGCCAGTTTCGTTCCTTCGAGATATTTATGATTTGGTTGAATATCAATATCTCCATCAATTTATCTGCTACTGATCTCAAACAAATTGGTTTGTAGTTTTAAACGCCATTTGTCACCCGCCCTTTGTGCACCGCTACTAATATTGCTCTTTTTCTTTCCTCTGATAAGCAGAAAGTCTCTAATCTTAACAACGTTACAATGTAAGGTGCAATTTCGATTCCACTTATCTCTAACACATCTATAGTAATATTAACCACATCGGCCCCTTTACACTTTACAAGCTTTCGTAGTTCCTTCATAAAATCCACAGGATATGTGTAAAAAATTATTCTTCTTACTTCTACTTATGCGGAGAAAATCCTCCTCTCACCTTCCGCCGTATTTTTTTTTATTTTCTGTAATGCAATAAACACATGTTCTCATATTTTTATTATCTCCTTGAATTTGTTTCCCACTTCTATCTCACTGTTCTTATGCTATGCTTTCTTATTTGTTCACTGATACCGTATAATTTTTGTAACAACAACAACAAAAATTTTCGTTGATTTCGTTACATTTTTGGTTTAAATTATTGAATTTGGAATTAACTTTTAAATAGTTGGTTTAACATTTAAATATATTAAAAAACATATTCTACAACCTAGTCATTACAAATAAAAAAGAAACTTGTATTAAAGTTTTTGGAAGATTATTGTGAGGCTTTAAAATTAGTCACGTAGGAGTGATCTTTTTTCTTACCATCATGCGATTGCAGTCTTCGTGTCTTTTGTCCATTCCTGAGCTAATTCCCGTACAATTACTTTATATTTTATAGCTTCAAATTTTATAATCATTGTCCTACTCTTGATTTCGTAACTACGACTATACCCTCATCAACAATTTAACGGATCCTTAATGTATCTACGAAATTATTCTCCTTATGGCAGCTAGCGGGATTCATTCAGTCACCAGAACGTCCTCCTTGCAAACAGCGTGCATCAGGTGGAGAGGTTAACATATAGGTGAATATTCAAATACTAGGTTTCCATTAACAACAATCTTGTTGCCACGATGATTAGGTGAACTACAGACCGCTTTGCTGTACATTGGAGGGATAAACATTGGAGCAGATAATTACCTAAGTTTATCTTCTACCTTTATTTGTATCATTTCAGTGAACAAGCTTTAGAGAATTTGATCCGCGTATTTTCCTTTTACTTTCTCCCTTGTCCACCACGTTGCTCTTACTTGAAAGTAAATACCCTGCAATATTTTACGTACTTCTTTAGTTATATGTAATTTTACACCTCAAGGTTCAATTTAAGCTTTGAGTAAAAGCTAATTCTATTTATTTCCATATTTATTTCTTCATTATTGTCCGGCTTATAATTTGCATAAAATTTCTTTTCCCATTTACTCTACCATATTCTCAGAGCTAAACGTTTGCGAAAATAATTTCATCCTATACGTATTCAGTTTCGTTTTATTTGTACCATTTCCATTTTCATCTCGTTTTCCTCTATTTTCTGAATTTCTTGCTTGTATCTATTACGTCCTCAGTCACGGACAAGAGCGAAAATATCACATTACCTCCTACGCGATGTTAGTACCTAAAACATTCTAATTGTTTAGTAAATGGTGTAGAAGGAAGATATAATTTTATTTTTCAAAAAGACTAGAATATGTGGAGTAGATAATTGAAGACGTAGGTTGTGAGGGGTAAGCTGATATGAAGAGGTTAGCGCAAGATAGGAAGAGATGGTGGAGGATTGCATCAAACCAGACGAGACACTGATGACGGCGAAAAAAAAATTAAAAACCCTTCCACACCTGACATAGTATCCCATACATGTGACAAAGTAATGGAGCTGTTGTTCCAGGTGACAACACCAACAAGTTCCTGAACGAGAACTGGCGCGAGGCGATGTCTGACGTGGGCCCCGTCATCGCAGACGGCATCACCGAGGTGGTGCGCAGACTCATCGCCAACATCGCCTCCTTCGTGCCCTACGACTCGATCTTCCCCAAGTAGAAGCTGCCCCAGCGAACGTCCTCGACTGCACCTAGAGGAAAATACTGAAAACTATTCATGAACTTTTTCTTGTGAGATTTCTATTGCATGTTTTGCCAGATTGTTACTGCCGTCCCAAACACAGTTAATGGTTTGGAAGAGCAGTAGAACTGAAAGCTCATATGTAGTATTTTCATTTCAGATACCAAACCTTCCGGAATGAATAAAAACTCTGTTCATATATATCACATGTCATCATAAGCATTACCAGGCAAAATGAAGGAATTAGATTATTTAAAACATTAATAAATATCTCTTCAGCAAAAGAATATTACGTTCTGCGGCAATGGTTCCTTCAACGTGATTGTTTTGAGGTGTTTTGTATTACACCATTATCATTTCACTTCATTATTTTTGTTAATCTTCAGTAATAGCTCCAATTTACACTGATCAGTTACTCTCATTATGTGGTATATTGGTTGTTTCTCTTCGTTTTATCGAAGTCTACAACTATTAATCTTAAGTCTACATGCAACGTCTGTGCTATTGTGCGCTTTTAAGGTATTATGTTTGTCTATTTCTGCTTTTGCCAAGCAATTAACAGCGTGCAGCTGACTTTTACTATCAGATATGTAATAGTTCCGCTACATACAATTTTACTTTTTGTCTTTTTTGTGTTCAAAAACAATTTTTTGTAAAATCTGTGTACTAGTTAATACATTCGCACTATTTCCTTGCTCCTCACCTTACCACGTCCATCCTTCCTGAGCTGAATAGCGTATCCATGTAGGCGGGTGGCAAATTTCCCGTTTCACATGTAAGGGTAAGGACAGTAGAGTGAGGATAGGTCAGAGTGACCTTTAGCCGTCTCTGTTAACTGAACGCACTATACACATTTTGATGAATTTCAGAAAGATTTTACACATAAAATAGATGCTAAAAATATGATAAATCCACGACTTCAAAAGCAATATTGATGTACCAATAAATTTTTATCTACTGCATAAACGATAGGGAATGAAAATAAATTATTTGTGTGATGTAATGTTACTAGATTTCAACAAATAGGAACGTGAAATCTCTTTGGTAATATAACAAAAAAACCTGTCACAACAATTCGTAAAATAACTCGGGTGGTAATGAATTTAGTTGCTTGAAATTTGACACTGGTATAGCAGGTTCCATTTGTAAATATGATTAAATTTTACTTTTATCCTCAGTTTTGAAACGATGAAAAACATGATTTTTTCTTTCTGGAACCTTTTTCCGACAAACTTGCGGAAATTTGATGAGTGGTTACGAAAGTTCACACAAAGATAGGCCTCACCCAAGTTGCAGTAATAGTTTGCCATTACAAAGAGTCACAGTTAATTTTAATTTGTAATGAATCGAATATCTCGGAAAACAAGGAACCATTATCAGTTTAAATAGTATTTAGTTATGAATTAATCTTCGTTCACATGTTATGTTGCCTTAGTGTTATAACATTTCTAACGGTTCTGCACTGTTGCTTAGTTCCTTGTAACAAATTTTAGCGTGATTAACTATTATTTTGAAGTAACTCATTGATTACTGTTCTGAACTACTTGTTAAGCGGAAAATACATTAGAATGTTCCAAATGAAAAACAATTATGACTAAATAGCGAACAGTTATATCGTTAAAAAACTTAAATGTTTAATTGGCTTTTAGTTTGTCTTTTATCTCTTTGATTAGCTAATTGATCGATGAAAAAAGTAATGTATATTATGTACAGAACGCAAGTGTATTTTACTGCAAGATACGGAATTTATGAGTAGGCTACTACATCTATACTGTAAAACAAAGTCGTAGAAAACTTGTATCTGTAAGTGAAATACATTTCAAAAAGAGTAAATCCATTGTACACTACTGCTTTTTAAAACAATTGTCTGTTTGGGCGAGCATCTCACAACAATTATTTAATGGGTTTCTACGAAACAACACATAGAGATAGTTTGTCACCGGAAAATCTGCATGACAATTTATATCCTGATTAGTAGCACGAAAGAAACTTCGGAAATTTTGGAATTATTTTCCCCGTGATTGTATCACACAAAAACTAACCAACGGATTTTTATGAAACACCATAAAGTGATGGTTAATGTCGCGGTACTGATTATTTATGTTGGAGTACAAGGTATAAGAAATAAAATGAAGTTTCCTCTTTTTTTTTTATTTTTTTTTTATTTTATTTTTTTGTTGCTTTACGCCTCGTCAACCTCAAGGTCATTAGAAGCGGGATGGGACTGGGGACAAGGAACGGGAAGGGATTCGGGCTTGGCCTTTTGAAAGAAGCATCCCGACATTCGCCTGGAGTAATTTGGGGAAACCATGGTAAACCCAAAACTGAATGCCCGGACGGGGAATCGAGCCGCAGCGCCGTCCTCCCGAATGCGAGGCCAGAGCGCTAACCGCTCACCCACCACACTCGGTACGTTTCCTCAATACTGTTCTTTAGTAGATCGTATGCGACCTATCCCAGTCTAAATTTTTATCGAATTGAATATAAGGAAGCCAGATGTACTGTGCTAGTAATATTGACTTAAACCAAATTTCATTTCAATTTTAACAAATTAATGATGAAAATACATCCACCTAGGTAGATTATTTATATTCTAATCTCAAACCTTTCAGCTGGTTCATGCTGATATTCATCTACATCTGACTTTCAAATTCGTAAAATAAATTTGCACTATATACGAGTTATTACAGAGTTGAGTAATTTTTTTAAATAAATTAAACTATACTTTAATAACTAAACGAATACTTTCGTCGAAACAGTGGGTCACACTGATCCAGGCTTAGGCGGCAGTAACAGCAGGCAGTGAAGAGTCGCATTATTACAGATTAGCCTGCAATAGGGGTTTAAGGGTGTGGGAGAGGCTATCCCAGCCTTTTCCAACCAAATGTCAACCTCTCCTTCACGTGGTGCACCCTGTTTGCACGGACGATGCTCTGGCGATTGAAAGATTCCCGGTATAAGGAATCACCCACTGCTTTCCAACGGCCTCCGAAAGGAGGGCGGAAGAGCGGGGAGCGGTTCAGGGCACCCTCTTGCCCTTGGGGTTGGAAACGGCCCCTAAAGGCGGATGAATCAGAAATGATCAACGGCATGGGGATGCAGAAGGCAACGGGAAACCACTGCATTAAAGACCCCAAGGGTATCCCGAGGACATGTAATCCTCTCAAATTACATATATCATGATGGCTTCTTCCCGGGTAAAATATTACGGAGGTAAAATAGTCCCCCAATCGGATCTCCGGGTGGGGACTGCTCAGGGAGGAGTCATTAGCATGGATAGAAACATTCTACGAGTCGGAGCGTGGAATGTTAGAAGTCTGAATAGGGCAGGTAGGTTAGAAAACTTAAAAATGGAGATGGAACAACTTAAGTTAGATGTTGTTGGGATTAGTGAGATTAAATGGAAGGATGCGCAGGATTTCTGGTCTGGGGAACACAGGATAATTAGCACACAAGCTGTCAATGGAGTCACTGGTGTAGGATTTGTAATGAACAAGAAAGTAGGGAAACGGGAGAGTTATTATGAACAGTTTAGTGACAGGATAATTTTGATGAGGTTAGAAACTAAGCCCGTCCCAACCACATTAGTACAAGTGTATATGCCAATATCAAAGGAAGATGCCGAAGAAATAGAAAAAATATATAGCGAATTTGAAGAATTAATCCAATATGTGGAGGGGGAGGAAAATCTAATAATCATGGGTGATTGGAATGCAATAGTGGGAGAAGTAAAAGAGCGGAATACTGTAGGAAGTTTTGGTCTAGGGGAAAGAAATGAGCGAGGAAGCAGGTTGCTAGAATTTTCTGAAAGTTATAAGCTAGTAGTGGCAAACACAATTTTTAAGAACCATCCAAGAAGAATATACAACCGGAAATGTCCTGGGGATACAGGCAGATATCAGCTAGATTATATCATGGTCAAACAGAGATTCAGGAATCAAGTTCTAGACTGTAAAGCCTACCCAGGAGCAGACATAGACTCTGACCATAATTTGATAATAATGGAGTGCAGGCTGAAATTTAAGCGTATAAGGAAGCAGTATAAGCAGAAAAGCATGGAAGTGAATAAACTGAAACAATCTAGCACGAGGGAAAAATTTGCAGAAATGGTAGACTTAGGTCTAAGAAGTAACTGGGAAAGTAGCTCAACCGAGGACGAATGGAATGCATTAAAGACCGAAATAATGAAAGCTGGAAAAGAAACATTAGGCTTTAGGGAACAATCTGCCCGAAAGCCTTGGATCACAGAAGAAATTTTGGAGCTGATAGATCAGAGGAGAAGGTACAAAAATGCTCAGGATGAAGCAGGAAGAGAGCAGTACAGGCAATTTAGAAATCAAACAAATAGGAAATGCAAAATAGCAAAAGAAAAATGGCTACAAGAAAAATGTGAAGAAGTAGAAAAGGAAATGGTCGTAGGTAAAGTAGATGTTGCCTACAGAGAGATCAAACAGAATTTTGGAGAAATGAAGAAAAGAGGTATGAACATTCAAGCTGCCGATGGGAAACCTCTTTTAAGCTCAGAAGATAGAGCTTACCAATGGAAAGAATACATTGAGAAACTGTATGTTGGGGACGACTTGAACAATAGTGTATTGGAAAACGAGGGCGATGTCGACATTGATGACTTAGGAGATCCTGTTTTGAGAACAGAATTTAATAAAGCTCTGAATGACTTGAAAGCAAATAAGGCAGGTGGAATTGATGAGATTCCTGCAGAACTTCTGAAATCCCTAGGAGAGGAAGGAATTGAAAGATTATTTAAGCTGATAGCAAAAAGTTATGAAACAGGAGAAATTCCAACTGATTTTAATAAAAATATCATCTTCACATTTCCAAAGAAAGCACAAGCTGACAAATGTGAGAATTATCGCACCATTAGTCTAACATCACATGCTTCAAAATTACTGACCAGAATAATATACAGAAGGATGGAAAGGGTAGCAGAAGAGATAGTAGGTGAAGATCAGTTTGGGTTTAGGAAAAATTGCGGTACAAGGGAAGCAATTCTGTCTTTAAGATTAATACTTGAAGGGCGGATCAAGAAAAACAATGATACTTTTATGGCATTTGTTGATTTAGAAAAAGCTTTTGATAATGTAAGGTGGGACAAGATGTTCAAAATTTTAAAGAAGTGAGGTCTAAAATATCGAGATAGAAGAATACTCTATAAACTATATAATAATCAAGTGGCTATAATAAAAGTAGAGAATCACGAGAGACATGCATCAGTTAAAAATGGTGTGAGACAAGGTTGTAGTCTATCCCCGTTATTATTTAACTTGTATGTAGAAGAAGCAATGAAGAAAGTCAAAGAAAAATTTCCATGTGGCATAAGTTTTCAGGGAGAAAAAATCAGTATGCTACGATTTGCTGATGACATTGTCATGTTATCAGAGAGAGCTGAGGATATTGAGAAGTTACTGAATGGCATGAACAAAATACTGAAGGAAGATTTTGGACTGAATATAAATCAAAGCAAGACAAAAGTGATGAAATGTAGCAGAAATGATACCAATACTAGTAGATTAAATATAAAAATAGGATCGGATGCAATAGGAGAAGTAAGCGAATTCTGTTACTTGGGAAGTAAAATTACAACCGATGGCCGAAGCAGGAATGATGTCAAAAGCAGAATAGCACTAGCAAAAAGAGCCTTCATGAAAATGAGAATCCTTTTAGTTTCAAATATTGATCTAGGAATTAGAAAGAATTTTTTGAAACTCATTGTGTGGAGCACAGCTCTTTATGGTAGCGAAACATGGACTTTAGGAATACCAGAAAGAAAGAAAATCGATGCATATGAAATGTGGTGCTACAGAAGAATGCTGAAAATTAAGTGGACAGACAAAGTAAGAAATGAACGAGTTTTGGAAATGATGGGTGAGAAAAGAAGTTTATGAAGGAAGCTTACAGAAAGAAGAGGCAGGCTGGTAGGTCATATTTTGAGACATGCTGGATTGGTTAGTTTGTTAGTGGAGGGAACAGTCGAAGGTAAGAACTGTAGAGGAAGACAGAGGTTAGAATATATGAAACATATAATTGAGGACGTGGGCTGTAAGGAGTATGTAGAAATGAAGAGGTTAGCACAGGATAGGAAAGGATGGAGGATTGCATCAAACCAGTCGAAAGACTGACGACAGCAAAAAAAGCCTGCAATAAATAGGAGGAGAAAATCTTATTGTTTTTTAGA
Organism: Vandiemenella viatica; assembly: GCA_031002005.1. NCBI lineage: Eukaryota > Metazoa > Arthropoda > Insecta > Orthoptera > Morabidae > Vandiemenella > Vandiemenella viatica. Next base: position 216,586,289 of record JARYHS010008074.1, on the reverse strand, counting down.
ATTCATGGCAGAGAATTAGGGTAACATTTACAGAAAAATCATATCAAAAACATTTCAGCAAATCGTATTACATTAAACCTAAGTCTTGACGCTACCACTGAATATAACAGTGAAAACTGAGCAAATTACTAATTTCCTAGAAATAATAACTTCAATTAATATGATGCAATGTGACCATAATGAAGATTTCCAAAAATATGCTACACAGAATTGACCGAAATATAGAATATTGCATTATTCCTTGATGTAATTTCTCCAAGAAGACTTAAGTGTACGATTATAATAATAGCTTGCAAAGACGGTGATAAATCACACATTGTTAATTATCATCTCATTTTCCTGTCAACGGCTTTCTCGAAGTTTTTTTAGGTTATGATGATTAAAAGAATTTTTTAAATTCAATTATTAATAACATTGTAAATGACTATGTGTGTCTCAATTTGCTCACCATATTTTGGAAGAAATTAACAGCAAATTGGAAGTTACAGAAATTTTCTGAGGTACTATTAGTACTTTTCTTTATACATGAACTACGTGTAATTAATTGGTGGTTTAGGTCACATTTCCTGGAAGAGAAAAATATGGGCAGCATAGGAAAGCTTTAATTCTGTTTTACGCAACCTGAATTTTTTTTTGCATGGTTGCTTATTGTAAATGTTCCTCAAGGTTCCATATTAGGCCCTCTAATATATTTAATTTATAATAATCATTAACCATTTGTGATTAAATATCAAAGCCGTCTTGTTTTCGTATTATGTAATCATAGAAACGAGAAAAAATTAATTACGGTTTAGAATAAACAGAAAATTGGAATTACGCCAGATCAAAAAATAGTTTATGATGAATGTATGTTATAAAACAGAAACCATGAAAACATTTTTAACAATTAAGTAAAGTTTGCAGATTTTCTGCTCACTCCGATATTAAATATTCAATAAGCAGAGTGGATTAAATTTCTGGACCCAGAAATTAATTAAGATATTACCTGAAAAAATATCTTACATCTATATAAATAAAAATGAATTGCAAAAGTGCAAAACTCGAAAACGATTCAAAAAATTCGGCTAATTAAAAAAAAAATTCGTTAAGGCACAAGCAAAGTTCTTATGGAGAGAAAAAACTTAAAAATTGTGAGGAAAATATTAAAAACAACATTTTTCTTTTCCCATTCAAACCAGTTAATCAAAAGAAAACCAAGGCGCGTTAGGTATGCCTTCAAGTTGATTATGCTGTATGGATATTAATCTATGCCTGCCCAAAATAAAGTTCGAAGAAAATAAGAGTTTGCGTGTGATCAACGAAAATAATATTACTTATGTATGTGTCATCACTTCCTCTGTGCGTGGCATTTTCTTGGTTGTTTTTAAATTTTCGCTTCTATCGGAAACCATTTGTGTGTTTATTTGTTCAGTGTGTTTATATTTAGACCCGTGCCACCTATAAGACGCGGGCGCAGCAGTTTGAGTCGAAGAACTCGAAACGCTACAAACCAAGCTAATTTTCAATCTAATCGGACTGCACAGCAACGTAAAGAGCGAAATGACATTGAAAGGATTCGGATATTACAATCACGTGCAACGCCTCGATTTCAAGCTGCATTCAGTGTTTCACGAGCGGCTTTCAGATACGATGTTTCAATTGACTACAGTTCCTACCAATGCGTTGCTATTGGATCTATGAACTCAGTTTGCACACATTGTAAGGCATTGAAATACAGAAATGAAGCAAATGGATTCTGTTGCGGAAATGGCAAAGTGAAATTACTGCCATTGGTTCCGCCAACAGAGCCATTATATTCTTGGTTTCAGGAACCAGAACGGATTCCATACATTTCCTTAAAAACATACAAAAATATAACAACTGCTTCCAAATGACTTCCTTTGGGGCAACAAATATACTTCGCGACAATTTCATGCCAACTTTTAAGATAACAAGACTTACTTCGTTTATTTCTTTTTATGTGTTTGTGTACAAACTACAACATTTCTGTTTAATTTGCAGATACAAGGCCAAATACATCACAAAGCAGGTTCGCCGTTGCCGGTGTCAGATGGCGACTACAAATTTCTGAAAATTTATTTCATGGGCAATACAACAGAAGAAATTGATCAGCGTTGTGCAAATAACAGTTCAGTGAGGAGGTCTATTATACAACAATTATAAACTTTGGTTCATCAACACAATTAGTTGATTACATTGTTTAAAACTGCACTAGATCTCATAATCATAAAATCTGATAATCATAAAATTGTAATCAGAGCTGACAAAACTTCTGTATGACAACATGCGAGACGTTTCAATGCACCAACAATCGATGAAGTTGTCATTGTAATGGTTGGAGAAAATCTGGAAGCCCGTGATATAGTTTTACATCGCCGAAACGATCAGTTACAGCGTGTGTACAAAACACACCGCTCATATGATGCGTTACAATATCCAATCTTATTATTCAAAAGAGAAGATGGTTATCATTTCCCAATCAAGGTGATAAAACCCGATACAGATAATTAAAAATTTGGTTTAGCAATGGAGATTTTGAATCAGCTATGTATTACATGTGTCACAAAAACTGTTTGTTTACAATTATCTGGTGACGTATGCATGTTGAATGACTGTCATTAAAACATTATTTTACACTGGAGAGCCAAGAAACTGGTACACCTACCTAATATCATGTAGGGCCCCCGCGAGCACGCAAAAGTGCCGCAACACGACGTGGCATGGACTCGACTAATGTCTGAAGTAGTGATGGAGGAAATTGACACTACGCATCCTGCACGGCTGTCCATAAATCCGTAAGAATACGAGGGGGTGGAGATCTCTTCTGAACGGCATGTTACAAAGCATCCCATATTTGCTCAAAAATGTTCATGTCTGGGGAGTTTTGTGGCCAGCGAAGGTGTTTAACCTCATAAGAGTGTTCTTGGAGCCACTCTGTAGTAATTCTTTACGTGTGGGGTGTCGCATTATCCTGCTGGAATTTCCAAAGTTCATCGGAATGCACAATGGACAGGAATGGATGCAGGTAATCAGCCAGGATGTGTATGTATATGCTGAAATTCCTACTGTACAGGTAGATCCAGGTTTGCATGAGGTTGTTATCAAAAACATGATTCATGGTCCCTGTGGAACTCTTAATCCAAATTCACCGTGTATGGTGGATGGTAAATGTTCAAAGCGGTATCCAGAGGCAGTAGTAGCACAAACAATTTACGGGACTGATGGTTATCCACTGTATCGTCACCGATCGACTGCAGATAACGGAAGATCAACAACTGCAAAAGTAAATCAACAGGATATCGAAGTTGATAATCGTTGGATCATTACCTATTCACCAATCCTATCAAAGACTTTCAAGGCGCACATCAATGTTGAATCTTGCCATTCCTTCAAATCTATATATATATATATGTATATAATGTGTAGCAAAAGGAATTGACATGGCTGTGATTGGAGTTGGTGCTGAGAATTCCATTGATGAAGTTACCCAATACTAAATGGGCCGCTATGTTAGGAGTAACGAAACAATTTGGGGCATTTTTTCTTTTCCTATTCATGAAAGACACCCCACTGTAGTTCACTTAGCCGTACACTTAGAAAATGATCAAACACAGAACGTATTACAACGAGCTATTCAACCACCGTCTACAACCTTGACCAGTTTTTTTGATATGTGTCAGAATGATGATTTCGCCCGAACACTGCTATACTCAGAAATGCTAAAATATTATACTTCGAATCAATCCTCAAAAAAAATTGAACGACGGAAACAAGGAAAACCAGTTCCAGGTTACTCCAATGTATATCCCACCGATGCAATTGGTCGAATTTATTCATTCCATCCAAGCAATGATGACCGTTTTTATTTGCGATTACTATTAGTCAATGTTCGAGGCCCAACATCATTCTAACATTTACGAACTGTTAATAGTGAATTATGTGGCTCTTACAGAGAGGTCTGTCAGCGTTTGCAACTGTTATAAAATGATGCTCATTGGGATCAAACTTTAAATGATGCTGTAAATTCTTCAAAAGCTCATCAAATACGAACATTTTTTTCTGTAATTATATAAACAAGCTTCGCATCAAAATCAGTTGATTTATGGATCAAATACAAAGATGATACGTGTGACGGTATCTTGCATAAAATGCGCAATAGAACAGAAAATCTACATTTACATTTCACAGAAGAAATTTACAACGAGGCGTTGGTATCAATTGAAGACATGTGATTGATGATGTCAAACAAAGTATTATCTTAATTAGGCATGGCCGCGCCTAATAACCAAATGCAAGACGCTTTTAATCGATATTGCAACGTGAAGAACTGTACGATCTCGATGCTTTAACGGAATCAGTTCGAGTAAATGTTCCGCTGTTGAAACAACAACAAAAGTATGTCTTTGATACACTTATGAGAGTTCTAAATGATGGATCTGGAGGGATTTAATTTTTGGACGCTCCGGGTGGATTTAATAGATTTTAGCAACAATTCGCTCACACAATGGAATTGCACCCGCAATTGCAGCCACATTGTTGGAGGGCGGTCGAACAGCCCATTCAGCGCTAAAATTACTATGGAATGTTCAAAACATGGAAACTCCGTCCTGCAACATTTCGAAGAACTCGGCAATGGCAAAGGATTTGCAGCAATGTAAATTGATAGTGTGTGATGAATGCACGATGGCACATAACAAGTCTTTGGAGGCAATAGACAGAATTATGAAATATCTGCGAAACAATCAAGTCCGTGGAGCGATGATTTTGTTAGCAGGAGATTTTCGTCAAACATTACCAGTGATTGCGCGGTCAACGACAGCGGATGAACTCAATGCATGTTTAAAGTCCTCCATTTCGTGGAAAAAAACGTTAAGATACTAAATTTAAGAAAGAATATGCGTGTAGAATTGCAAAATGATCAATCTGGAGAAATATTTTCAAAACAACTCATTGACATTGGTAATGGTAAAATCCCTGTAGACGTTTTGTTGGCTGCATTACATTTCCTGTCAATTTTTGTCAGTTTACTGAATCAAAAACCGAGCTCATACAGTTCCCATGCGTCGCTCAAAATTATAGAGATCATTTTTGGTTGAGAGACCGAGTTCTATTAGCTGCCAAAAAAACACGGATGTTAATGAAATAAATTTCAAAATGATATAAGGTCATACAAATCAGTTGATTGCGCAACTAACCAAGATGATGTCATCAACTATCCCCAGAATTTATGAACTCACTGGATTTGCCAGGATTGCTGCCTCATAATCTTCAATTAAAAGTAGGATCGGTGGTCATAATGCTGCGAAATATCAACCAACCGCGTCTTTGTAATGGCACACGGCTAGCAGTGAAAAAATTACTCAACAATGTGATCGAAGGAACCATTCCAAAGGGAAAATATAAGGGAGAAGATGTGTTGATACCTCGCATCCCAATGGTACCAACTGACGTACAATTTGAATTTAAACGATTGCAATTTACAGTGCTGCTTGCTTTCACTATGACCATAAATAAATTCCAGGGTCAGTCGTTGAGTGTTTGTGATGTTAATCTTGAAAACCCATGATTCTCTCATGGACAGCTGTATGTTGCCTGCTCCAGCGTTGGAAAACGTCAGCTTTATTTGTTTACGCGCCAGGTAATAAAACAAAAAAATACAATGTACCATGAAGCAATACAATAAAAAATATCATCACATTATTACTAACGTCTTGCAGTGTACGAAATAGAAAAATTATTTTTGTAAGTAATCGTTGTTTATTGCTGAGACATTGAGTCAATAAATAAAGTGATCACTCTGAAATCATTTATATTTATTTGTTTTTTTCTATTGGACAACGACAGGCCAATAATTCCTGACAGAAAGAAGTCTGTCGTGGCAGCTAGTATTTAATAATAAGCCCCAACGCTTACGTTAGCCATCAACTAATTTTAATTAGTAAATTAGTTCATTATTCAATGTTTTTATCAGATGATATTATGAGGAATTAATTTGTAAGGAAATTCAAATAATAATTCTCTACAAGCCATAAAGTGCCTAAACGGCGTGATACGATTTCTTTGCCTCTGCAGCACAGTTGCGGACGCAACTATTTGTTATAATTCGTTACTCTGTTGGCAACCCGTAGTCAGAATACAGATTTTTTTAAATGGTGTAAAGTTATATAATAAGAATTTACAAAATCGTAAAGGCAGTGAGTTTACGCAGCTTTCAAGCCGAGTCAGAGCTCCGCATTCCTGTTTCCTGACCGTAGGCACTAGAGTGGACGTGTCGTGGTCAGCGAAAGAAATCCTTTCAGATAAGAATCAGACACAATAAAATAGGCAAGGAACTGTTACTTATGTTTTTTAAAATTTGAAATGGTCAATACAATCTTCGCATGACTCTACCAAAGTGTGAAGAAAATTTGCAATTCCATCAGTTTTGTTAATTATAACGATACCAAATAACCAAAAGAATTAAAAGAAAAAAGTTGGGGTAAAACAGGACGCATAGATGCACAAAAAATCTAATCGAGTTCTGTAGGAAGCTAAATGGGAAATTTCAAGTTAACGTAATGAGTGCTGTTAATAATCCTCAAAGTTGAAAATACTGATGTATCCGTAATGAAAACGTGAAAAGCTGTTAGTGTCTAAAAATATTTCTCGGTTTTGTCATATTCATACTACTGCATTCACAGAACATCAAAATCGAAAGTTATTACAATGTACAAAACAGAAGTAGTAAACCGGTACAGTTAATTTTTTTTTTCAAAGTATTACAACAAGATGCATGCGCTGTAATATTCAACCTAATCCGATCTGTCGCATACACATGATTCCTTCGCATAAGGCCTGTCTCTAATTTGTACGAAGCATTCCTCGTACAGAAATCTTTTTTTTAATTGTCTTTGGTTATTCGTCTTTCAGATTCAATTACGGGTTAGAATTTTTAACATCGTTTTTTACTATCAAACTACTTATAGTATTATCTGGTTATTGCTCAGCATTATTCATTTAACACTGACATCTGTAATTAAATACTGCTACCGTAAATTCCAAAACGGATAATTTGACAATGTAGATTACCTTAACTGTTGGACAACATGACAATATGAAAAGTCCGTCAATATTGTTCTCTTTCGTCTAGTGAAGTTCGTCGATGGACCATGTTCTGATAGAGATACCAATACTACAACCTCTGAACCGAGCATTACATCCCTCCCATTATCAAAACTTCTAAAAAAGAAACATCGAACAAAGTACTCAGCAATATATTTTCACTTAAGATTTCTTAACATATATATAAATCCACATTATGTTATTTCGGGTTTGAAAGCCATTCATGAAGGCTAATTCATTCACGTATAATGAAGATTTAGAAATACTTTTTTCTTAGATGCAGACAATATCCTTATAATATTGCAACTGTTATAGGATAAAGATTATAATAGATTTTTTCTGGAACGCCATTTCTTTATATCTCAATCTTCGCCTGGAAGTTAGACAACCAAGTCAGTCGCAGTGGCTGGCGGGCAGCATAATACGCATTGGTAGTAGTCTGATTCGGTTCATTGTGTGGTTACATGTCAGTTTAAAAATTCTGTATTCAAAGACCCGTCATATTTTGTTTTTCTGAACAATCTGCTTACATACCTGCCTCTTTAACCAAGGTAGCTGAGACACCTAGACGGTTTTTGGCCTTCGATATTGGGTGATCTGTTTTAAATCCGGAGCTGTGTAACAAAAAATCAGTATGTATATGTCACTGCTGAGAGTTTGTGTAATATATTAGTGTAGCTTAATTGCTTCCTGTCATGAAAAGTAATTTCCTATTCACATATTAGAGAGTTTCAGAGAGTATTAATAATGATAAAGGATTCTCAAACAAATTCATCTTCTTTCATACTTAAAACAATTTTTGGAGATGTTTCGAACTATGAATACTAAGTAGTTGGATAAAATAAAATTCTTCATTCTTTAATTCTTCATAGATTCTTGTACATTAAGATATCTTGCCACCTTGACACCGAATATTAAATGTAAAACTGAAATAAATAATGCAATCCAATTTATTGGTAGAGGCATGTGATAAGATGTGTCTGTATAATTACAACATACTGTTTATAAGTCAATAGGGCCATAGACTGTTAACCCTTACAAACTGACAACGACTAAACTACATTAAAGGAACTAAACTGAAACTTGCTGCAAGTGCGGTATATTTAATGGAATAGAACAATTTAATATCATATGCAGGACCCTGGACAATGGACAACACGAGAAACTATATACTTGTTAATGTACTTGATAATAATATAGAAATTGCAGATTCTAATTGAAACGGAACACAAACAATTTTAAATGACAACATAATTTATTAGTCACATGTTAAGACCAATTTGATATAAATAAATAAATAGCTGTAATTAATATTTAGAAATAATGAAGTTCGGATTAAATCTTAAAGAATTTTCGTCATTCATGATCTGGTCCTTAGGGTAGGATTGCTGATAGTTTTTGTTTCCTAATAAAAGTCTAAAGTGACACCCAAATCTCTTGCAATATGTATGGCATACGACTTGTTAATGGAGGTTTATTCGGCGGGTAAGGACATGACGCTAGCTTGTTGGTATCTTTTGGAAGAATAGGCCTGAACTGGCCAGCACTGGTCTTCACCCACTCCCTTATCTCACCCGAAACAGTCTACACTGAACACACATTTCTTCATAGCTCTCCACAGAAACAGAAGCACTTACGTACACTTCCACAGTTTTTAAAAGTTTTTAAGGATAGTTAACATCCTCAACACTAGCCACCTTGTTTCAGATATTACATGTTAACATCTTGTCTACGCGTGCGGTGTTAACACATACAATCATGCCACTCAGATGTGATAATATTTAGTCAGATGTTATGTAATCGGCAAACAAATTCTGATACAACTAACAATAGTTGGCTGCTCTATTACCAGTGTATAATATAATCGTCTATGTCATAAATTTGGGTTCACAGCTAATTTGGCGACTTTTCAGTTGCAAAGCAAGAAGTTAATTTGTTTTTAATATTAACATCATTTTTAAAAAGACTGATAACTTGAAACAAGAAACAAAACTCAAAGAGCTTTTACTAAATTTGTGGATGAAACAAATAATTAGATGTTATATAATTACTTCCCATTAAATAACCTGCCTTCTAACAACATATAAGGTAAGATAATTAAGAGAACAATAGACCACATAAGCGTACCCGACAAAAACATTCAGAAATATTGTTGAATCTTTAAAGATCACCATTTAGGAAGGAGCAGTAAATTTAAGTGCAGAACCTCCTTTAATAAGAAAACACACATCATACGCTTCAAATTTGTTGCAGGTTTTCGGAAATACACTTTGGCAGTTGGGTTGTTCAGTGATCTGTTACTGGATGTTCAAATATCTTCTTTTAAAACATGTTATGTTAATATTTTAAGTCTTGTATTCTATAACCTCTTGTGATAAGTTTTGGATTTAAAGAAAATTTTACATTGGTGGTATGGTATGCCACATACATCTGTTAGTAATGTTGGAATTAAAAAAAAATAAAAAAAAAAAAAAAAAAAAACTATCACCTTTAAATACTGCGACTTATAAGTTTATCCCAAGTGACAACAAAATCCACGAGTAACGCTAGTACTTGAAACATGACGACTGTGCTTGGCGAAAGAATGAGCCATAGTTTAATGGTTGCTAGTCAATTACAGAGTAAGTAAGTTTAAAAATAGCATTTCGTAACGATTAGTCATTTAAAGTTAACTTTAGACTTTATTAAGCTTTTAATAAAGCTGATTCGAATCTCAGACGTCACGAAAATAATGAAATCTGTCCTTGACCTTGACGAATGAAGTCATAAAACACTCAGCTTAATTACTCTGACGCTGCGCAGATGTATATCTTCTTTTTTCTTGTCCAATAAGAACAACTTCGTACAAGATTAGAAAAAAAATTCTTCAGTTGAACTTTTTGATCAACAGTAAACAAATAAAGGAAGTTAGCACAGTTTTAAATACAGAGGAAATTAGTATTCCAAGACATTGCCTTTTCGCTTGAGCTGTTTGTAATAATCACTGAAAAACTATGCTTTACGAATCTTCAGTAGTCAGGATTACTAAATTATTGAAATTTATTGGCAACAGATATTAAGTTTTATAACGAGGTACCAGAATCTGTTAGAAATGGGTGCATGTTCTGCTGATTATATTCGTTGATTTGTCTATATGTACATTACCGATTAACTGCAAACTGATAATTTCTTAGTATTTTCTGATAAATGAAAGAATGACTTAAGCCCAAAATTTCATAGTCGATAATATGTTACGACGGGTAGTCAGCCAATCAAAAATAATTACAATTCTGTAAGCAGACGAATGTTCCCAAGAACCCTAAAACTGAACACTTAGGAATGAAAAGTGAGTAAAACCAGTAAAAACTTACTATTGTATCAAAACTACAAAGGGAGATATAACTAAAATAACAATAAATGGTAATATTCACCACGTTTTAATATTATTTATACAAAAATGCAATATTTGTCGATAAATTAAGTGGCTATCATATCAATTCTCTTTTTTAGTCCCTTTTTGCATTGGCTTATCTTATATCTCTTCTGCGTTCAGCGTTATTGCTAAACAAACAATCGTCTAATAAATGAGATTGAACACAGAATGGGCACGAAAACGACAAGTTAACGGAGAGTTTCATTCATTGAGTTGTAATTTCTCAAGCAATGTCTTATTTGTTAATGTTTTTCTCATTTTATAATGTTCGCGTCTTTGAAATAACAAAACTCATCTCACTGGAATGGAGTAAGACACTTTTGTATCAACTTAATTTACAGTCACTTGAATTATGGCGTCAATAAGATCTGGTTTTAATAATGGCTATTAAACCAAATAGCTGCAATTATTGATGTTTGTCAGTTCCAAGGCTAATAAATATTGAGGATTAGAGGGAAACCACATTAATGTCGACGTATTTACGAAAGCCAGTATATACCTGTTTGTTTATGGATCCTTTATTTGATATTCAAAGTTTCTTCATATAATTTTACAGATTTTTCAGTTTTATGAATATCAGCGATATGGACATGGCTAATCAATGTCAAAGAAGAGGATGGTGTGCAAGATGTAGTGAAGAAAATGACATTACCTATTGTTACCTATTTCCATTTTAATGTAAACAAAGTTTTTAAATGTGGCAAAAACTATATGAACTACCAGAAAGTAGGGAAGTAAATTCTTACCCGGTACTTGACAACATAGTCATGACAAAAAACAACTTTACGGCACATACTTTCCTCTACAATAACAAAAAATGTTCAGTACGATAGTATTGGGAAATATAGTCACAGGAAGCGATGGACATACTGAGGTTACAACAAAGCCATAAACAATCACATTGGGTACAAGAGAATCATGGAATTTTTAACCTAAGAGACAATAGAACGAGATCTCGATGAGAAAGCAATTAATTCAGTTATGGAAGGTAGTCGTTTAGGAAACAATTAGCTACAAAAGATACAAAAATCAGTTATCAAGAAACTTGTTTAAGAAATCAACTATTTTTGTAGAGACAGCACAAATATGGAATTGCACAATAAGACAACAAACAGTGGATACTGAAAATCACTTAAGTTACTGGAATTTATTGCAAGAATTTCAACGATACATAAGAATAATCTATGTAGGACATGATCGACCGAGCGTGGTGGTGTAACGGATAGCGTTCTGGCCTCGCATTCGGGAGGACGGCGGTTCGAATCCCCGTCCGGGCATCCAGATTTGGGTTTTCCATGGTTTCCCCAAATCACTCCAGGTGAATGCCGGGATGCTTCCTTCAAAAAGGCCATGGCCGAATTCCTTCCCATTCCTTGCCCCCATCCTTTCCCGTCTCTAAAGACCACGTTGTTAAAAAGGGACGTTAAACTGTAAAAAAAAAAAAAAAAAATAGGACATGATAGGGAAGAACGCGGAATTGGTTCTGGTTACAGAAACATGGAGACTTAGGTAATCAATTTCGCGCCATGAAAACATGTAACATAACCGTTCTGTTTTCCATCAAACTGTCGTACTCACATTACGAGCATTTGGAAATACTTACAATAGGTTTCGTATTCATTTAATAGCCTTCCAGTTATGTATTAGAATTCATTTTGTTATTTTAATTTTTTGTGTAATCCTAATAAATACATTGCTAATAATCTATGCCACTCCTTCGTACAGTTGTATAATAGTTCGAAACCTGTAGTTATCGTTTTAACATTAAACTATTAAAAATTGCCACTCATGTTTGGTGTATCACTGTAGCTAATGGAAATCTGCACAGGTGTCCAGATGGGGTAGTAGTTACAAGCTTATGGAAGCACACGAGATAGTTTAAATCTGCAAGATGTCTGAATAAACTTAACTGAAAAAAACTTTTCAGCATATTTCTGGTTAATTCGTTAATATTATATAGTGAGCCTTAATGATAAGACATGTAGTTAGTATTAGTAACAGAGAGATGACTAATTCGGGAAAGCAATATAAAAAATTAGCTAGTTGACTGATGGAAGTAGTACCAACCATTCATGATGGTTTTTCTGTATTTAGTCTGTCGACGGAGATGATCAAAATGTTTAGCAACGGTGAGAAAAGATGTACTAGGCCTGACGAATAACCATGGTGTTCTGACTCATCATAGAGTACGACGAGCCAAAAGACACAGAGCAGAGAAAACTTATGTCACGAGTGGAAAAGTCAAAGTGTATGCAAACACAAACGTATTTTTTAAGTAGCAGATTTCAAGTATATTTTGAAGTAGAAACTAATATAGAGGCAATTGTTAAGCCTCAGTTTTATTTTCAACTAGATCATTAATTCGAATTGCTATAATTTTGTTGTGGTAAGTACAGGAGTCTGTCGCTGTTGGTTAAAATTCTTTACTAATTATCAGACAATAACAATTTACTATGGCTCTATAACAAATATAAACTCGCATTATATGTCAAATGTTATTGAAATATTTAATAATTGAATAATATAATTTTAAACTATGTGTTGTTACAGGCTTAGTGATCGTGTTTGAGCACTAACTACCACTTCCCCACGCATTACGTTTCTCTATGGAAACGATGCCTGGTTACTTCTATGTTGTCATCATCGCTGGTGCCTTTATGGTAAAAAGAGTAAAATTTTCTGGATGCAGTTGTAGCAAAATCACTTGGCGGAAAGTCTAAAAACTGTTCTTCAAGAACTTGTATTTCAGAAATTGGAACAGGATTCTAGGTGACTGAACAGTTTACTAGTCCTTAAGGCTTTCATAACGACACTGCATGCTAGTCATCGCCCTCAAACCAAGCCAGGAGGGAATGGGTTGAGGTTTTTGGAGGACGCGTTTTCTATATCCTATCCGGCCACGTTTCGTTTTCCCTTGGACCAAATCATTCCCGTTCCTTGCCCACTACTCAGTTATGGATTTAATCACTGCTACGTCGACAAGCAATAATGTCTTTAAAAGCTTTGTCTCTCGAAGCTAGACATCATTTTGTCATTAGCAAGGTTAAACTATGGAAACAGATACAGCCATTCCACCATTACACTTAAGATGGGAGAAAATTAATCAGTGATAAAAGTTTTTTAAACAATCCATTTTCCAGAAGGCGTAGTATAACCCCTTGCTAACGTGTTCAGTGGGAAATCATCCGACCGTCACTGGAGAACTTTCTCACCGGTATGTAAAATTATAAAATCAGTAATGGATACAACTAGAAAGAATTGTGGTAGAAGTCGGAAATGTTTACGTATCTGGCCTCGCATCGGGAGGACGGGGGTTCGAATCTCAGTCCAGCCATCCAGATTTTGGTTTTACATGGTTTTCCCAAATCACTCCATGCTAGTGTTCGCATGGTTCCTTCTAAAGCCAATCGCGGATTTATTTCTCGTTTCTTGCACCAGTCCTTTCCCGCCTCTGATACACAGACGTCGACGAAGCGTAAAGCCATAGGGAAAAAAGTATTTTTCCGACCGCCATTTAAATACACAATAGCAAGGAAGTTAGCAGGAAGAATTTGGGACATAGAGAGTATAGTACAAAATACCCGAAAGACTGAATTATAAACCTGGGTATAGTTCAGTCTTGGAGAAGAATAGCAAGTACTAGACAATTCTAGACGTTTTCATGCGAACTTCTTGTAGAATCACGAGGGGTCTAACAGAGAAAAACATAACAGACAAACATGTTGAAGTGTGAACGGAGATACGTCTCAAACTTGCTGATCTTCACCGAACGCAGAAGTGTTTTACAAGAGAGCAAAGGCATTAAAGAAGATAGTTTTAGCAGATGTCCTGTCTCCAGTAGTAACGCACCTGCAACAGGCGCAGGTGATCTGGGAACAGAGGCTGCGGATAAAAGAGAACGACACCAGTTAGCTGTACGATCAACCAAAATGGCTTCAGCATACCATAGGCTTTAATGACAGCTGTGCAGAACATTGTGAAAAAAGAATTTCACAGGGAGACATTAATCTCCATGAGCATTTTCCAAGAAATACGAATTACAGAGAGAAGAATTACAAATAAAATCATGAAACTATGATGACGTCTGTCATTATAGTTTACAGTAATATTGTCAACATCGAAGAATGTCATCAAAATTTTGCGCGCTATTGAATACGCCAAAAGCTGTACTAGATTATTATTGGCAGTGTTATCCCATAGCCTGAAGGCCTCCATTCATCGATGGTTTGTGATTGTCCAGGTATAGCTGTTTAAAGTCAGATCCGTATTTTTTAAGACCTATTGATATTCCGTCTACTCTGCTTTGCAGGTGCTAAACACTATATCTGTAACGTTTCAAACTGATAGGAATACGATGAATTGTTTTAATTTGTACTCAGGCAAAGGGTTGATTTCAGAATTAAGCTAAGAACAAACGCTGCCAACTGCTGACAAGACCAGTGGGATAAAAACGCACCTGCGTAGGATCTTGCATAGTCACTGTGATGTTATAACTCTTGAGGTATTATAGTGCACTAAGTTAACTGCTGTGATTTCCTTCTCCTGACACAAACAATGATGCAATGGCGCATTGTGACGTTCTGTAATAACCAACCAAGTTCCCAAGATGGCGAAATTGATATGAGGTTTCCGCATAGCGATGAAACTGCCGAAGAGTTATATTACACTACAATCGAGTGACAATATACAAGAGAAACAAACTTCCGTACAGGAAAAATTATTCAGATTTATCTTCACGAATAAAGAAGATCTGAATTAGTAATTATAAATTTATGAAGAGAGTGATCGGCTACAAATTTTTAATGTGAAACACCTTCCTGATGAGAAATTTGAATTGTAATATAACGCTAATAGCGTATTTCATTCAAGTGGTAAGTACGGCAAACATCTTCATATCATTTACAAGAAGTTGGTAAAGTACAAGATGTCTTGCACTTTAGATACTGTAGGCTGTACGAATCAATAATGAAGTAACTAGTTACTACAAACTATCAGAGACAAGCGCTTAAGACATTTTGATGGAGCTTCTGATTTTAAGACTGTTTATTCATTGACTTCCAAAAATGAAGTGGAAGTCAGTCTACAAAAATTTTCTGACATGTTATTTCAGACATGGCATGACATCAGGGGCAGGGCAGTGGACATTTTCAAAGTTCAATCAATGGAGTATTTGCCTATAAGATCTCGATAGATTGTATAAAATACACGTTCAAAGTGAACTGTGGGTAGAACACCAAAAAATTTGGGTAACAGGGGTTGCTATTACTATATCTTACACCTCATCATATACTCTACCAGCCACCAGAAGATTATTATTTTTAGTAGTTGCTATAGATCTTATGGCCTTGTGGCAATTCTCAAACACATGTACTTCTGAGTTATACAAATATTAACTTAAATTTCTTTGACTGATGATGTAAATTATTCGGCATTCTATCGAGAGACCTTATAGGCAATGGATGCCTTACAGGTCCAACACTTTCTTCACCCGTCTCCTATCTCTCATTATCTCCCAACCCAAGTCAGCAATCCAACAGGTCTCTAGCGCCCAACGTATTAGAAATGTTAAGGATGTTTGTAGAAGATACACAGTGAGTATATTGATGAAATTGACCGTCAAAGATAATTGACACTTGCTCAATATTAATGCACACTTCTATTCGATGAGTGCATCCACCACTGTTGCGATACGACGGAGTAAGGTGTTAATGAGAAGTCACGGTTGCTGCCAACTGCGAAAGCAGGAGGCGTGACCAGCATGGCATCACATGTGCAGACGAGTTTGATGCAAAAAATGGCACTTGCTGCAGTGTTTCACTGTTCGACTTCACAACTTTACATTTCTGAAATTAAACAATGCAATAGATAATTCAAAATAACTATTTGATTTGCGTCACTTACCTTTCTCAATTAAAAATTAAATATTCTTTGGAACTAAGTAGTGGAGAGTTCGTGAAACTACACCATTATAAATTTGTGACCAAGTTGCTTGTGCCTGATTGTTTCAAATTGTATCATACAAAAAATACCGCAGCAATTTAGACGATGTTTTCAAATTCTTAGGGCTATAGGTTTGGATTAAGATCTGCGAAAATGGTTTATGTAGGGATGGAGCTAGAAGTTATAATCGTTTCGAGTTCGGATAAATATGCGCTAAGATCACTTCGTATCTGAGATGAGCTCTCCTTTAAAATTGTCACAGAAAATATCACATAACTACTCTTTTAATTCAATTTGTTTTAATTTTTAAGTTTGGTTCTTCAGTTTTCTTGAATTAAAAGGAATACGCAAATCAAACAAATTAAGTACATAAGCATAAGTGATATTTAATTTATATTAGACATCGTTGAGCTTCCAAAGATACTGAGATAACTCTAATAACCTTCGGTTTGAGTTTATGTTTTTTGTTTGTCTTTGGTTACTTCTTTAAAATCATTAAGTGTGGTTATTACTTAATTGCGTATGATGCTACATGACATTTACAACATTCAACAACAATTATACTGTAATCACTGAACACTCTTGTTTTAAAATAAACATACGTACATATATAATCACAGTTCTGCGGACAATATTCTTGACCGGCCACTAAGTCAGGATCTCAAGTTACAACCACTACAACATGACATCGAGGCGCTCCAACCAGGCCACCGCCTCCGGCGTAACCAAATTTAAGTCCTCCAGACTACCAGGAAAGGCACGCACTGAGCAGTCCTGCTCAATGTGTAACACAGTTTGTGAAACCTCACCTCAGTCGCAATACGGAGAATCTGCCTAGCCCCAGGGTGGAGAGTTGAAGCAGTTCTTCCCGTACCACATCTAATCCGATTTAATTTACACCAAATTGACCGCGGTAAGCTGAATCCTGGTAGTTTTGAGCAGGGATTGGTAATTTACACTATGTCCTGTGGTGTTGACGATGCCCATTCCTCTGTCCAGCTATCTGTAGGGCTGAAGGACTTAGATATTAGAATGAAAGCAGTCTTCCAGGCAGGGCGACGTGTTTTGGAACTATGATATTTAATTTACAGTTTGTTCTTAACATTGATATTAGAGTGTTTTGTTCCGTATCAGAGCTACTTTGTGATAACTGAGGCGATGAGGTTTGATGGTAGATTCTTATGTAACTCGACAAGATAAATCGAAAGTGAAAAATACAATTTTTTGATATCTCGCTTAATTCTCGAGATATGTAATGTCAAAAATTATTTATAGTTTCTTGATGCCTTTGGCGATGTTGTTCTTCTTGTCTAGACCACATTTCAACCTAACCACAATTGCTATGATGAAAACAGAACACCAATTGTACATGTCCACCGTGTAATTCCTTCTGGATGTAGCGAATATATAGGCCTATGTATATTGTCCAGATCGCATTTCAACCTAACCAACTCACGCTTGAGATACGACACCTCGAGAACTAAGCGAGATATCAAAAAATGTTATTCTTACTTTTAATTTATCTCATGGAGTTACATAAGAATCCAACATCAAATTGCGGCGCCACAGTTATCGTAGAATTTTCCATTAATCAACCACCTACTTCATGGATCCACTTCAGAATCTTAACTAAAACATGGATTTAATTTAACGTAAATATAAATATATAAGTAATATAAAACTTAAGGGCATGAAGGAAGGGATCCAAAAAATTGTGGCCACTGGTTAAGTTTTCATTTTCCAGGCTGCATTTCAATTTAACAGGAAAAAAATTCAACGGTTATTGGTACCAACAGCGAAAACCATTTCTCACGAATAGGACTGCGCCGCGCCAAAGAGTGCCACCGAAAATTACTAATTCAGACTATTGACGGCTGACAAACAAATGAAAAAAAAAATGTTTCTCGTCTGCCCGTCTTTCCTACCAAAATAAAGTCTGTATTCATGGGGGTTTATTGTTGTGTCTACTCATACTTACATCACCGTGAAGGTTAACTAATATGAATGGATTGGCGTGATAGATCGTGTTTTTCCTTTTTTGCGTGTTTGTTATAGTTAGAAAACTTTTCTGTTTTCCATATTTCAATAGATCTTATTCGTAAACTACCTGAAATTGATACATTTTTTGTAACTCCATGACAGTATTTGGTAGTAGGAAAAAATTGTTAAAGCATTGTTGCACACACGAGGAATCAGGCACGAAAAGTAGCGGGCAAATACTAGTCATACAATAATAGTTAGGGAGCTCTTGGTGAGCGGCAGGACGCGGGTTAGAATCCCGTCCAGCCATCCAGATTTCGTTTTTCCGTGGTTTCTCTAAAATCACTCCAGGTGAATGCGGTATGGCCCATTCGAAAGGTCGTGCCCGAGTTCATCTCCATTATATGCACAAGACGTTTCCACCTCTAATGACCTCAAAGTAGACCAGGCGAATATCTTTTTTTTTTGTTACTTAGTGCTTTACCCCTTGTCGACGGCTAAGGTCATTAGAGGCGGGATGGGGCCGGGGACAAGCAACGGGAAGGAATTTGGCCATGGCATTTTTGAAGGAAGAATCCCGGCATTCGCCTGGAGTGATTTGGGGAAACCATGGAAAACCAAATCTGGATGCCCGGACGGGGATTCGAACCCGCGTCCTCCCGAGGTCAGAACGCTAACCGTTCACCCACCACGGTCGGTATGCATACCTTAAGCAAAAAAATTCATCAAAGTTACTTTACCATACCTTTTCTGTGCGTTATTGTTTTTATTGTACAATAATTACTTATGAATTGAAAGAATTGTAAAATGAAACTAAATTTAAGGAGATAATGATATACATACTTTAAATGTTCAATTAATGCAATCCAGTGAATATCGATATTTAGAGATTGAATTGTGTTATAAGTCTGGAATAATTTAGTTAGAAAATAATAATTCTCTTTCGGAACTGTGAAGAAATAAGCTTAAAATTATTGGAAAGGTTATTGAGTGTAAGAGAATTGTCAGGTAATCGAATACCGGGAATACTTACGCGAAGATGGGACTAGTAGGAAACTAGGGAAGGTGGTATACATACTGAACATAAATATATAATACACCCCCATCTTCATGAGCTCCAAATAAAGAAAACATTTTTTTCGGCGATAGGTTGTGCTTGTGTGATGGAAAGACAAAATTCAGCACAAGCTCGTTTTGAAATCAGATGTCGCTTGAAAATTACGACCACCGTTACTTACGAGTATATATGTAAATGTGGATTTAGTAACGCGTCCGTGACATCCTTTACCGTGTACGAAGTGTTGCTGACCACTGCAGGAGGTCGTGGCATCCAGTTTTTTTTTTGTTTTTTGTTTTTTTTTACTTTGTTCACATTACCCTAAATATATTAACTGCTGCGTGTATAATTTCAGTGTATTATACACTCTACGCGATACGATTTTATTTCTTATTTAACGCAATTTAACTATTCTAAAGCTAAACGCTACGTTGGATCATTTGTTTGGGGCACCTTGGACTTGGTTAGTTTTTACCAAGAGTTGAATTGATCATGAGCTTTTCGGATTGTGCTAATTATAAATACTGTTAAAATAAGTAAGAATACGTGACGGTATAATAAACAAAAATAATCTAGCCGTGACTTGTTTGGATAAATTCCTTTTTAAAAAGAAAACCATTTGCTAAAAGTTATTGCTTCAAATTACTGCCAACTTGACTGATTAATGCAGAATTAACGTTCATTTCCAGGATTATGCTCCAATTTCAATCTACACATAAATTTTTCAGAAATGAATATGACGGTTGGATGTTCGAATCATTAGAAATATGCCTCGTCAAACCAGTAAGTGATAACTAGAGTTACTTTAAAACGCATTTTCACTTCCACCACCCGACTTTCCTTCTACTAGCATATGTTCTGTCAATTTCTCTTTAAAAACAGAAAAGACTTCCCCACTGGCACTGCTTCTAACTACTGCTGAGTTGTCGCTTTCTCTTAATATATGTCTACGGATATGGTTGATTCAGGCCCTGGTGTAAGCAGTTTTAATCGAGTGTTAATTGCATGCAGTAAACGTCTATGATGTGCAGAAGTGCGTAATACGGTCACTGGTTCAATTAAAACAGAGGGAGAGCAAAATGTCGTTGGATTGAGGAAAGGTTGCCTACCTTTTCAACCAATTGGAGAACATGAAGACATATAAACCTTATCAAACCAATATCTATCTTCCAAACACGACTTTCAAACAAACGGCGCGCATACGTCAAATCTTATGCGAGATACGACTTGTCATATTATGTTGACTGAAACACTTTATGCTTCAGCTGTCATGTAGGCACATAATAAATTCTTCCTTGAGTAATCGGTTATGAGATCCTTTCGTTAGTACGAGATGAAAATAAATTTGGCATTCAAATGGGATTTTACAAGTCCTGAGGCAGCTTCACTTTTTTCTTTGACCTTTTTTTTTTGTTGGTATAGTTAATGTTATACACAGTGCCGAACGCAACACTTACTTAAAATCACTGATGCGCCAGAAAGCATGCGAATAGGTGACGGTGTCAACTTGAAAGCAGGGCATTAGCCGTCAATTTGCTTTCGTTGAAGGATTAAGTCTATTGAATCCGTTCGGTGTGCTTAATACTGACGAGAAATCGGGTTTGATTCCATGGTCGATCAACCTGATTTCTGTGTTCCATGATATTCCAAAATCACTAGAAGCAAATGCTTGAATTTTGCTTCACACAATCGATGGAGGATTTATTTTATACTCCTTATTAAGTGTCCTGCCTCAAGTTATCACTCACTGGTTACTTAATGTAGCAGTTTATTTCAGTCTTGTTAGGACGCTTTACCGAGTTCCCAGCAAAACCACGCGTTATGTCTGATTGCGCCTGGCCGAAGCTGGTCGGCCTCAGCCCCAACCTTGAACTCCGGCTGCTGCTGCACTCCAGTCCGTGGGCCCGTCAGCTGTCAGTACGCTACGGCGCCACGGCGGGAGCGGGCAAACAGGTGAGTCGGAGCGCACACGACAGTCAGCCACTAACTGTTTATTGCCATTGCTATGAACGAGTTGCCCAGTTAAGTCTATTTCGTTTACCTCCAAAACTTATCTTCATTCTGTTTATTCATTATTGTAATTTTCTATTTCTTCTTCACCTTTCCACATTAGTACTACTAGGTTACAAACGTTTCTAGCGGGATTGCCAATTTTTTTACGGCAACATACTCCGAAACATACACTGGACTTAATTGACAAAAATAGGATTTTCTCTTCACCATATCTTGATGATGTTTTTATGCTTTTCCGATTTGTCATTTTATATTGACTGAAATACCTTATGGGTTGTTCTGCTGCTTAAATCTAGCATTCTTAATATTTGCTGCTCCATAGTGGACAAAGTAGTGTGCAATGATGACTTGATGGAGGACGAAATCGTGCAATTTCCAATATATTACGTTTATTCATTTTATGTGTATACAATGACTTTGAAACGCGGATTAGACAACAATAGTTACTAACATCCGTCGAACGCAGTGGAAACAGCTTTTCTCTCTTAGGACTGTTTACGGTAAAGCTCCAACTAATACGACACATAGTGCACCTGTCGTTATAAATAAGATAATCCTATCAGTAATTCATGTTGTCTGATCAAAATTACAACCGACTAAAAATCTTCAGCTCTACAAGTTTCCACCAGCAACGTATCTATATCATGATTCGCAACTTCCTCAAAGAACCTTAGATCAATTAGTGTTACAAGCAATATAAGCGGCATTGTTTGCTGATTCAGGTCTTGTAACGATTAGGATGCTTGTGGGTATTAGAAACCATGACATACTTCGAACCGGTTTATGCTGTCACGCTGTCTGGTATTCCGTCGTTTTTTTAGCTGATTACGCAACTAACAATTAATTATTAACTACCACAGGAGCCATCTGGTGGTTCAGTACGGCAACTGACTTCCTGTTCGGGGATCCCCGCTTCAAAAACTGGTATTTGTCACAATTTCTGTATATTTAAGTGTCTATAAACTTACCTTTATCTCTGGTAAAGATACTCTGTGTATCACGTTTCAGGTAAACATATACGTTCCTTCAACATGTACGATTAATGGGCTACTCTAGTTAGCCAAGATGGAGGACTATGCGGCAAATTGTAACTCTGTCAAACATATTACGAAATATCACTTGGGACCTCTCAGCCAGTAATGATTTGCATATTTACCGTTCAGTTTACAGAGTATACAGAAACTGAAGAGCAAAATAATATTTCTAATAACTTACAGCGTTTTTAAGTTAAACAATGTTTATTTATACAGATGATAGTATGAGTATGTAAGACAGCATCCTTGAAGTGGCAATGGTCGGCCATATTGCGCGAAGAAAAGAACAAAAATTGACAAAATCAGGGTTGGAGTGGAGCCCAAGAGATCACCACAGACCGGGAAGAAGACCACCAGACCGATGGGACAAGGACATGCGCAGGGTTGTCGGAGTTAAATGGCAGAGGATAGCCCATGATCTTTCGTCCTAGAGAAGACTGCTCAAGTTCTGTCTGAACTCATGATTTTAAGAGGGCACATTAGTAAATGATTGAACCTGCTGTTAATGGTTGAATATAACTAATTCTGGTTCTTCTGTGTGTCAGACTATAAGCAACATTTTACTGACGGTATTATAATTAAGCTTAGTTTGACAAAGTCACTTCACACATTAGAAGAAAACACAAACTTCCGCTAGTTTAGTTCCTTAGTTACTTATCTCTAACATTTTATCGTTTTGGGAAACAAAATTTCAATCTTTTACCATACATACTTTTCTTTTCCTTAGTAAGTTTTTATAAAGAAGCCAAAACTCTTCTAACAAATCAATTAATACTTATTTACTTGTAGCATTGTATTTTCTTTGTTGGTTGCAGCTTCACTATACAATCAAGTATTGGTCAACAGCAATGGCGTCAAATCTCGTCTTCGTCGCTTCGGTGTCGCTGGCGATACTTGTCATTTTCCTATGTGAAGTCAGTGGGAAAACGAAAAACCGTGAGTAAAAATTTCGATCACCCCATGATACATTTTAACATTCAGAAACTTCCAAATGATTAACCAATTTTAATATTTTTAACCTGTTAAATAACACTAAAAGGTCATGAACCGTTGTTAAGAATCCCACACTTCTAACCGAATTTATTTCAGTATTTCGACACAATTTAAATTATATTAGAGATCACATTTTCTATAGAACATATTACGAATCAGTTTCAGCTGATTTCCTCAACCACTGAAAAAAATAAAAGAACTAAATATCATGTAAGATATTTCACCGGTGCTAGTTACTTTTCTTGTATTGAGGGTTTCTCCATCTCTATCTCGTTTTCTCTGTAACGTTGTTCATAATACTACCCTCAATAAGGTGATGATTCCGATCCCTTCCAAAGGAAAACAATCTCACTATATTTTTGTCTGAGATTACGTACTCAGGGTTGATTGTTCCCTTCAACATAATGATGCTTATGTTTTGCTCAGGTACCAAATTACTCAGAACTAATGAATAAACCACAGTAATAAAGTACGCTAAAGGTACAATTTAACTAAGTGGTGCTCTTCTTTTGTCTGCTAACCCTATGAAATTTTCACTAACATGTTTTGTATTGTTCTCTTCGTCAGGTGCCTAAAGCGAAAATTTTCCATCAGATATTTCTGTGAGAAAACTTTAATACACTGGCGGTAATTGAAAGTGTTGAACGCAGATGAAGTTGTCATGAAACATGTGGTGAAGTATCCGCTTATGAAAAGTATTAAATGATTAAACATTGAAAGGTTTACATGAAATAGTATGAGCATTTATAAAAAAATTTGCTATGTTTTTTAGCATGGAATTTTTTGTCCACGAGTTATTGGTGACCTAGTATGCCAAGGCGAAGAGTGACGACCCTCTACACCCAAATGTCGAACTTTGAGAGGGGTTGGAAAATTGGCATGTTTGAAATCGGTACATCATGTCGTGTAATCTCCAGAACGATTGGCCATAATGCAATGCCAGTTTAGAGACTTGTTACACAGTGGAGGAAAGAGCAGGAACAGGTACAGTACATGGGTACAGAAGGACAACAGCTCGTGAAGACCGCCAAATTGTACGGGTGGTTGTATCTGACAGAGGGGTAACTGCAGGCCAGATCCAAGCTGTGGTTGCAGAGACAGTCACCCCGCGGACAGTTGAAAACCGATTGCTTGAAGCTAGGTTAAACTCTCGAACCTCTTCGTAGTTCCATTAACATGACTGCCAACATTGTTTAACCTGGTACGAGTATATTGTAAAACATAAAGGTACAAGTGAATAGCATACAGATGTGTTTAGCAACAAATCTCGATTATGTCTGTGGCAAAGTAATCATCAACAACATGCACGCAGGTGTAGTGGCGAAATGGTCTATCCTGCTGTGATTTCAAAACCTTACACAGGTTCAACCCTTGGTATCATAGCTTGGGGCAGTTGCGACAGCAGGACTGAGTTAACTGTTGTTTAAGGCACAATGATAGCCCACCAGTATATGGATGGCGTCCCTGTTACGATGATGGATTGTCCGCTACAGACCATATCTGGGATACTGTGGATAGATTCATTAGGTCACATGGCCACCCAGCATAATCTGTGCAATACATGTAGTCATAGAGAGACATACTCCAAGAAGGCATCCGAACACTTACTTTCCAAGGGTCCCCGAATGTGTACGTGCTCATGGTGGGGGCACTTCCTTGCTCACACACGTAACATGGGAGGAGCCTCGGGGGCGCGGGATGCTAGGTGGCTTCGCCGCCCGTGTGGTCGATACCCTATCTCTACACCGTCGCAAGTACTATGTCTCCTTCGCCGCCTATTGGAATTGAATACCTTTATACTAACATCACATACTTAGTGAGTTTCCTCTGACATGTCATTGCTAATACTCAAAATTAGGCAATTACCATATAAGTAATGATATTGTGGTGGGGAGGTGGGAAAAAAAATTTTTGACGGGAAGGGGGCGTGGTACGAAAAGTATTGGGAACCCCTAATCTAAAGTTGATAAAATTGGCCTGATCCATTTCAATTTGTTATCATTTCTTCTGGGTATGACCCTGTATATATCTACAAAGGTTCGTAAAATTGCATCATTCCCGTCTGGGTGTAACACTTTCCATTTCCACCAGTATAGTTTTACCTCTACTGTCAGATATTGAAACTATGAAAATCGTCGTAGATACAATTTTACCCTCTCTACTAATCTGCTGCTTATGTGCGTTATTACAGTGTAAGTACATATTATTATGTTCATGAAACTGAAGAAATAAATAGTAAATAAATAAAAGGAGCAAATCGTCAACAGCAGTACCATAAAAATGAAAGGAGCAAAATCGAAACTCCTTTATCTTGAAAAACAAAAGTTTAACCTTAAGAAATTTTGTGAAAAAAATTTCGTAAACTTTGAACAGAACACGCATAAAAAAGTTCGTGGGTGGCTATCAAAATAACGACTTACCTTAACACGCGTACAACTCAACCAAATTATTTATTAGCTTGTTCTACAGATACAAATTGAGGAAACTTTTAGTTTACGATTGTTAACCCTCAGTTTCTCGTAAACGACGACCTACCAAGACGGACGGTATTAGCGAGATACCTGAGGTGTCATGCTATTCCCATGATTGCAATGAAGGACTCTCCATACGAACTTTTAGAAATTAAACGAAACATGACCCACAAACACTTGTACATTACAATCAGATTTACATTTCCTGTTCCGGCCCCAAGTCACGTACAGCAATAAAACATGCCGCAGATTTGAAGTCAGATCTTAAGCTCTCAAGCTGTGAAAACACCGTCAAAATCCGATCCGTAGTAAACAGCAGTAATGGCTTTTAATGAACCGTAAAGGATTATGAGATGAGTAACTACTTGCGTAGCTATATCACGAAGCTTTTGTTAGCGTCATTTTTGTATTGAGCGGAAAGGGAAGAAGTGCTTCAAAATACTTCAAACAGACTTTCCTTGCTGCAGTTTTTGCAACTTCAAGCAGAGGATGTGATAACAACATGGTCTTCTACATTAATACTTTCCTCATGATTAGAGACTTATATTTCTTGAACTAAGAAGCAAATGTTAATTCGATCAACATTGAAATGCTGGAAAATTAAACCCAACTGAGGAGCATCAAGCGATATATATCAATGAATATATCAGTGAGTATTTCATTTTATTCGTTAAAATAATGGTAGTAACAATAATGACCTCAAAGTTGGTAGCTATAAAAAGCAATCAGAGTTAATTTAACCGATCCATGCACTGGTAGTAATGTTACTTCTTTTGTACATATCTTCGCAGAAACGTTTGTTATAACAGATTTAACATCAATTTTTCCATTAATGTATGCCTTACTTTGTCAGTCCACATTAGTTTTAATAATTAGAATAGACTCGGACGGAATATCCACCTATTCGATGCACCGTCACGTCATGCCCACGTTATTTTATTTCTCTCGATCCGGCCAGCTAAGAACCCCAAGTAACAAGTGGCCAGTGGCAATAATGAGGCGGGGGAGGGGAAAGGACCTGTGCCTGCCCGAATCCAAACCGGGTTTGTTAGACGCGGCGTACTTAACATACAGGAGGAAAATTTTTATTTCTTTCTGTTGTCGAAACGTGGAATTATTCGTGTTCTGCACTTTATGAGGCGGAGATTGTGGACTGTCAAAGCATTCGCCTACAATAACTGCAATAAGGACTTTTTTTCGGCAAACGTAATTAGTTTTCAATACCAAATACTTACTTACTGATATAAAATAACCGTTTTTTCTTCAGAGATTAATTTGCTGTGCTTTCTCTGTTCTGTGTTCACATATTTATCAATGATATGAATGTATCACGTGCTATTATCAGTAGGAAAATTATTTATTCGTAAAAGCTGAGAAGTAAGTGTTGATGTAATAAGTTTTCCGTTAACAATATTCAAAGGAGTAATTTGCATAATAAATCTCATTGTAGCTCTTTTAAATTTTACAGTTGTAATTTGTTTACAGAATGTAGAAGTGATAAGGGGTTGTTGCTTTTCATTATTCTGCTGAATAATTTTGTTGGAGGTTTGCAGTTATAATTTAGGTTTTTTGCAGATGATAAAATGTTACACTTCAGGAATCAAATAAAAGAGAAATGTGAAAATTTACAGGAAGATCCTGAAAAAATATTTGGTTGTCAATAAAAACAGAATAAAGATAAATTTCATAAAGAGTCAGCTAATTAAGAGTGCAGATAGATAAATGTTTTTAATAATCTTAAGGTGGAAGAGGAATTTATTGTAGAAGGCACAAAGTTTAAATATCTTGACATTTCACAGCAAACTCAGCTGGGCAGAACACACTGGATACAAGGAAAGAACTGATTTCGGTGTGTTGTATGGCCGTCATCCCGAGCTGTGGTCCAATATCGGCTCATCACTGTGGCCCTCTTCTATCCTTTGGTTCCACACACGCACGACTGTCTTAGCAGCCTATCCCGTACGACCATGCAGTGTCGCGGTCAGACAAATCTGTTTCCCTCAGCCCAATCCTTGTGTCGATTTTGAACTCACTCGCATGCTTATACTGCGTCCTTTGACGTCGACGAGGCATACTACCGGCAGTTGTTTGCTCGTTGCCACGTCGTTTGGCGGCTCTGCACAGACTGAGCGTGCAGTAAGATTGACGGAAATTATCAACCCAAATGTTAATTTTAAACTCAGCAACTAGTATATTATAACAAAGGTTTTCAGTCGTAAAATCTCTGACGGCTAACAAGCTACTATTCCACCTATGTTTTATGCTTTGTCTCTCTCACATTATCTCACTGACACATTTTGTTAATGCTCATCCTGCTCACTGAATCCTCAAAAAAGAAATATCCTGCAATAGTGGGATATAGAAGAATTTTATTTCCAACCAATATAATGCTTGGAAAACAGCGTTAGCTAAATACGCTAAGACAGCGACACTATTTCGTCTCTACTCACACCATAATTTGTGATCCATTCCCACAAACAATCTTTCACATGACGTGTACCACACTTCCAACCAGGAAGCACCGTTCTAGACAGAAATAATGTAATCCCTGTTTTGTGAATGGCGTCCTCTTCAAGAAGGCCTCGAGGATGCGCATAGTGAAGGAAATGTTTAATGTAATTGGAATGCTTTGGAAATGGAAGTACCAGCAGAAGGACCTAGTATGTAGACTGCCAAACGTGGTAATCAATCTTTAGCTTTTTGATTCTTCGAGTAACCAACGTAGTAGACCACAATCATAAAGTACCTGATACATTACCTTCCCGCATAATCTCTGCACTCTTACCCAGATGATGTGAGGTTTCTTACACGATATGATGAGCCGACTGTTGCCCATTACCGTTTAACGCAGCCCGGTCTTGCGACAAGGCATGGTATTTGCAGTACATGATAGCTGGCAGGAAATACTCCCCCCCCCCCACCATCCCCACATATAAAACAGACATGATACCTCAATCACGCGTCTGTGAAAACTGAATCCGGCTATCACTAGCAATTAAATGATTTTCTCTTATCTCTTCAACGTACTTGTTATTGCAACGTTCGCGCAAAAGATTGCCACTCCAGTTTTAAAAAACATCCTACAAAATCAAAGAGACTATCACTTTTTGCTCTCTCTAACACTTTCTATCAAATCACGTATCTGCCTTCTCTCCTCTTTTCTTGTCACCACCCACTTGACAAAAAACATTGTAACTATCATCATCTCTTCTACATGTATGCCAACCCTCGAGCATAAATTAATTTTCATGAACACATATCTTCATGTTTTTTTAGTGATGGAAGTGGGTCCTAATTCACGCATCATGAGCAATAGGTTCCAAAAAAAAAAAAAAAAATCCTTTACTTTCAACACACGTAATACAACTAGTGATACTTACTTTATCGTGAATCCTCTCCTAGAAGAAAGAGCAATGGTAACATCCATCGTACCGAAGCGTTATGAAAGCGCGGCTGTTAAAGTATAGTATCACAGATGGAGTCGTAACTAAAGCCTTAACGCTTTCAGTAATTATATTCCCTCTCACATTAGCATCTCTATGGAAACTGGAGCTGTTATCATTTGGATGTTGTCTTTTCCATATGGATACCATCTCATGAAATAAGTTTTCTCACTCATACTTTTAGGAACGAAATGAAGATTGTGTCCGATTATGATACGGTAGAGTATTCAGGATACAAATAAATGCAATGAGGACGTCGTAAGAGGCAGTATAAAGACGAAATTAGGTTTAAATAGAGCGAAGCAGAAGATTATACATGGTAATCAATTGATGTAAATAATACCAGAATTACTGACAAAGATAATATTTTAGATTCAATCAATAGTCAGTAATTTTATAGTAAACAACTTGGCAGCGTAGAGGAAACTCCGATATTCTTCTGCCTCTCTCATACATCTAACCTGACGGATACTTCCCACTGAAGTCAGGAATGTTGTAGATAACATGAAAACTGTGCTCTCTGTGCATATTCTGAAACTGGTTGGTGATAAAACTATTAACAACTTGTATAAAATCTTTTGTCCTTGTCTACAAAATGCATCAGTCTCATGCGCATGGAACAAAGGTAAGATCATTCCCAATATAAAAAATGGCCGCTTTGTAGTCTTGCTGTCTGTTCTGTACAAAGTTTTTACGAAGAGCTATTCGAGCTATACCCTTGAGTCAGCAGATCCAATTAAACAAGGAGAGAATTCTGCAGCATTTTATTATAATTGAACGCATCTTGCCCTGTGGGAAACAAACAGACGAGTAAACCAATACCAGATGCCTATTTGTGTAGCTATTATGAGTTTTGAGAAGGCAATCAAGTAATTAAGTCACAAGGCTCTCCTGCCAACTTTAGCTGAATGGTGTAAACATGGCCTATATCAATTTTTTTTATCTGCTTTACGTCTCTCTAACAGCGAGGTCTTTAGAGACGGGAAAGGATGGGGGGCAAGGAATGGGAAGGAATTCGGCCATGGCCTTTTGAAGGAAGCATCCCGGCATTTGCCTGGAGTGATTTGGGAAACCATGGAAAAACAAATCTGGATGCCCGGACGGGGATTCGAACCACCGTCCTCCCGAATGCGAGGCCAGAACGCTAGCCGTTACACCACCACACTCGGTGCCTATATCAAAATACTCCTTAACATATATATAGCACGCCCTCACATTACATTCGCGTCAGGGAACTAATTATTGATTTCCGCAACTAAAAATGTGTTAAACAAAACGTTTCAATCTCTTAGAATATATTTCTCTTTTGAAAATCGCAAAGATACAATGGGCAGAGTAAGAAATTAAAACCAATGACGGAAGGCTTAATAACTTGATAATTGTCATGACAGTGCACTCATGACCAACGATAGTGATGAACTACAAATTTTGACTACTGATCCCGTCTCTGGGTGTAAAATACTTGACCTAACCATGAATAACTCAAAAAGAAAAGTTGCGTGCAACAAATGGACCAAAGCGATGAATAAACAAATCAATAACACATCTTTTAAAAATGTCAGAGTACGTATAACTTGGCCAGTTTGTAAATATGAGAGGAGATGTAAGACCAAACAATTTCCGCCAGATCAAGCTAGAATGGTAATCTTTTGGGAATCATTCTATGGTTCTCAAATCATATATGTTCACAAATCTAAAAAGTAAACAGTTTGCGACCGGTGAATTGTTCCTGTGCTGACTTATGGATCTGAGACCTGTTCATACAATGCAAACAAGAGGAAGGACAATTTTAGGGCAGGTGAAATTTTTTTAGTAAAAGTAGAGTAGTTATAACGGGATATGTTTCCGCCTGCAGTGAAAACCTCAGCACTGAGTTGACAGATGGTTTATATAATTTTTAATACTGTATAAAGTTATAATACAATATGAGTACAGATATTACACTACAGTTAAAACAATGCGTTGGTTGCAATCACGTAAATTGTTGCCACAACGAAAGATACGTAGAATGTACGTACAGTATCTACTACTTAGATATCTAGAGTAACGAAATAAATCTAATTTATATAAGTATCAAATGTTTCCATCTAGCACTTTTTATGCTTCATTGCTTCTGGTCTTCCTTGTAAGTGTAATATCGTCTGGTTTTTGTTTTGCTTGGCTCTTGTACTGTATTTCTTTTTGCTTTTCCAGTTCGTAAGGCCTCCACAGTCATGCTTGGAGAGCTAATTTACACAGGGAATGAAAGATAAAAGTTCCAGCTTAGCAAAAACGAACGTCTTGGCTGCGTTACCCCATGACATCACGATGTGCATAACTGCGATGTTTGTGCAAGCAGCGTGCCGTGACATAACACCAACTGGCCGTGACCCGAAACGTCCCACGAAGGAACCTTTCAGACTCGATGCAATTAGCAACAACTGCTTAGCAGTTAGCATAAGTGTCTTATTCTGTTGTTTAGTCCTTTCGTGTCAGCTCAAGGTGACCGCATGAGAGAAATAAAACTGCCGGTTAAGTGCAGGTATCAGCAAAAGAAAAAGAAAGCTTCATGATTGTTTCACGGGAACCATTTACATTCGCGCTTGTCATTCTTTCTAGCAAAAAATTGTTTACCAGCAGAAAGATGGAGTAATCGATTGTTAGTGGGTACATTTTGACATGATCGTTTCTAATACTTGTTCCTTGTATACTAAGTGCAATTCGGTGACAACTTTTATTCTTGTAAATTTTTAATAAATGAGGTAGATTAAAAATAATAGTTTTCGAATGCTAAGTGATGAATCTTTATGGAAACATAAAACACGAAAACTGGTCGCGCTCTCCAACGGCTGTGATGTATGTCAACATGATACACTGCTTTATCTGCATGCAACCTGGTCAACCGAAAATTTTATTGTATGCTTTATACCACTTATGCGAAGTAACACTGAATATGTCTACTTGATCTCTGTGTAATAATTTATTTCACATTCTTGTCTGTTACCGTAGACCTACAGTCACCAACAATTTAAAAACGCTAATCTAATATAATAAATACAAATACTAAACTGAGAAAATTGGTTTCTTCTTAAAATTTATTTTATTACGTATTCCTGTAAGAAACTTTTAAAACTAGATACCGTCCTCATGGCTGCAAATTTTGAAATTAGTTTACAAATAGCAAGTATTGAATGTCAGATATCTGGTAGATAATTCTGGCAGGTGAAACGCGAGAGTGATTAAATTGGCTAAGATTAGTGGCGTCAAGACTTCAAATGTCGATTTCTACTTACCTATTCAAAATCCGACGAACAAGGAAATATATCATACATACATCCACATACTGATAATTATTGCCAGCTTAAATTACCTCGCATTATACACCATTTAAGCTATTTTATACGAATCACAACTCTTCATCAAGGATGATCTAAGAAGTTTTCGGTGTCTGGTGTTGATTGTTCTGCACATTATCCTATGCTGCGCTAATGAACAAAATTTAGAGCCTGAGAATGAAGTTATTGTGAAATTTCCTGTGTCATAGTTTGTGAGCAGCTTATTCATATTCTGTCAAACCACTCTGCTATAATATAAGAATTAATAAACGTTATTAACATAAGAATTATAAGAAAGTGTGTAGTACAGGAGCCAGTGCTGAAAAAATCTGTACGTGGTAACTATATATAAGCTGAGAAAATATGTCAGATGGAAAGCAAAGTAAATCTACTGCTAAACTCAAAGACGAGGTTGCAAGCACGGAGAGGAACTTGTTATCCTTGCTGTGTTTTATGCAAAATAATGTACCGGTTTAGTAATTGCAGGGAAATGGTGTATTTCAATCGACCTTGGTAACATCAAACGGTTAGACGGCAAAATGACAGATTAATATTTTCTTACATGTATTTAACTGTCTCGGAAACACTTTATATGTTCTTAAATTATCGAACAGTTTTTCTTAGTTCTTTTTTTTTGTTACAAGGGGTTGCTCTAGTTGTTTCATTATCGAATCTACGTGAATGTATTATTCGTAACAGTAGCAGTCTTCGGCACTTAACAAAAGTACGATGGAAAACTATAAGAAACGTGTGAAAATTTGTTACTCTCGTTAGCCATAGTGTTCCAATTCTGGGCATAGAACTCTCCCATTTTCTCCAGCAGATATCTGCTTCATCGTGTCGCTTAGCATGTAGGTATTCATTGTCAATTGGTCGTTTCCTGTCCTAAGACTTCCTTCCCACTAGCTTAGCTTGTCCCGTATTTTGTTTCGCAACTCTTTGTTACACCGTTAATCCCTATAGGAACGAGCTACAGATTACAGAAAAAGCAATTGGGGCGTTGATTACAGCTTAATGTTGTTCAGCAGGCCGTGATGAACTGAACACAATTTTTCTTAAAGCTATGTTGCTCATAGATATCTACCTATGACCACTGCATGTAAATACTATTTCTAATTTATGAATGACAGTAATGAAGAACTTCACTTGCAGCTATACAGAAAAATATAGTTCATGGAAGTAATGTTTGCTCATAACTTTTTGTTGACAACAGTCCCTCAAAGTAATTATGTTAAAGTTAAATGTTTTCCAGTGATTTCAATTTTTTTTTTTTTTTACTGCTTTCCTCCAGCAAGTATAATCCTTATTCAACAGAATCAGGTCTACTAGTTTCAGGTATTCGAGTATCTGCGTGTATTCGTTCCTACAAATGGCGAGATATTTCACGCCTTATAACATTGTTGCTGAATTCGACTTTGATGAAAATAGTTATAATTGTGGCTAAAATAAATTTATTTTGTCATATTGACCTTTTTTTTCCTCTTCGTTTCAGCCATCTATGGACTACTACTACGCAAGTTCATTTCCTCTTCTGAGTTTCCTTCCTCCGTCGCCAGTACTCTTTCATTCTCTGGTTCACATTTGCTTTTTCTTCTTCTGAAAATTCCCTCCCTTTCCTGATTTGTTTTTCTTCAGTTAGATCCTTTACCTCCCCAATTTTTCCTCTGAATAATTCCCTGTCTTGTATGTCTTCCATGCTGATCCCACATCTTTTCAGATCCTGATGGGCCTCCTTCACCCATGGAACTTGAGTCTACCTATTCTCCTGAAAGTTGAGTATTTTCTTTGCCAATCTTTCTGGTTCCATTGTCTTGATATGTCCATCTCCTTTTCTTAACTGTGTTGGATACCTTTGATACCATTGACCCTTTATTATGAACAGTAACAGTTTTAATCACTACGATGAAAATCCTATGCAACATACGCAGTCGCTCGGAGTATTGGTTTCATTACCCATATACTTGGCAGCATGAAACTGCACCATTCTTGTAAAGTTCCTTCATGGAAAGTCAGAATTAGTGACAGAAAAGCTTGTGTTCCCCTCCATAGGAACTCTCTAGGGAAGAAGAACTGTAGTGGTTTCCTTTTCCTTCAATAGTGTGTGTTCGTATGAGTTATTTTGGGTGTGGATGACTGTGATAGTGAGTATGTGCCGTATAGAGTACTCTGTGTACTGCACCACATTAGAGATGAGCTAGGAAGAGGGTGAACCTCGGTGCCGGTCTGTTCAGTCCTACTCTTCCGAAAGACATCTAAGGGCCGCCAGTCTTAATGTCCCCATCCGACTAACGAATCACCATCAACATTGGCGTATACCCTCACTGCATACCCAGGCCGAAGAGGTGTAGGATTTAACCCAGGACTGGTGCACAACCCAGTGATAAAAAAAACTGCGATCCACCAACTCTTTTACCCTTTCGGCCGAATCAAGTTTATGAAAAATTCTTCCACGCTGGGATATCAAACAGTTAACCCGATGTCACATCCAAACACCATCACGGTGCTGCAACCAATTCAGTCAACGGGACGGGCTTAAGAATAGTTAGCTACCGTAAAGTGATTGGTCGTATCTGCTTTCAGCTTTTTGTGTTCCACCGCAAAGAAACGAAGATACTTAAGCGTTTCATACAACTTCGAAAATATATCTCTATCTGTGAGCACTTATTTGATACTTTCATATTTAATTTCTGTTATCATATAATTATGTATCATCCCGTCTTAACTATTCACACTTAGATTCATTGTTATTGGTCTTGTCCTTTTCATCAATGGGATGTATAAGACGGGATTAGTGGGGCTCATTGTCATAAGTCATCTTCTCTTGATAGTATACTTACAGCTTTCTACTTTATCCAGCTATCTGTTAATATTAAATTTAATTTCGTTAGTTCCGTTAACAATTTTAGAAATTTAAAATCTAACATGATTACCAAAAATGCTGACTTCTTTATTTCGTCAATGTATAATAATTCCGCTTAAAACATATGAAAAGCTGTTCCGATATCACAGAAAATTCGTAGATAGTGTATAATATTATCAGGATAGTGAAATTCTTCCTAACGTTTGACCGTCGTGCTCTGAAACGCTATTAACAATCAGAAAGGGGTAACTTTGAACAAACTCTCAATGAATATGGCAAAGAGAAAATGGGTCCATAGGTGAAGAAGGAGGAATAAATAAATTGTAAATCAAAATAAAACTACATTTTAAAGAATTAACTAAAAGGTTTTAGAGCTTGATTGTTTTAGCAACATCCACTGTAACGATGGAAAGTAACTTTTATCATGAAAATTTTATTTTCACGATTGTTATAGTTAAAAAATTTGATCCAAATTCAGTAGTTCACATAATGATAATTTTTTGGTTTTGATTCTGTTACAGCTGGTGACTACTTCTCGCTGTGCCACAGGGACGATCCCAACTTAAATGAATGCGTCCGCAAGTCCATCTTGGAGGCCAAACCCAAACTCACCAAGGGTGAGTAGTGATACCTCCCGACCACTAACTATCAGACAGACAACATAATCAACCAGCAGAATGTATAAAGTTATTGTTACAAGTTTCTTGTATGTGTTGTTATCGTAAAATTAGTTCATTCACCGTTAATAAAGTACTTCGAGATTTCTACCTGTGATGAATGTTTTCCCTAGCTGACCTTAGTGGTACAACGAAAACACAGTTATCTACTTATCACGAATTTAAATATACTAGTACCCTGTAAGTAAGCCCCTAGTTACAGTAGACAGGGAAAGGAAATGGTAGACGGGAGATTTAATGACGTACAGAAAACTAAATAATCGGTGATAGAAAATAAAGAACAAAAACTTAAGGGAAATATTCAGTAATCAGTTATTTAATTTTTTTTTAAAGAAATAATGTTTCCATTTGTACTAAGAGGTTAAACACCTGGATTCATTCAACCTGCCTCGACCTACGCTGTTTGGAACAAGGGATACAGTCTGGGACAAAGTGAAGTGTGATTTTGGTATACAGTAATCTTCGGAATTGAGATAAATATGACCGTCTCATTACAATCATCCACCTCACTGCACTAAATATGTTTCCATTTTCCGCACGTCTTCCAGTTTATGTACCCATCAAGAGACTTCAAGCACGAACCTTGGCAGTGAAGATACTCTTCACCTCGCGTCCCATTGTCTGATCATGACCGAGCGTGGTGGGTGAACGGTTAACGCTCTGCCCTCCCATTCCGGATGACGCCGGTTCGATTCCCCGCCCGGGCATCCAGATTTGGGTTTTCCATGTTTTCCCCAAATTACTCCAGGCGAATGCCGGGATACTTCCTTCAAAATGCCATGGCCGAATTCCTTCCCGTTCCTTGTACCCACTCACATCCCGTCTCTAATGACGTCGACGAGGCGGAAAGCCATAAGTAAAAAAAAAGTCTGCTCATGTTTCTTTTAACTAATAATTTTAGTGCAAACACATACAAGATTCAGTATCTAAAAGTTATTTCAGCCAAATTTCTTGCAAGAGTTTGAGTAGGCCTAAAACAGGGTAAGGTTTAACAAGTCTTTCAAGATAGAGAACTTCTAACGCTTGGCTTAATGTATGTATTCATAGTATAATGTTTGATTCATTCATACTTATCTAGCAAAATCGCAGTATGTGTCTATCACAGTAAGATTTTGCGATCTTCGTCCTATTTTTAAGTTTTTTGTTTTCTTTGTGCAGGTATCCCCGAGCTGCGTATTCCTGCGATCGAGCCTCTCTTCATATCCTCGCTGGAGGCACAGGAGGGAGGCGGTAATGTCAAGTTCCACCAGAGGCTCTCCAACCTCACCATACACGGACTCAGTGCCTTCGACTTAACGGAATGCAGGTACACGGGCTGTGATTTCACGACGGTAGAACCTCTGAATCTACCATTCAAATTCTAATTACGTTGTACTTCCTTCACATCACGTATGGATAAATAAATCAAATACCTGGATTAAGGACCATATCAATAATGGATATTACATGATATATAAGATAAAAACATCTTGAAACGCTCGCTGCGTAAATAAGATCATAAAGTTACTTCCCTTAAACAAGTTTGTAGAAATTCATTCTACCTCTTTTACCATAATGCAAATGGCGACTTGTGAAACTAGGAATTTCACGAAAATTTTGGAACCATCATTCCTCGCAAACAAATATCAGTTTCCTAATAAATTCTGTAAATTTATTCATCATTATCACTTAGGCATCATAAACTGTAGTCGAGAACGTTAACGTATAGAGTAATATTAGGGTCGAAGTTCAAAATATCACAGCAGAATACTGAAAATGTAGTCCTCATGCTTTCCGGGTGGTGCCACCTACTAGTAGGAATTGCCGGCTTCTACCTTCTAAGGAAAACTTTTTAGGTGCAATTCACTCCTGATTGGGAACGTTCGGTGTTCTGAAAAGATCCCCACCAAGTCGCGTATTATACAGTTGCTCTCTCCTGATTGGTCAGTCTAAACTTCCAGAACGCTGAACGTTTGCAGGTGGGGAGTCAGTTGCACCTAATGTGGAACATATCGGTTTGCAGCAGCAGAAGGTCAAGGTCTGTAAGGTCGGTAATTCACGCCATCTCAACGTCATGAAATCTATTTATTCCGATCTTCGGCCGCTTTACAGCATTATTTTGAACCGAAAACTTATAAAAGATGTATTTTGCGTTGCTGAAAACAAATGTACTAAATTATCGAAGACACCACAAATTTAACCGAAAAGTCAAATCTTGTTTTTTATGGAACTTGATGTTGCATACTACACACTAAAGGATGTCTGTATAAGTACTTAACATCATCATTAATATCTTTGTAGTAAATTGAGCCACATGCTGAGTTAACTGGACGGCTTCTGTAGCTAGTTGGTGGCTAGTACGAAATTAGGTTCAGAATTTCATGGAACTCAATACTGAAACACATAAAAAAGCTGATTTTACCATTTCTGATATTAATAAAAACGTTTTGGTCATTTATTAATTTAAAAGCGTTTTAATCATTTCTCATATCAATAAAGATGTTCTTTTCATTTAAAACTTGTTATCTGAACTCAGTTCCAATGGTAGAAACTTTGTATTGTTAAAGAGTACAATTTATTAAACGTTATTGAAACCCAAGACTTTAATAAACCGATACCATTCAAATGCTTTAAGGTCATTTTCTTAAATTATGCAAAATGTCGCAAATTATTGTCAATAATGTTTATCGAAAACCCGTTAACTAATTTCAAAAGGCGTCCCGTTCATGATTCTCAAGAGCACACCGAACATTAGGCGCCTTTTGTTTTGTCCTGAGAAGATAATAAACAACCATTGGATTTGAAATAATAACAACCGTTTTCAATTGTTATATCTGTGTGTGTATTAAATCTAAATATCATATTGGTAGATCCGTAACGGTAGAGGCTGCATAGAAATTAAGTAAAACACCATGCCCAATTGTGGACTCAAAACGCGTGGTTCTCAATGTCAAAATTATTAAATAGTTGCTACACTGGTTTACTTAAACTACTTCGAGTAATGAATCTGAAAGTGAAGTGAACTACACTTAACGGTTCCTTGAAGTTTATTACTCGGTACACAATACAACAGGTAAACCATAAACAAATGTGGGTACAGTTATCAGAAGACGGTCGAGAATTTCAGCCTGGTCCTGATCCGGGGTAGAGTGACGGCTTCTACTTCTCGCGAACTTCCGGTGGTCTTCTGTAGTTGGCTCTGGTTCAGCGGTCAGGCTGGAACTGGCGGTGGAGCGGCCGGCTACGCTTATATAGGCGGCCTGGCGCAGGAATTCTGTTGTGTGGTAGTACGGCAACCTCTGTAAGAAATAGTCCCACTTAGCTTCTAGATGATTCTATTTGTTTTCCTGGTTTGTTTTGATGCCTCTGCGCCTGTTTGGAGTCGTATATGTATCCCGGCGTGCAGGCGCGTTGTGAGTGAGGTCTGCCTGGCAGGGGCCTTTACTGGCAGACTGAACAGAAAGTTATATCTTTACATAAACGTTAAGATAAGTATTCAGAACGCACAGAAACAGTTTATGAATA
Source organism: Vandiemenella viatica (assembly GCA_031002005.1). Lineage (NCBI taxonomy): Eukaryota > Metazoa > Arthropoda > Insecta > Orthoptera > Morabidae > Vandiemenella > Vandiemenella viatica. Next base: position 216,546,490 of record JARYHS010008074.1, on the reverse strand, counting down.
GCACGTCCTATTACCTGGGGAAGTTGTTTTGCCTAGCCCTTGTAACATATATGCTACGACTCCAAGTGTATAATAAGTAGTTTGTTTTTGTAATAATTAAGTCTTAGTAAATCAATGGACAATTTAATAATTTGAATACATGTACCCGCTCACTAATTCCACAGACTGTTCGTATTGTAATGTCACTGGGTAGCATTAAGTTACAATAATCTTTGGTGCGCGGCAGCAATAAAGTCGCGCGGAGTGTGTGTGCATTTTGTGATCGCTGAGGTGATATAGAAAGAGCGAAGTCTATTAAAAAAAATGCTATGGTGTTTACTTATCTTGGTTTTTTAATACTTCTTGTTGTTGGAGTGTATGTATTGGTCTTTTGTTTAACATCAAAACCAACCAACTGGCAGACTTGCGATATTCTGGCGACGCGACGTCTGCCAGGATAAGTTTCAAGATGGATACGTAAGGTTATATCTGGCTTGCCTGTCAGATAAATCGGCAACAGCCAGGTTATATCCTCTGTTTGGCACCATTTCAAATTCTTGTTCCTAATGTAGCAACATGACTTCTCGTCGCAGAACAATACCAAGAGTTGGATTCAATTTCACTCCGATAGAGCGCATCCTCCGGCATTATTATTATTCTGCTTGTTAGCTCAGTGGTTAAAGCTTCTGACTGATGATCAAAAGGTCCTCGGTTCAAATCCTTATCTCGGCGGGAATTTTCATAGGCCCTTAACCCGACATTCACTTCTGGCCCAGTTTGCTTTGTAATGTGAAGTACCCCCGAATTTCTGATTTAGTAGCACGATTTTCCTCTGATAATTTGAAAATGTTAAGTAAAACATATAAATTTCAAAATCCTTACAAAAAACAAATTATTACAACTAATCAGATCAGACATTACGTAACTCAGGGGGGCTCCAAATGATATTACTTGTTGCCATAACGAATGTTGTAGAGATAAGGTGACGTACAAGCCCTCTTGGAATTAAACTGTGAAATCATATGTTAGTATTCAGTCTGTCATCTCAATTTAATAACTCTCATCAGCTGACTATATTTTTAGGAAAAGTATTATTTTGAATTTAATACTCGTCTTAATTGATGGAAATAATATAAAACCAGGCATACAAGTCTTTCATTATTTGCTTCATATGTCAAATTTTAACCATGCATTAATATCAGATTTCAAACATTATTAATTAATAATCGTATTTTCTTTAGGTTTTGCCCATTTTAATTACGTATTATTATTGTTTTGTGTTTGAGGGTCGCCCCGGACCTGTCCCGGCTGTACCTGGACATGCTGACGCCCACGATGTACTTCACAGCTCACTACGACATGACAGGCCGCATCTTGGCGCTCCCCATCACCGGCAGCGGCGAGTGCGCCTTCAACTTCAGTGAGTAGGCAACACATCCGACAGCCCGCGGTCCGATGGTTGAGGCTCGTGGCTGGGGAATGAATGGTCCTTCACCTCTGACAGTACGCATGCGTCGGCATATCTAAATTCTGTCAACCGGTGTCCGAAGTACCCTTCGATGTCTCACGGCCAACAATGGCCATACGCTAATTTTTCCAGAAACATGGTGCATATTTTCATAACAATTTTCTCAGTGCAGTGTCTTGGATTTGACTGGCTACTAAACAGAGCAACTATTAGTTACAAATAATTTCTGCCTGCTACGAATCATTTTATGTACTCGCAATGAAGTTTCATCGCTAAATAAGTTATCATTATCAATCTTCTGAGTATAGAAAGAAATATGTTAATGGCAGGCGTCATGCGTAAATTTTGTACATAGAATGCAGATTTCAAACGTGAATGCCATAAGCTTAGAAAATTAGGTATAAGTAGTAAAAATGTCCGACTATTAGTAAATTTCTATGTTATCTACTTTATCTGAATAGAAAAAACGTAAAATACATCTTAAATTTAATACATAACAGCTCTTCCATATTTCCAATTTGTGTTTCTATCAATTTAAAAACTGAAAAAATAAATGCTAATGCATAATTTAATTTTGTGGTAAATTTAAATATGGTGTTCTGCTCTGAGGCATGTTTGAGACTCTTATAGGGATTATGGCAGACTAGATTCAGAGATAAAGTAGCCAATACTTGTTCTCCACCTCTCTAACTATTGTTGTATGAGTGTAGGGAGCTGTGGTTACCATTGTTAAGTGCAGTAGTTGTTACTGTTGCACACTTTACAGTGTAGTGGTGAAAATCTAATTTGTCTTTATAGAGGAGTGCTGGTTTTTAAAATAAGTTAAATTTTTAATTTATTTTAGTTATTTTGATGAAACTATGTTTCAAACCCATACAATAGAAGGGTATTGTGAACACCTGACGGACATTGGGGAACTACATATAAATTAAAATTGTGAATAAGGATGCAGGGACATCCGAGTAAGTGTTCAGACTGTGGAGCGCTAGTGTTAATTAGTAGGTGATCGTTTCGTTTTTAATGAAATATAGACCATATTTTTTCCTTAAGTGAATATAGAACCAAATTTGTTTTCCTATATCGTCAGTATTATATTTTACTATTCCCGATCGATTACTAAGTGAATGTGTGCCGAATATGAGTCCGCCTGCGACTGCATGTGTGTATTGTGTGTGCAGCCACTGTGCGGACCATAGCGGAAGTGCCTCTGCGGCGAGTACAGCGTGGCGGGGAGGACTACCTGCAGGCGGACGCCTTCAAGTGGACCATCGACGCCGCCTCGGGGCACGTGCAGTTCGACAACCTCTTCAACGGCGACAAGCAACTCGGTAAACAAAGCCACTGCTCTCAATACTCCTCACATACAAGTTTCACATTGCTTCAACCGAGGCGTGATGTTACCTTTGCGCTGAACTTATTACCAGATGGACTGGATGATATATTTTCGCGTATTATTAAATCGTCATTTAGTCTCTCAAAAGTTATATATTTTTCGTATAATGCTATGTGTCTTTAACGAGGTATTTTCGTAATTGTTTACAAAATCTCCTATCCAATTTATACAGTAATAACAGTTCTGTTAGCACTTGATCCTTGAGAAAAATCTCTAATCCAAGTGAACCCTCGTAATGAACGCGATTAGTTGGTTACATCATAGTACCGCAAAGAATACTTATAAATTACTCGGAATATCGATGACAGAGACTGCTGCCAATAAATTACTCAGTCCGTATATTTACAGGTTTTGACAGGTGGAAAGGCGATATTAACTTTCACCAAAGAATGAATCTTTAATCTCTTGATACTTTTCAGTAATTTAGTGGAACAACTACATCGACGATAAATTTTGACTTTTATTCCGTGGAAACACTCAACAAAATCATATAAGAACAGTACATCGGATTCCTTCCAAAGATTTAATGAATATTAGAAAACAATGGTATAATGTCATATTAGAACCACTCCACTTGCATATGTTACACGCAGTACGGAATTTTCCATAGAATATTGCAACCACCGATCGATGCTTGTGGAACTCTAGCAATAGATCTCGTACAAAAACAATTAAAACTATTACAAAATTACTTAGAATCATAGTAAAACATTTTTAAATGAAATTAGAAACTATTTACATAAAACTAACAAAATTAAACATTTTCAGACCATCGAAAATCGGACATAAAACAACAAGATTACGTATGAACAGATCGTGTGGAACATGTTTGATCTTATTTTTAAGGAAAGGCATTGATGCAATATTTTTGTATTTTCACACTATGTACCATCACTACCTTGTGCGAAGGTTCACACTTACGGTATATTCGAACATATTTGTAAATGGATAAGAGATTTTCTAACTGATTACTCTCAGTTTGTCGTTGTTGGACGGTAAATCCTCTTCTAATCTATATGTTATATCAGGTGTTCCTCAAGGAAGTGTAATAACACCAATTCTTTCTTAATTTATATAAACGATCATAAGATTGTTCACTGATGTTGTAATCATCTATTTGGAAGACTGATAACTGAACGCGATCTGGACGTTATTTCGGCAAGGTGCGATCAATGACAACTTATATTGAATTGAAATTGAAAACAGTGCAAGGCATTGTTGCATAATTGACAATAACAATCCTTTTCTTTAGGAGTACAAAGTAAACAGTTCAGTTACTGTGCTTGTCGATCAACCGAAGTGCGAGTATTTGGGTGTAACAATACAAAGCAACATGAAATGGGACGTTCGCATAACTTCAGTCGTAGTAAGAGCTAATTCTCATCTGTGACCCATAGGTCAAATCATAAAAAAAATGAATGCTTAAACATAGAAGACGGCGTACAAAACTCCTGTGCGTCCAAATATGGCCAAATACTGCGCCGTTTGGGATCCGAATGACAAGGGGCTGACTGAAAGTATAGAGAAAGTACAAAGAAGAACTACTCGATTCGTGGATATAACCACAGTCCTTACAAGACCGCCACAGAATTGATATATAGATTGGGCTGGGATTGTCTGGCAGGCAGAAGACGTCGATTTCATTTAAATTTACTGGCAAACAACTTCTTTCATTTACAAATGCAATGAAATACTTCGTCCACTGATCTATTTGGAGCTCATATACAGGAGAGATAAGATTAGAAAAGTTAGGTGCCGTAACGGTGCTTGTGTGATATAATTCTTCCCTCGTGCTATTCTGGATTGGAACGCACAGAGAATTGTTTTGGTGCAAACCACCCAGAACTTCGTGAATTGAAGAATATAGATGTAGCTGTAGATGTACGACAGCCACTGCCTGTGGTAATAGCGAATAACGTGTGGGCGCATTTTTTTTTTTTTTTTTTTTTTTTTGCTTATGGCTTTACGAGTCGTCGATGTGGACGTCATTAGGGTTGGGAAAGAACTGAAGATGAAGAACAGGAATTAATTCAGCCATAGCCTTTTAAAAGAACCATCCCACATTCGCCTGGAGTTATCTGTGTAAACTATGGAAAACCCAAATCTGCATGGTTAGACGTGGATTCGAACCCGCGTCGTCCCGGATGCGAGGCCAGAGCGTTACCACTACACATGGTACGAAGGCGCAGCTACAACTTTCCACAGATATGGGTCAGTAGTTCCTAGGATCTCCTTTCTTGAAAATTAGGACCACTTGCACAGATTACCAGTCACAGGTGTTTTTTTCGCTTCACAGTATATTTCAGTTAGAAATGGTTCGATTTCCGTTGCATGCACTTAAAATACCCAAACATCAGTTTCAACTCTTACCGATGAGTATAAATGATTTTGTTTTCAATTTCACCTACAGCTTCTACGTTACTCTGCGTACACCTCTTTCAATCAGAACGTAGAATTTCTTTTTGCGCCCGCTTAAAGACACGGCTACACTTACTGAAATTTTCATTACAATTGAAATTGTGGCCTCGGTTTTATCACCTCGATCCGGATATCTAAAAACCACGTGACGCGTGGCCAGTGTGAATGATGAGAAGGGGAGAAGGACCCCTGTCTCGGGAAAGTCTGTGTTGCCATCTATTTGTGAAACGTGTAACTATTTGTATTCTGTATGATACCTGTGATAAATGTGTAATATATGAATCGGACGTTGGGGATCTTTCACGTATTCGCCCAGGAAACCACTTACAACTGCAATCAAAACAGCCAATACGCGGGAACCAGTACTCTAACATGGTCCTGTTGTAGCGACCAGATCCAATGCGCGGTCCCTTACTACACTGAGCAATGGGGTTATTATTACTGTTTATTGTTTTTTTAATTTATTTAAGTGCACATGACTTTCTCAAAGACAACTAACCTCTGTAGATAAGCAGGTATGATTTAAATCCAAAATTTTATCACGCTCTTAAGCTACTGTGCTACAGGAAATAAGAAATTCAAAATTAATAACTTAAACCCCGTCTATCCAGCCAGACCTCGGACTTCCAAGAGAATGGCGGGTTGGATTCTTCGTGCAGAGTACCGCAGATTTCTTTCCCGTTCTTTGCACATATTCCTGAATTCTTCTTTAACGAACTGTAAATTCCAGGTAAAGGAGGGAAAAAAAGGAATATTAATTCTTCTTCCTTCCTTCCGTTTTGCCTAGCAGCTCAAGTGAACAATAAGAACATGATAGACAGCAGTTTTCTCAAATGAGATTGCTATTAGAAAATATTCACGTTCTTTCACAGACAGATTTCTGAGTGGCTAGTTGTTCAATCTGGAACGCCTTGAAGCCATGTCTGTACTTATAATCTACGTACTTTAAAGATTCGAGAAATGTGTAATCGCTAAACCAACAGTTGAAGACTGGGAGAAAAAGTGAGAGTACCCTAACGTAGTAAAATGTAATTGCATCTACCATTCAGTTAGTCGATGAAGACATGTTTTAATTTGTGCTATTTTAAATTGTTTCTGACATTGGCTATTTGACATATCGGTACTTATATTTTATGTGAATAACGTATTGAAACAATTGATTTCACGTTTTCATTATTTACCTCCCACCTTAAGATATAAGGAATGAAGTGCCCTTTTGTTTGTACCGTCGACTTGTGTATTAAACAAATGAACTTGATTGAGAATATAAGTAATCGACGAAATTCAGAGGTGCATTTAATATAGATTAAGATTTTTTCTTTGTTCTCTAGATAAATCAATGCATTTCTGAACATAACAGAAATCCGAAAACGATAGCGATTACTTAATCACTTGTGCGTGTTACAGGTGACTCGACGAACAAGTTCCTGAACGAGAACTGGAAGGACGCTTTCCAGACATACAAACATCTTCCGGAAGAGGCGTTCGGCGCTATCTTCAAGGATATCGGCAATCACGTGTTTAACGTCTTCCCTGTGGACGCTCTGTTCCCCAAGTGAGGGACCCTCGCAAGTCGTCATTTCATCATATTAACACAGCAACGAACAGCTGTAGTTTTTCATTATACCCTAGCCATTCTTTCTCACACAGCAAAATAAGTTGAGATAGATATAGAACTAAATAAAAATTATATTTACGTGTTTTAAATACATTTTTGATTTATCTTTAGTAACTAATAACTTGAGCAGTCCGTTATCTCTTAGTAACACATTTTTAGATTACTAGTCCTGTCAACACACATTCAACTAGTGAAAAACTATTTTGACTTTACGGTAGTATATCTAAATCTGCAGTTCCAGAAATTGTTCCCAAGGAGAATATTACAAAACTGAATTGTTTAGAAATAATTTAATAATTAGCCGTTCTAATTGAAGCAGTTCCATGTATTTTGTACAAATATTTTCATGCACTACTACCACTAAAAAAAATTGTAGCATGATATCTATAAGCTGCTAGTTACGGCGTGATGTGGGTAGTCGGCCCATTCAGACTTCCTCTAACACAGCTAGCCGTACAGCTCTTGCTTTCACCAAACTTAATCTTCCTTTATGTTTTTCTGAAATTCAGTTATTTTTATCTTAAATACTTGAATGAGAGGTATTATTACTGAACAAATAATAACACTAAATGCACTAAACTTCATTTATTACGTTACCTGGTGCAAGGCAAGTCAAAACTCCACAAAATTTCTTTTACTATTAATGTTCTGTATATAAATCTTTTGAAACTTTCACTGATACAAGCGGAGTTTGGTGCCCCGGCACCCTACCATCCTATGCCATACCCTTAAAGTTCAACAACCTCCCACTGAATGTATTATTGCTTCCTTTCTTCTATTTGCTTTGGTTTCCTTTCGAATTAATGTATTAGTCTGCTTACTAACCTTCACTCTAACTATTTTTGTCTTCTTCTATTTTTTCGTAATTTGCATTACCATATTCGCCTTCTTGAGATCAACAACTTTGCATAATCATTTCGTCTGAAAGACTGAACTCTCTTGCTTCTTGACATCGAGCCTGGGATAAGAAATACAACATGAAAATTTAATTGTTTTAAAACAGAACTTTCAGATGTTGAGGTTTTCTAAAACTTTGCGTCCACGAAGCTGTAAGACTGCCGCTAACTGAGAAAATCTTCAACACTTTGACCCCCTTGAACCACGTGCTCTGGAGAAAAGAGAGTTTGGAGTGGGTTAGTAACTGTTGATTAGGTGCAGCTTTAAAACAATATGCTCTGGCATGTGTTACGAAATTTTGCTTCATGTTTTGATATTGAATGGGTAGTAACTCGATACTACTAGAATCTATTCATGTCACTCATTATAACATTGTAGCACTTCATATCTCGCATTAGTGACTATGCAAGTTTTCAATAGTAGGTAGCGGAATTGGGAACTGGAACAAGTTGTCTGAGAAAGTAATGAACAATATACCTTAGACTGCAAAAGATTTTAAAGTAAAAAATATAAATGATAAGGCATGTATTAATATTAAAATGAGATTCATAGCAATTAATGATTAATAATAACTGTGCAGATTAACTATAGATCATTACGCTATAACAGTTCAACAATTATAGAGGAAGTAATGTAATGTAAATTACACAGCAAGTTAATGTATTGGCAGCGAAAATAATAAATGTAAATGGACTCCAATTCGGAAGTAGCATAAACACATGTGTGCAGTTAGTAAATACTCAAGTTATTGTAAATAATACCATCAGTGCCTTGTTTCTAAAGTGACTGTCAAAATTTTTTTAAATAGGCAAAAAATACTTTTACTTCAGAAGGCTTTTCTCGAGCTTACAATCTTAAAAAGTTTATTTTAAATAAATCTTTAATTCTAAAAAGGTTCACATCCCTCATAAATCATTTTTGATAATGATACTGTGCATGGACCATCATTTTCAAAATGATATCATTAACAACTAAATAGTCTTTCTCTTCCAAACCTAGCGTGGTGTGTGAGTGATAAAAACTGGCTACAGTTCAGGCGTTTCGTCCTGTCACACAGCCCCACACCGACGGCTATACGAGTAGTTGGACTGAGCGTGGTGGGTGAGCGGTTAACGTTCTTGCCTCTCATTCGGGAGGACGCCGATTCGAATCCCCGTCCGGGTGTGATGACTGTTTTGTCGGATGGTCGTTGTGTATAGCCTGTACCTGGTTAAATCAGTCTCTTCTTGTTCGCTAAGACTTGCGACGTATTCCTTCTTGCGCCACACTGTTAGTCTTTTGTACTTGTATGACACCTAAGTACATTGTCTGTGGGCTTCAATGGGAACGGAGAACCATACGGGCTTTTCACTAGTCGAATAAAATACTGAAGTCGCTATTCTTGATGTTTATTGCAACATTTTGGTTATTATGTCACAAGAAAAATACATCCGCGAACTCCACGTGACGTAATGCCAGGAAAGCTAGGTTTATGTTGTAGCAATTATTCCACATGTAGATGAACGAGAATTTGACGCGGTACTAGCGGCTCAGTCGGTAGTCGATTCGAGGAAGAACTTGCCGCTTTCACAGATCAAAATGAATGGGAAAAGCCACGCGCGGTAGATTTCTGCTGAGCTGACGGCAGCGACTCCGGTTAGTTGAAGCCAGCGTTTTATCGCACGTACGCCTTCGCTCAGACTTGACAAAGTAAAAATACAAGAATCTAACAGAATTAAAATATGTCCATTACACCAGAATTCCGATGTGACTTTTCCATGGTTTCCCCAAATCACTAGATCTGTCAAAGGCGTTTGATAGAGTGAGCCATAAAATGGTAGTAGATAAGGTAAAAACTATTGGAGTAGATGAGAAAGTGATTTTCTGAGTAGAAGAATTTTTAAAAGGTAGAAAACAGAAAGTTAGGGTAGGAAATGTAGTATCAAAAGAAGTGGAAGTAAAAATAGGAGTGCCGCAGGGTAGCGTATTGGGACCATTGCTATTCATTATTCTAATGAATAATTGTGTTGATTGTTAACTATCTCAGATTAGATTGTTTGCAGATGACAAAATGCTAAATAAAAAAAATAAAAACGATAGAGGATTGTAAACAGTTGCAGCGTGATCTGGACAGGATATCTAGTTGGATTGGTAAACATGGGATGAAGATAAATGCCAAGAAGAGTCAGCTTATTATACACAATTAAAAAACTAAAGGTTAATTATGAATCTAAGGTGGGGAAAGAATTGCTTGCTGAAGACTTGAAATGTAAATATCTTGGCATTACATTTGATAACAAGCTTAACTGGGCCGGAAACATTAGACAGGTAGTAGGAAAAGGTTTCAAAATTCTGCACTTCTGGAGAGAGTGGTGAGGGGATGTACGAGAGAAGTCAAGGAATTGGGTTACAAATCTTTGGTCAGACCATTGCTCGAATATGGTAGTGTAGTATGGGACCCTCATTTTATGTATCAAATACAGGATTTGGAGAGGGTGCATAAAAGGCTGCTAGGTTTGTTTCTGTAAATTATCGCATAATGCAATCAGTGACGGATATGATAAAGGAGCTGGAATGGGATTCATTGCAAGACAGGAGGAGGATGAGGAGGGTCATGGGAGTGTACAGGGCATATACTGGCGATGAGGCATGGAAATATATTGGAGTAGGTATGAAAAGTAGTGCATGGAAAGGAAAAGATGACCATGACCACAAGCTGGCACTCGATTTCAGGCACAAGGGTGTGGGAAGATTCTCTTTTTTAGGTAAGGGTGTCAGGGATTGGAATGAGTTACCAAGAGAAATGATTAATAATTAACCGAAAACTTTGAAAGAATTTAAAGATAAAATTTGTAGAGGGCAAATGTAGGTGGGTGCATGATAGGGGGAAGATGGGGGTGTAGGGAAATTGCCACCGGAGTCTGTGCTCCATTGCAAATAAATTAAATTAAAATTAAATCACTCCATGCAAATGCCAGGACGCTTCCTTCAGAAGGCCATGGTTCGATCATTCACGTTCATTGTCCTCAGTCTCATCCCGCCTCTAATTATCTTGCCGTCGACGAGGCGTAAAGCCATAAGTAAAAAAAATAGACTAGTTTGGAACGCTGCTCCAGATCTCTTACGAGCACCACTGCTAGCTATCCATATTTCCGGAATACAGTTTCTAGCGCGATACTTTATTGTAAGAGACAATGATAATTATTCTCAAAGCAGTCCTCAGCCCGGTAAACATAGTAAATTGAAAAAATTTCATTGTTCATATCCGAAAACTACTTTTTGTCGACAGTAAACAAGTTCATCTACAATAAAATGAAGTTTTTTATTTCATAGTCAATAAAATCTGCCACTACTTTTTTAATTACATCGTTAACTAATAATGCATCAGAATTAATTGTTAAATAATTATCAACCAATGAATTAACATTACAGTGAAAACTCAATTTTGAATAGTTTTATGGGTACTAACTACTTCTGTTTTGGTACTGTTATCAACTATTCATATAGTGGCCGATATATTAATCATTTTGGATGTCACGTCAGTAGGAAACCATAACACATACATCTGAGGTATGGTCAAATGTCTGCCACCTATGAAACGTTCAAAAAGACTTGTTGTTTATTAAAGTGTATTTATGAAGTGGATAATCTTGTCAGTTGGATGCGACATTGTGATAGTGTTCGGTGCTGATTCGAGTTCTGGTGGTAGAAGAAATTTTCGTCATCGTGTTTTAGCCGGCTGGGTAGGAGATGTGATGAGCACAATTCCCAATCACCAGGTTGTGTGTGAAACCTCTCGACAGTGCGTAAGGAGTGCGGGCACTGGGCATTCTGGATGACGAGTCGTCTGCCGGAGGCGACTCATTAGTCTTACTGAACAGTAGGCGTAAATGGACTGGCAGCAGGTTCTGCCCTCTGTTTTATTCATCTATCATTTATACGAAACAAGTAATACTCTGCTCCAAACAATCACTATCACAGTCACACTCACCTACAATAATGCATACGAACACATACTGGGGAAGGCAACGAGAAACTAAACAGTTTATATTCCCATGGAAGATGTCAGTGAAGGGTAAACGCTTACGCTTGAATTCGTAATGAAATAAAATTGTTGCGTAAATGTAGGGAATAATTACATCTTTAGTGTAAAAACTGTCATAAACTAAGGTGTTATCGAGGATAGAGAGTGTCTAAAATCTTATCTTTTCTTGCTGTCCATATTAAGAAGCAAATGTATTTCTAAGGATAACAACAATAAACAATAAGAAAACTGTCCAGTAATACAGTATTTTATTTTATAGCTGCCTATGTAAATATTCTAAAAAAAACTATTTAATGATTTTAACTATGCCTAACGTCACAATAATTTAACGGAGAACATCTGAAGAAAATTTGAAATGAAATTTTACAGCTGAATCAGCTCCAAGTGATATGTACTTATATCTAATACATTATTCAACAAGAAAGTAACTAAACAAATGTAAAACGAATCATGTTGTGCCATTATTAACGTATTTTGTTACCTTATTTTATTTTATTAGTGATAATTAATTGTAAATGATAAATATAAACGTAATATGGTGTGAAAAATGTTCCGAATCTTAAGACAAATGTTACGCTTTCGTAAATATCACAAAGTAATACCAGTTCCTTGACAAGTATTTGGCAAAGACAATGGAAATATAGAGATACCTCTGAAAGTATATATAAATAGTTCTAAGGTTTTTACTGTCACTTATCAGCTCACTCGTTTCCCTATAGTCTGCAGAAGAAATCATTCATCGCCTCATTATCAAGCGAACAACCAGCATTCACGTTTTCTCTGGCATTCACTAAAGTCGCTCAACAGAAGGAGACATCCCTTCACCCAATCCCGAATCTATTTGTACTAAATCTTCAGGAAGTGCAAAACCATCTGAGCGTCTCCAGATTCTGCTGCACACCTCTGTTAAGAGTTACGGGTATTTTTTTCTAGATTTTCATAGGAAATTAAACCTGAAACAATCTGATAAATGCATTGACGATGGATTGGAGTTACGGAGGGAATATCTTGTCGAAGGGAAAGTTCTTGAAGTCGTTGGAGAAGATCTCGGTGAAGGCAGTGCTGACCAGATCATTGATAAGTGGCTTCACAGTCCCGAAACCGACTCGCCACATCCGGTTGATCATGCGGTCCAACATGTTTTCTGGAACAACATAAACAAGTTAGGATTTCAATACACGGACTAACGGTGTGTCTTAATAGTATATATATTTTCAGGTCCTCATTGGAGTGCTCAAAACGTCTGGATGAAATATTTAATACAAATACAAATTTCAACTCTCCAAACAATCTTATATTTTTTAATTATTTTCAGCATTACCTTATGAAATAACACAGAAATTACCCTCAATAATTCGTCCTTCCAATTAATAATTTTACGTAAATAGAGGGTAATATTGTCTATTGAAGTTTATGAAAGATTATGCGTACAAAGTGCCAGAGTAGGCCTATAGTATTTTATTGTGATTTGTAATGGTTATGAATTTTGTCTGAGGACTATTGAAAGTTATGATGTATTTCTATTACAAAAAATATTATTGAACGCACCAGCATTGACTTTCCCATTTCGACACATTGTCAGTCATTTAGAAACCTTTATTTGTATTAATATTTAAAACTTTGGTGCTCAGTAAATTCTAGCTTGTTATGAAGTAATATAATAATAGAGTTTTCACCTGGCCAAATGGCGCAACTCTTTTGAATTTCGAGAAATTGTTGAATGATTTTTTTCCTGGCAGGCAGCTATCACAATCAATCGAGCATTCTATTAAAAAATATGAGTCTTGATTAATTTATGAAATGCAACACCGGTGTATGCATGATCTTCTCTTTTTTCTAAAAGAAATTGTAGATTTAAATTAGACCCATTTCCTTTATCATATGTAGCTGCCCTTCTTTAAACTTCCCCAACATATGTACTTAACACTTATAATGTATGTCGAAAACTAAGCCATCGTTCTCAAGTATGCGTCTGACCAAGTATTTATACTCAAGTACCGGTACTTAATTTCCTTGGTTCATCCTCTCTCCCTAACTGCAGGACTTGGAAACCATTCTCCACTTCCTCTCCAATTTTTCTTACGCATCTCAGTTTGTTATAAAGTTTTTGGTCCACATATTTGCGCTCCATGTCTAGAAAAGGAATTCTTCCTTTCCCTTCTAAAAATAAAAAACTTTATTTTTATACCTGTTTATTTATTTAGCATTTATTGTCTTAACATGTTGATCTATCCAGCTAAGTATTACGTCCAGATAACGTGTAGTTGTTCACAATCCACTACTGCCTTAGAATTGAATCGTTTATTTCAGAAACCCGTCAACTGACATTTTTGTCAAAATTGAGATAAATACATATTATGGCTCATGATGTGTAAACACACATGTTTGAGCAGAAACCCGTCAATGGCCAAGCCTCTGTATGGGTTTTTTTAATCATCGAATATTGAATTTATTGCAGAAACCCGCTAAGCGGCATCAGATGGCGGGTTTCTCCAATAAATTTCGTGTTCGTCTTGTGGCACTCCTGCTTGTTATTACGTTGCACCACCTATTTTATCCAATCGTTCTACTACTTCAAGAGACAGTTGCTGTAAAGTGTTCAAGTGTTAAATTATTTAACATTTTGTGTGGTTTCACATTGTTTTTGTGAAAGTTTCCTGTAAGAAATGAATAGTGTAAGTTCTGATGATGAACCTCAACCAAAAATGAGATGAGGCATTTCCAATGAAGATAAATACAAGCGTAGTGTTATACGACAATCAAGAGTGAAAGGTGAAGAATACACAAACTATAAAGGTAACATTTTGCAGAAAAGTCTATTCCTGATGTGCTTGTGTACAAATGTTCACGAAAATGCAGTTTATCTGTTGTTAATGACACTAAAATTCAAATCTGGAATTTTTTCTACTCGCTTCATACTAAAAACCAACAAGATTTATATTTAAAAAGTCTGATAGAAGCTAAGGAAATTAAGCGTAGAGTAAAAAAAGTCAAAGATTGCTCTGCTGGTGCAAAAGAACATCAGTCCTCGCAGACAAAAAATAAATCTTTTGTGTACAATGTAAAGGTTAATGGAGTTTTTACTCCAGTTTGTAAAAATGTATTTTTGCAGATACATGGCGTTTCTCCTGACAAAGTTGCAAGGCTGACTAATTTATTAGTTCAAAATAAAACACCTGTCGACATGAGAGGAAAAAATCGCAGTGGAAATGTATTCATCTATTTTTTTCAAGCAAAAAGCTCTATTCAAATAAAAGATATTAAGTTTTTACCTTGAAAAAGTATGTTGCTGCTCCTGAACTCCCAACAGTGCAAGCATACCCGTCTGGAAGAGTACCAATCAATGCAAAGAAGATCAACGACCTGAGGAAGCTTAGCAAATACACTAAAGGATATGAAGCTTCCTATGACAACATCCTCCAGTGGCCTACTACTGGAGTGGAGTGTAACGTTGATAGGCAGTACGAAGATGAGTAGTCCCATAGAGAGAAAGGAAAAATGAGTAATGCTGTAAGCGTATCCGTTTAAATTCTTTATATGCACAAAAGTAATTATAGAGTTTTTGTTGCTTTTAATAAATATTTTAAGTTAATACTATTATGTTTTTGTTGTTAAACACCCTCCTGCTATTTAAAAAATTAAAAGTTAGCTTCAAAATAACAGTTTTTAATAATGTGAGGTAGTTTATTGCAAAAACCCGTCAACTGAAATTTTTAAAAAAAATTTTTTTGAAGAAAGTAAACGAAATAAAATTGAAATACAAGCAACATTTGTTTTGAGAAGACATTAAGTATTCATCTATTTTTTTTAAGCAAAAAAGCTCTATTCAAATAAAAGATATTAAGTTTTTTCTGTTTTACCGAAAATTTAAAAAACTGCACTTAGCGGGTTTCTGAAATAAACTATTCAATTATCGTATAACATCATATCGTTTGCAAACAACCTAACGCCTGACTGTGAACCGCCAATACAGTCATTCATTAGAATTTTGAGCAGCAATGGTCTCAGTATACTACCTGTGGTACTACCATTTTATTTGCACTCCTGTGATTATACTCAATACTTATTATCTTTCAAGAATTTCTCCATCCAGGAAGTCATTTTTTCACCCCACTCTATGGTTTTTAACTTAATTAATACCATTGTATTACATACTTTGTCCAATGTCTTAAAAAGTCCCAGTATTACACTACCAACTTGGTCTCCTTTATCCATTTCATACGAAATATTTTTACACGTTTGTAAGTTAGCTGAGATTCACATGAATATTCGCTCTTAAGCTCATATTATAGCTGATTATTTCCGATGTGGTTGCGTAAGATTTTCTCCACGCACATATATTGGGATAAAAATAACTGGCCTGTAATTCTGAACAGTATTCATCACCTCTCTTTATGAACCTATATTTCTAGATGCATCATTCTTCTGCCAACCTCCAGTGAGAATATTCTTCATAAACCGATTTTTTGCTACCGTCTTTGCTGTTAACAGTTCATTGTTTAGTTGCTTCAGTGGTTTTCTGTTTCTAACTCCATGGTATTCGCATCTCATCAGCCTTATTAGCCTACTCACCTCTGAGTAATAGTATGTAGGTTCCGTGTCGTCCTTTATTTTCGCCTTTAAATATACATTTCTTTTCCTACTTTCACTGTCTCTTTGAACCGATCGCACCTCTCCACTTTACTGGTGCTCATCTTACACGTCTTAGATCTTCCCCGGAAATATCTATTCAGTTCTGAAATATGTGGCTTTCTACAATCATGAATTGAAACCTCACAAAGCTATCACAATGCTTCATTAGGAAGATGTCCAACATATCCTGTCACCTCGTACTCTGCTCCACAATACTAAGCCATTCGCAGATCACTGCTCTCGTGAGTTATGAATTGTATTTCTTTCCCAGTCCAAGCCTTTTAAATTTAGCTCCTACCAGTATTGACCGTCCTACACCCATATTTACATTTTGAATATGAATTTTCCTAGAATCCCATTTTGTTCATTCTTCCACTAGAGTAGACGCTTTTTTTTCATCCATATAAAACCATAAATATACACCCAGTAATTCATGATCTGAACTGCAGTTGTTCTTGTTAATCAATAGGAATACGCCTCCACCAATTCCACCTTCTTCCCCGCAGTATACTCCCCAGCTATGGTGAAAAAGAAGGTTATATACCTGTAACACTTTGTGGTATTTGCATATCTGAGCAATAATTGAAGATAGTTCTTAGTATGTTTATTAAGTTTAATTTGAATTTTGATATATTCTTTAAAAAAAACCTTAAGCATAACACTGTTACTTTAATGACACTCCCATAGTTCAGTAGCAGCAGCCTTATAACAAGCTTTGAAATAACCCAATTATTATTCACCACCCTTCCTTTTACTACCTATGCCCTTTATAAAAACTCATAAGCTTCAACTATTTCTTTGATATTTGCGGTTTCTTTCGCCGTTTTTCTGTGTTGAACAACAGTTCGGTCACCTCTAAAACTGACACAGTGGGCTTTCCTTTAACTTTGTTAACAACTGTAGAATTACCACCTTCCTTTATATCAAAGCCATGCTAAGTAAAGCCTCACCTTCCACCGGTGTCAACAGGTACAAACCCCCTGACAGAACGCATGCCTTTCCCTATCAGTGGCTGCGTCTCCACTTTTACCTGCCTCACAGCTGTGTTCAACTTATGCAAACTCAGAATCTCAATGAGTTTTACTTTGAAATGCGGTGCCTCCTTCACCACCTTCCACATGTTACTTGTATTTCCGTCAATACTGTCACTCACATCTTCCTGTCACTGCATTAACCTCCTTAGCGATATCCATACTGAGCAATACCATATCCTTTAAACAAAGCGGACAGTATCATGGGAGAACCCCGTTACATTCCTTTTTTTTTTACTTATGGCTTTACGCCTCGTCGACGTCGAGGATGGGCCTGGGGACAAGGAACGGGAAGGATTTCCACCATGGCATTTTGAGGGAAGCATCCCGGCATTCTCCTGGAGTGATTTGGGGAAACCATGGAAACCCCAAATCTGGATGCCCGGACGGGGATTCAAACCGGTGTCCTCCTGAATGCGAGGGGTTACATTCCTTTTATTCTCCCCACTACACTTCCTTCAGTGAAGCTACTGTCCAATTTTCAGCAATTTAAATCGCTCGCTAAGTTCCTATAACACGAGACAGCTTACCAGATATCTTTTTTCACAGCTAATTAAAATAAAATGAAATAATTAAAGATAGCTCTGAATATTTTTATTAAATTTAATTTTACTTCTGAAATATTCTAAAAGAACCTTTAGCATAAATACGATTCTTTAATTTAACTAAAAATGTAGTCTACCACTAATTCTAAAAAAATTCTTAAGTTATTTCTTAGCTGTTTATATAATATTACTCATAAAATTAACTCTTCAATTGTCTACTTATAAGCAACCATTAAATAAAAAGTACTAATAAAACAGAATAATGTTACTCTCGCGAATTTAAAAATTAATCCTATACTGTAATTATTAACGTAAACTTATTTATACCAATTAGATATTTATAAAGTATAATATATCTTTTACTATCACTTGTATAATTGGTTATTTTAATGTTTATAATATAATTATATATCAAACCATTTCAATTTTCTCAGTAGAAAGACTGCAATAAGTGATAAAGAAACTGCAATAATTGGAATCCTGAACTATTTACTTCTTTACATTTATTTGTACTGAAACTGTTAGTGACAACTATACTACCAAGATTATAGTTATAATATACCGTTTTACAATTAATTAAAAACCTATCGTTTGTTTCTAAATAAATGTAGCGTGCTTTATTTATTTCGTTTTACACAATAACAAGCATAAAATTTACTAGGCACAAACTTGGCCACTTTCATTGCAAACTTGTTATACAGATTTAAGGATTAACTAATTCAACAAGTAGGTGAAAAAAAGTAATTGTTAAGTATAAATATGATTAATTAAACTAGTTAACAATAAATTTAAGAATTTACTTGACAGTTTAAGGTTCAGCAAAAAAATTAATAAATTGGAATTTATAGTGCAGTCACTTCAAATCCGTATAGAGATTTCAGATCTTTACAGCATAATAAAGTTATTTGTGCTGATAATAAATTATGCGAATAAGTAGGATAAAGAATTGATTAACTGGTGTTAGTATCGGATCGATCGATGAAATGTAAGAAAGCCTGGATTAAAAGTAAGTACATCGATCGGTATGTAGATTTCATTTATCCTTTCAAGTAATCAAAATTACAGGTATCTGAAGTCATTTCGAGATCTGTTGAATGTTGAATTCAGTTCTGACAAACTTGTGATTAAGTCGGTTATTTACGCGTCTGTTAAAACTGCCTCATCACACATTCCAGAAGAAAAATAGTATGACTAACCTCAGGTCTGATAGGCGAATGATTATAATCAAACAGTTTCAGCGCGGTTCAGAATAGAATATGTATTGTAGTATGGGATATCAGATTCTTTATAAGTTTAAACATGGAGAAAATGGGTTATTAGAATCGAACATTGGTGCTTGGTGCCTTACCGGCGATCGCCCGCCCCCTCAGCAGGTTGCCGACGTGCAGGTCCATGTCTCCGATGTGGTCCACGTTCACTCTGACCTTGAAAGGGCCCTGCAGCTTCACCCGGCCTCCAGCCACCGACGGGCGGCCGCTTATGATCGTAGTCTGGCTGTAGTTGTCTGGAAAGAAAAACAGAATATTGAGATGATGGACACGTCTACAGGCACATTGCTCAAAAACAAAAGTTCCACTTTCCAGGTGCATGACTTGAAACTGAATGATAGGAGGACTACCTTTGCTTCAATGACGCAAAGCAAAGAAAATTAATGTGGTCTATGGTAGATAAGACATATCAGTTTAATTTTTTTATTGATTTTAACAATGACGGAAAAACACCATTTGCACTTAGGGCAATAAACATCCACAAAGCAGTATACAGCAGTGTCTGACAAAAGCTAATAACGCACCACCCTTAAACTATTTTATTATATATTTGAATAATTAATTGAACTACACAGTCATCATCTTTATCCAGCTCCAGTTTCTGGAGTGCTGGTCACTAGCACTTCTTCCTCTTACTGAATAGCTGATGCCCATTGACAATCCTCCAATCCAGCTCTATGTCTTCCAGCTTCCAGATCCTTCTTGATTCCGTCTATCCATATCTTTATAGACCTTCCCGCACGTCTTTTCCCTTTAACGTCCATGTTAAAGAAGGCCTCGATTTTTCTTTCTTTCTCCATCCTCGAATATGTTCATAACACCTCAGGCGAGACCAATGTAAGGATTTTGCTACATTCATATTTATACCAGCTTCTGTACGACTGATTTCATCCTTACTTTGTCTTTTCGTGTCTTCTGAAGCATGGTGCCCACAAACCTCATTTCATATGAGTGAGTGGAGTCTTTCCCGGCGTATCGATGCAACAAAATCTTCGACAGCTGACTCTCTTGTCCTCATGAGGTACCTGATGAAGACAGCAGAGTTAGCTGTCGAAACGTCGTGTTTTTACACCACCATCCGGCGGGACACCCGAGAAGATTTTGTCTCATTTCATATGTTTGAAGCCTGTTGTTGTCTTTTCTGGACAGGTTACATGTTTTTAGTGTGAAAGTCAGTGTGGAGATTGAACTTGTAAGTATTACTGAATATTAAACAAATTAAACCGAATAATTTCGCATCATTAAAACTTCTTCAACAATGAAATTAATCCTCTCTGTCAATATATAATTATTATTCCTTAGGTGAAGTAAGTATACCAGTAACTGTATTTAGAAACAAAAATTGGTATTTCTTTTTGAAAATTCGGAATTAAGTATTAACATCAGTTTAAATATGTATAGATACTCTGGTGTTTGTACAAATAGTATTTGATACAACAATCTGACAAATAGAATACATACTCTTCGTGTAAAACAGGTTCAAACGGAAGGCAGTTATATAGAAAGGGTTATCATTTAGGATCTTATCATGTCTTGTAATAAAGGAAGTGGGAAACTATTGCTTTGCTGATAAGACAAACACGGACTGGAATAAATTACAGAGGGTAACGCTTAACAGTTTACCAAAAACACTGATATGATTTGATAATGAAATCTTTAAATGTGAAAGATGGGTAATTACACCATACGAATCTGAGATAAAAATTCGTGATATGCAAAAGTAGGTGAATAAGAGTCGTGGGCTCCATGGCAATCAAAATATTAATGCAGTCTTCTCGGGTGACTACCCGAGTGAGCGGGGTGTTTGCTTTCACACACTGCTCACTGGGTTCGTCACCCGAGAAGACTCAACTCCGAGAGTAACTTTTGTCTTTTATAAATTAAATTATATCTGCCTACTGGTGTTTGAAATGCGTTCACTCTTCAATAAAACGTTAATATGAATGATATCGAAGCCATCTTAAAGAATGTTTTATTTTCAATTTTACGCTCTTCTCAATTACAAAATCATACCGAATTTTTTTTAAAAGAGACGAAACATTTTTTTTGTTGTTGCAATTATTATACAAAATATTGAAAACGACGTACCTTACTAGGTTAATTGGTGTTATAATTGACTGCATTAACACACCATCATGGTCGGGAAGGGCTGATAGGAGAACCATCAACTCTCCCATCAGCGCAAGGCCAACTTAATCACGGTTTTTGAGTGTTTCACTTGATGCTGTAAGGTGCTATTACCGTCTTAAAAATATACATACTGCAAATAAAAAGTACTCACAGAGCGTCATGTTCCACTTGCCACGGTTGGACATGGGCAGCGTGAACATGACGCCGTCAATCTCGTACTCGCCATCCAGGCTCTTCTCGGGGAAGAACTGGGAGTACTTGATCTGGTAGTTGTCCAGGTCGCTCCTGAAACGCAAAGTAAGTCAGCGAACTATAGTTAACTGTGCCAGTAAAATCTGCAATGTTCCTACTTGAGACTGACACACAAACATTAATTAAGATATTTTATGCTTGAAACTCTACTGTTCGTTAACGTAAGGTCATTAGGCCCGGGAAATGAATGGGGAGAAAGAATGGGAAGAAATCCGAGTTCTGCCTTTTGAAGAAAACCATCCCGATATTCTCCTGGGGTGACGGAGATGCGTCTTGAATACCAGGACTTAGCCTTCCCTGTTCGGCCATTTATGAAGATATTTAAGAATACAATATTCAGTTGAGAAAGTACTTGGACCTTTATTGAAGAAAATAAATCTGAGTGAATTGAAAACAATAAAAAAATGTGACATTCTGGGCTACAATCTCAAAAATTTAAATATGTATCTGAATAGGGGAAGGTATCGGAAACAGCTTATTTGAAAAAAATGAAGGTAATATATTAATTTGGATTTCTCGTTTCACGACATTTTTTTGTTAATTTTAACCAGCTTGGCATGATGGACACATTACGTAAACGCAAGTTAAAAGCCGTCGCATGGTTTGTTTTATGCTGCAAGCTGAAATAACTAATCAATTTTAACTGTAAAAAATGATTCTGTAAATGTCAAGCATTCCTGAAAATTTTGGGGTTAGTTGCAAGTAAAATATCTAAAACTGTGGCACGGTAACAACTTAGTGAAAATATAAAGCTCCAAGGTCAGACGCAACATTGGAACTACAAGGCATTCCGTGGAATTTAAACAGAATTTAGGAAAAAAACCAATAGAGGTCCAGAGAAAAACAAATATTTAAAAAAATTAATCATTCGAGCTATAAAACCAGAATCCTGCATAACTATAATGCCGTGATTAAGCAAAATTTAATTTAAAACTCTCATCCTTTTATCAGATTCTTCATTCTTAACTAAATGTTTCTTTCTCATATGAAATAAAATTTAAGAATTTCTCAGAACTAAATATAAACACACACCTGATAAAACGTTTTTGGTTTTATGCCGATTAGTAACTTGCTAACATGAATATATCCAACTAAAATTTTGAGTCGTATACAATTTGTGGATATGATAATTTAACTGTAACTTAAGTTTGAGAAAAAGCAGAAAATTCAGAATATTAAAAATCCGATCCTGTTAAAGAGTAAGTACCAGTAACTGACAATAAAAAGAGACATACAGCGGTATCATTCTAAGCCTTTAGGCTTACGTGGCTGCCGATATTCACGTAATTGTTCCATACTTTTAGTCATATTAAAGGAAAATCTGATGAGCGACTAAGTAAGGTAAAGATCACGGGGTTCCTACGGCTGCTGCCGCATCATGTAGGATTCACGGAGGTAGAGCTCCGCACTCCTCGTACAGCCGTCAACACTATAATGGATGAGACGGGTCAGCGCCACGCTCCGGTCTTTGACGTTCAGCTTCGCGGAGAAATCCACGGTGTCGTTTGGGATCGAACCCCGGTCACCCGGGCCGCAGTCACGTGCTCTACCGCCTGAGCTACGCGGTCGCATTACAGTGACTAACTATTTTAAATTTATGATTTTTCAATCCAAATCATATTGCGGCTGCGTGATTTCCTGGTTAAATATGGAACGCCTTATGTATTATTAACTCAGAATTCAGTTCCGAATCACGATTGTTCAAAATAAAGAAGTATTCCTGGAATAAGGATAATAATCTTACCACAATAAGGTTCGGTATTCATGTGTGCTGAACATACAGCACAACGCCCGTTCAAATGTGAATGGATGGATGTTACGAGACGTATCCTAATGAAACTGAATATGCTAGTATAGTAATAATAATAAATAAATATTGTTTCATTGGTTGATGTGGCATATTTAAAGTTGAGCGGAAAGATGTTTTCTAATAGATATGTGCTTTAAAAATGTTGATGTTAAACGGTTTTTGAAAGGCGAATCATTTGAGAATCAGCCTATTACTTGTTTTGATGTGTAAACTCGACAAAAATCAGTTCCATGCTGTTTAATTTTGTTGGTAGTAGCCACAGTATATTATTGTTCTAATTTTCTTAAGAGTTACCATTTACAAGCAGTGTTGAAATCTGATAAGAAAAAAGCTTTTTTGCCGATAAATTCTAGCGAGAAGAATACAACAGTGATTTACCAACAAGAATGTTTTTTTAGCATCGTGACTGCCAAGTTACATTGGCAAGATGGTTCAGCCAGTTACCGAATACTGAACAGCTACTTTACATTTACTATTTTTCTCTGAAGTCCGTCAATGACACATATTTTGCGCATTTTGAGTTATATCTCCATACAGGAGTGTAAACTGCTACGATGTAACTCGTAACCCAGTTTATAAGTTTTACGAAATTTGTATCTGATATCAATCCACTTACATGAGCGGTTTGTAGTGGAGTCCAAAAGACCATCAGAGAGAAAGAGAAAAACTACAGACATGCGTAGGGTTGCTGGAAAAATCTGGCAAAAATTCAATCAAAACCATTATTCCTGAAGAAGAGCGTTGAAGTTCTATCTGGACACGTTACTCTAAGAGACGACATTATTTCATGATTAAATTGGCTAATGATGACTATGAAGTCAGGCAACAGGATACTAAATTCACTTTATAAAGTTGTTCTGATTGACAGTATTAAAGCATAATTAGGTAACACATCATTGGTTGTACGAACATAGCTCAATCCGTCTTAGAAATAAAACAAGAAATGTATTTTGTTGTCTGTTAGGGAACAGATATATTTTTCAGGTGTAGGCATTCGTTATATTAATTAATGTGTCTTACTTGAAGCTGGTGACCATGGAGTTGGTCCAGCCCCTCTCGTACACGTTCCTGAGTCGTAGCTTGTAGTTCATGTTGGGGCCGCCTCGCTTCTGCACCACCTCCTTCGCGAAGAACGGGTCGAACGGCAGTACGCCATACTCAGGGACACCTGCGGACGGAATGCAAGATTCACACACAGGCTGCAGCGCTATAATCAACACGCTGTGTTCCAGTTCTGACAGGTGTTTTGGGCATGAGCGTTGTTTTCGTTTCGTGTTGCCTTTTTGCTGTTAATGAGTACTATATTATAATTTATAGTCGTTAAGAAATTAAGAGAAATGACAAGTACCGTTGCACAACATTAAGAATATTTCTTTTTTTCAGTGTTTGTCATAAATATGTCGGAGATGTCTTATTACTTTTTATTTTATTTCTTGTAACTTCCGGCGAAAATTCATATACTTTAAGTATCTGTTGCGTGAATCCAAAAATTATATAATTTTTTCACAATTACTTAAATCGGAATATTGTGTTATAGTTGAGTTTTTTTTTTTAAATTGTAATAATAATAAAATAAAATAGGAATTACTTCCTTCGGAAATTCTCCATTGGTCTTTGGCTGCTGTGTCGATATTTTACACATTCTTTTGTGTCTTCCACCACGTTGCAGTGATATAGTGCTAGCTAGCTAGCGGTCAGTCAACAACAAAGTCTTTCCTCGGAAAGATTGCGATACGAAGCTAATTAATTACTACGATCCTGGCATTAGTAAACCATAGTAGCTTGAAGAGAAACCGAATCGAATCTACAGAACATCAAGTTTGTTTTATACAAACGTGAAGTTAATTAATAAAATATTAATAAATATTAATATACTTTAGTATCAGCATCTGTTTAAGATACTTATCTTTGAGATATGGTACAATTATGCCAGCGAGATGTTTTCCAGCTGAATAAATCATCTATGAACTGTCACAAGCAAAAGAGCAGTTACTCAATGTTTATTTCAATTACGTTACGTGAGTGCAATATGTGCAGTTTATATTAACTAAAAAAAAAAAAAATTAAAAAAAAACTGCCAGTAACAGTCCAAAAGTGAAACTGAAAGGTCAACAATTCTCAGATTCCAAAAATCAGCTTTTGATATAATTCTAGATGGTCAAATACGGTCATGCTTGAAAAGGAAAGCCCGGGACGCAAGCCCCCATCGGACTGGCCACGCTGGCGGCGGCAGCTTGAGTGACGTCACTCCGAACGGTTAGCGCGCTCTTTAGGAACTATATATAGGCGGCAGTGATTCCAACCACGACAGTCCTGTAAAAAAGGCCACAAAATGATGACTGAAACGTTAGGTTTCGATAAATTCACGCGGTTCAACCAGGACAACCAAGCTAACATAATTCTAGATGCTCCACTGGAGTCAGAAAAAATATCTTCTTCCCTTAGATTCTTTGCACTTTCGTCCGTTAAAACAGCATCCCTTCTTGCCAACCAGAATGCCTTTCAAATTTTTACCATTCAGGCAAATGAGAGGACCATTAAACAACTTCTCGTCAAATTCCTCATCAACTCTTTACTGCTGGATGTTCGATTTTTACATGCGACATCTGTATATGTCAAGCATCAAAGTACTCTGATTGCATAGTTCCCATCTACAACTGACACATGTCCTTCCGGCGTATGCAAAAGCAATGAAATTCTACAAATTTTTGGTATTCAGTCAGTTCTACAGTTTACTACCAATAATTACTTTTATACCCAGAATCAGTCTTTTTCCCCTTACGTAGATAGCTGATTCCCTCAAATCCATCTCACGGTTCTAAACACTCTTTTAATAAATATTTTGAAATGAAAACTGTTACGTTTAGATATTACATTAGTTTAATCCAAACACTGTGTTTAGTGAATAACAGATTTTTAGAGTTGGTACATCACTCACTCTCCTGTGGACTGCCAGGGATATTTGAACCATACCTCAACAGTACGTAACCGTTATGATTCGTGTTGTTATACAATTCACACAGGTAAATTACGATCTGTTAACTGTTATTGGGGCTTAAGGGCGTGTCAATGACGTGCTCATTTTGCCGGACTGACTTTCTTCTTGGTTATTTTTAAACTTAAATAGAAGTCTACTCTAAAATTGTCTAGCGAGACTCGACGAGAGTGATATTTACGATATTTCGTACCATTCCACTTCGACGTATAAATTAAATCCTGTAAGTGTTCCGTCTTGAAACCTTTAGCTTGCACTAAACATATTATGCCATATGTTAAGTCTTGCGCTAGACTCGCTTCCTTTCATAAATAATTATGAGGTTCTCCCACCACATTTTTGGATGTGTGGTAACGCTCTGGCCTCGCATTCGGTGGGACGAAGGTTCGAATACCCATTCAGCCATCCAAATTTCCCTAAATCACGCCAGGTGCATGCCGGGATGGTTCCCTCAAAATTACATTGCCAAATCTAACCTCCTTCCCCCACCGAAAAAAAAAAAAACTATTTCAATTAGTTTGCCTCAAAGAACCTGATCTTCAGAAATACATCTGCTTATCCTCAAGATAGGCAGTTAGTTTAAATGCGTTGGCGAAGACACTGCAGCTTTCAATTAGGTAACTTAATAGCCTTGTGGCCAGCATAACTACCTTCTTCCTTCCCAGCTTCCATTGCGGGTTCTTCTGTGATGAGATGCAGTGAAATTAGATACGGACAGGTCGTTTAATTACAATTTTAGCTTGCATGGAGAGAATGTTATCAACCTGCATACCCTTATTTCCATCTACTATTGCCAGATACTACTATCCAACGATGGACAGACGCACCAATTTTAGGTACAAATGAACCTGAGACACGTTAAAATTAAAAAACTTAATCCATATTACTGGATAAAAATCCAATGTTTCTTGGAAATATTAAAAATTTGCTCAAAAACGTTGGGAGTTAGACAAAAAGAGGTTAGCAGTTAATTACAGAGTTGCTGACTCTAATTTAATTCAGTCGACCTTTCTTTCGTGGCACACTCGTCTTTAGAATATCCTCCGCCCGGTTGTAAGCAGCTTAATTTGCACTCTAAGAAATACAATTAACTTATGATGCTGTCTCGATTGGGCAGAATTTCGTGTCAGCTTCAGGCTGTATTAAATTTAGCTCAAACAGTATTTGTTCAATGGAACTATTTAACAGGGACGTTACATTTGAATTAAATTACCGCTTAATTAAAAAAAATGAAACGTATAATTTTTATATACTGCTATTGTTTAGAAAATTGGCTCTTGTTTTCAGTGGAATGCCGATATCTTTCCGATGACCCAGGAATTACTTGCAAGGGAAAGAAGTTCTTTAAACTATAAAGGCTTTCTCAAGTCGGGAAAGTAGACCATATTCCAGTGGTATTTTCTGTGATTTAAAGATTTGATCCATTTACACTATCTTATGTCTGGCTAGATTTCCTCCTCATACTGTGTTTCAAGGCTTTCACAACATTCATTTGTAAAAATTTATGAACATTGTGACGTTCCACGTTTTGATACTTATCTGCTCCAGTGCCACCCATCAAACAAATAACAGTGTAGGGTATTTCCTGAACAATGGGAACAAGTTATTGCTTGTTTCCAATGGTTGGTAAGTTCCACCATCTACGACGTTTTGATTTTGTTTTATTTTTGTTTAAATTTGAAAAAATTCTTTTCTAAACGAATAGCCTTAAACGCAAGATAAAAGTGAATTCAAGTGGTCTTAAGACTTGATGACAGAGTTTCGTTTCACCGCACATTCCACCTCTGTCGTGATTGATCCAACAGTTTAACATTGAATCCCAACAAAGAAGCGTCCTAGTATATCTCATACGAACAAAGCAAGATCCTATAGTTCTCTGTAAAAGTTGTAGCAACACCCTGGATCGTTAATTTACCAATCATATTAACTATTGAACTACCAGACCGTTCAGAATATCCAAGATTGATTTCTCGCCCCACTATGGATCAAATATTAAAAGAGCAACATTCTTCCTCTCTGTGTAGCAACGGTCTTATCTTTAGGCTGGCATATAATTAAATATTTATAAACGATATCTTTTAAAATATGAGAACATCTGGGAGAAAAAGATTCTGGCAATAGTACAAAAGGTAATAGATATTAGTTTTCTGTGGATTAGTTTTTAAATTATTGTTATTATCGAAACATCAAAACTTAGAATATACGTAGGTAGCGATAATGTGAAGCTAAGATATGGGAATAATAATGTGGAGCTAAGATATGAGATTTAACCTAAAGGATGGACATAATATATCAATGATACTTTTAGAACAAAGCTCCGAGAAGAGGGGGGAAAAGGTTGAGAGGGATGGAACAGAAGAGAAGGTAAGTCAGGGAAGTAATCATAGTTGTAACAGTCTTCTGGTAGCCACTGCCATTGAGAGGAGAAGACCTTGGTGGTGTTTAAACGTAGTGAGGTGGGATGAGGATCTCAGTGAACACGTGGTACAAGTGAGTTATGGAGGGAAAAGGACTCAGTTAAAAGCGGTATGGTTGATTACATTAAGGAAGACACCAGGGACATAGAAATACCAGAAGATGAAAATGCAGTCACAGAGTTCATTGGAGAAAGCTGCTTGGTGAGGCAATGGATTGGCTACCTAATGGGTAGCTTCGTACATGCGTGTGGCACACATTATATAAGTGGCTGTGTCACCAGACAGACTTACCGGTGGGGAAGAAATGACGCACCTCGTTGAGTCCTTTGAGGACGCAGGCATCGAAGGAAGGACTTCGCCGATAACAGCCTTTGAAGTAATCGTCTGCAACAGAAAACAACAGCTTGTTGGTGTATACAACTGGACAACACATTTCATCTAAGTCCCACTAATTCAAGTACTTTAAATGAGAAAGTATTATACTCGTTATTCAATTGCATGCATGGAATTACGATCTCGTTACACCTAAAGATTAAAAGATCCAATCATAATCTAAGGTTCTCAGATTGAGCAGTTATTAACTTTCAAAATATGAAACTAAATGCTCAAACGTTCTCTGAATAAAATAACATCGGGATACGAATAACGTTGTGTTCCACAAAATTATCATGAGAAATAATTAATGTCTTGCAATGTTCTCGAATGTCCGTAATAGATCCAAATGAAATAAACCGTAGGAATGGTTTTATAACGTAAACAGACCGCAGGGTTATTGGGTTCGCCGTACACTGATTCGAAAGTGTGATCATTAAAGTTGATTCTTGAAATTAAAGATTTCTTTGCCCTCGGCATTATAATTACCTCAGGTCTCATACAGTCGATAGAGGAAGGGACACTGAGATCGTAACAGGGTAAGAAATACGGGCGAGTAGTGATTTCCGCACAACACCGAGTCCGAACAAAAATAGACCATTTACTGTACATAATTTCAGCAATGTCGTCAGCAGAGGAACGACCCATTTGATGTTCGTAAGGCCGCACAAGGACTCTCTCACCCCGCGCAGTCGATCGAACTCTCCCGCCGCTTCCTCCAGCCAGGTCATCGTCTGCTTGACCCCAGAGCTGACACCACAGATCAACCAATGGAACCCGAAGGCGTAAGTCTCTCGCTCCTCAGTGGCCTCCCTCGGACCAAACAAAACAAAATATCCGAGGATCATATGACTTTCTCTCAGATTGGTCACATCCAGATATTTTTTCTTGCTTTCATATTTTTATTTTCGCAGACATGCCACGACGATTAGGCAATAACGGCACGCGTCGTCCCACCAGCCAAACCAGCACTACGCGGCTACCCTCGTCTAGACGCACAAACACACACACACACACAATAGTACGATCATCCTCTCTGCTTTATTCATATGTCATTACTATTCTCATTACAGTACTACCGCCACAAAATGTGAACGGAGAAGTAAGAAGAAAATTGTATTTGTATCTGATTCAACATTATATTTTATGTTAAACCAATCATCAAAACTAAATTAGTGCAAAATGCTGTCCTTTCTTAACGACTTCTTAGATATCAGACTCTTATGCTGCCAGTAACTGCCTAAAGAGAGTGGCAAATTATATCATTATAACATTCGACCGACCGTTATAAAATTCAAATTCCATTATTTACGATTATCAGTGATACGTTAGTGCAATTTTCAACTGTATTTTCTCCGTTTATGCCATTCTATTGAATTTTTTTTACATATTATGGTTAAAATGAACAGTTCAATCTGAAATAAAAAAAAATCATATTGTAATAGGCAGATTGACAAAATGTCGACAGCAACACCGGATCGGAAACTGCTGTAATTCTGGTGTATAATTTTTTGAGCGATTACAATATTTTCTTCTGTGATACCGTGGGAGTTGAAAAATATCCATGTGTTTACGTTAATGTACTTACATAGAGGATACATCTACGACTTATATTCTCTTGAAAGATAGCTTTACAAGCGTAGTGTTGCGGAGAGCAGGTGAAAGTGATCATATGAAGAGTTTACCACGTGGAATTCTGTGTTGTTAGCTGGGTCACTCTCCCCGCTCTTCGCCGATTGTGCAAGTTTCACAGTTGGAAAACCGGACCGTTGATGACATAAGGCATAGCCAGTCTTTCCGCCGGTGGCAAACATCTTGTTCCTGCAGTGGTAACGTCCTGATTTAATAGACGACGATTTGGAGCACAATCGTGAAGTAAACTATCGAGCTGCGTTTATTGTAAGACTCCTCTCAACTTTTCCTACAGCACTTAACTAATCATGACCACAAGAGAAAATCGATAATAAAGTACTATTGTTGAATGCAACTGAGAATATTTTTAAGTGCAACAATGCAACAGACAATTGTAGGTTGTATTTTTTGTGACCAATGACTATCGTTAGAAAGCATAATTACTTTCCCGAGTTATGCAATTCGGTAAGTTTACTCCGCACTTATATGGTCCCAGAATCTGACAATGTATGTTAAGGAAAAAGACAAAAAATCATAACATCTTACGCATTTCATTCACAAATGCGTAAAAGGACAACGCTCATAATGCTTCTCAAAGGGAGGAAAGAAATCACTTAAATTAATACCATGACATTTTAAAGAACCATCCAGGTATTCTTCTGAAGTGTATTCGAGAAACCATGGAAAAGCGAAATTTGGATGGCCGGAGGGGGATTCTCAGCCACGTCCACCAGAATGCGAGGCCAGAGCGTTACCAGTCACCCACCACGCTCAGTATCTATCCCCTGCCATAGCGAATTCGATTAACTCTTTTCGTGAATAATATTGTAATCTTCCTACCTTCGTCTATACTTAGTGGGGTAGAGATGCAGTTGCAGAATATCTTTAAAATGTTGATCGAATAATAAGCGAATGCTATAGTACTTATCATCCACCTCATACAGCACTTAGTAACCCTTAGCTGTGTTCTATTAAGCAATCAAACACTGATCGCTTTGCAGTTCATGGAGAGGCAGTTTTATGGTAGTGTGGCATAGATATGCACAATGTACAGAATCGTCATTGCACTATCCTTCAACCAACCTTCTTTCTAGTAAAAGCAAAATGATTCTAGAAATTGAGTGACTCATCAGGCGTTTACATAGAGGCAATTCGAAAAACAAATAAAACGTAAACATCGCAGAGGGTTACGCAGTGTAAAGGTAATTCTAGATTGTGCGAAGTTTAGGATTTCTTGTAATTCCCTTTGTTCATTTACAGTACACTTGCATCTACAGACAGTCTCGCTCAGGACGTTCATAATGTTCCCCGTTCAATACAGTCAACAAGGAAGTTCACTCGGGAACCAGTGATAATTAGGCAGCAGATGAACTTCTTTTTTCGTGCTTCTACACTTAGGTTACGACTCCTTTTTAGACGATGTCTATTCGTGGTGCTTGGCAATGGCAGCAACGCAGGACTGGTGGGTGGAAATGAAGTGTCATTCACATTCCCACTCACCAGTGGATACCACCTTCCATGGAAGGACGAGCTGGAGTTTGTAGCAAGCACTGTACATTTTAATGTATACATTTTAACTAACTGAATTTGATCTGAGTCTGTTAAGAATGGACGTGGATTTGGGCTACGGATATTTAGTCAGTTTTCATGTGAACGACCACATGTTACATTAAACCAAGAGCATTTATTGAGTGGTAACTATACCCGTGACTTTATCTCACGGAATTTGAAATATGTGTTGTCAATTACCAGACAAATAATCAAAGAAATGTTGGCTGTGTAGGAAAAAGCAGATCAGTAGCCGTGTTTTCTTCTCTTCATTAGATCTCCTCCTCTTCATCTAAATTTGGTTATACGCAATTTTTAAACATTTTTATGTATCATTTGTTTCTACTACCCGTTCAAACTGCTACTAATTCGTAATATTTTTTATTCGAGGAATAGGGCTTTTTATCAAAATATTTACATAGGATGAGCAATGAGACAACCTTTAGATGATTCTACTTGCTATCTACACTGAACCTTTATTACTGTCAATTTATGACTTAAGCAGTTGCACCGAGCGTGGTGGTGTAACGGATAGCGTTCTGGCCTCGCATTCGGGAGGACGGTGGTTCGAATCCCCGTCCGGGCATCCAGATTTGGGTTTTCCATGGTTTCCCCAAATCACTCCAGGTGAATGCCGGGATGCTTCCTTCAAAAGGCCATGGCCGAATTCCTTCCCATTCCTTGCCCCCATCCTTTCCCGTCTCTAAAGACCACGTTGTTAAAAAGGGACGTTAAACTGTTTAAAAAAAAAATAAGCAGTTGCATAATGTTTCAAGGAAAAAGATGTACCTGTAGGGGTTATGCAAATGATTTCGGATTTTATATTACCAAAAATGAAGATTTGGATCTAATTCGAAATAAATCAAAATGAGAAGTCATATATTTTTACCACTAAACAGTAGCATTGTCTATGACTTGCTTTTATCTTCTGCCAGGTAATAAAACGTAATGAATACTCTTCCCCCTCTTTAAATGCTGTGGAGAAGATCACCAATTGTTCACTGAAAGTGATTTTTATTATTATTACTGAAAGGAACACTTAAGCAGTTTGCTTCAGATTTTCCCACAGAAAAATTACATAAAAGTAAATCCGGTAGATAAAGGGTTCATTTTCTTCAAAAAGTTCTTATAATCGAAAAATTCATTACGTTTTACCACTTGGTTTAAAGCTAGGGATGCATTACAATATCCTCTAAATTGGTATTCATCTTTTGAACAGATAAGCAGTTCTGATAGCTTCTAAAGCGACAATTTTTCTGTTTCACTTGTAAAATCATTTTCATGTTTGAGATATACGATATAAACGTTTTAAGCAGGAGTTCGTATCTAACCTTTTATTCATATTTTACGGAGCTGGTCACATTTTGTATCACTTGTAGCACCAAAGTTGACCTTTCTTCATCCTACTCCATCGATTACAGGACTATACATACAGTGGATACATCTTCGAATAAAATTAAGAGAAACTACCTCGTTATTTTCTAGTTTAATCTGAACTGTTTTTCCTCCTGAGCATATTTAAGTGCCTAAAAGAGAATCAGAAAACTAACAATCCGCGGAACTGTTAAAGGACAAATGGTTTGTCGGACGGACTATTCCACTGCTAAACTTACTGTACTCCTGCCCCAGCGGCAAAACAATGTTTCTCGTGATGTAACGCTAACTTTCACCGGACGCATGTTCCGCTAGTCTTGCTGTATGGTTGTAACACGAACGATGCAGAATGCACCGTTATTCCGACCACAGCTGGTGACGAAGAGCTTCTGAGTAATTCCGCAGACCACGTGTTACCTTACACGTTCGTGGCTCACTTCTTGGTTGTGTAAGGCAGGTAGCTGGTTCGTTAGCAGACGTGTTTTCACTAAGTAGGTAACAACTACAGAGCCTCGCCGTGACGCAACCAGCCAACGGGATGACTGGCACACATACCTCCCGCAGCTTCCAGAGACAATCAGCATGTTACTAATATGAACATTTCTTGCACAGAAGCGCAGTAGATGGCGGAAGTGTTTACTGCAAGTGACCCACTGCGGACAGGACAAGCGATTGGGAGGAATCCACTTTCCAAACATCCATCTTGACCTTTCGGTCCAAGCCATTTCCTGTAAGACGACCTTTCACCACTAATGATCCGTTTCATTAACAACTAAAAATTGGCAGTAACTTTCTCGAATCTGATGTGTTCTGTCAAATCTCCCTTGTCTACTATAATGCACTGGATCCATTACGCGACGTGTTGTCGTGTTACTTACCTATTCCGGTGAAAAAAGTATTTACGGCGTATTTATTCGTCCTCACAATGCCATGGTCCATGTGTTAAAATTTCTGCATTCCAAAACTAAAACTAGCAGGATTACCATATCTGTACCTCTACAGTCATCAACGGCAACAATTATCTATTGTAGATCGCCTCCTTTCTGGATCAGATACAGAAAAACTTTAACCACATGGTTTTACACACAGAATACAAGTATACTCGAAAACTTGGTGGTATGTAGATACGAAAGATTTTTTTTTTTCAAGTATCTAAAATTATCTATTTGAAAATTATATTTCGTGGTATATTAGGATTGCAACAAATAGCAACAACGGCGATCCCCGAGTATCTAATCCTATCAGTTTTTCTCTCTGTTGCTTTAGTTCCCTGATACAGCACAGGTATTTGCGACTTGGTTGCTTTATACGTACACGTGAATGGATAGGTAGAAAAATTAGGGGATATGGACCTATCACTGCCACAAACATAGTTCTTAACTATATAAGATGTAGAGGCTTTCTCGGCGTTGTATATGTATGAAATGTTCTCGGAACACTAGCCAAGTGAGAACTTTTGTAACGCGCGACGTTTCGATGGTAAAATTATCTGCCGCCATTGTCAAGTCGCTGTTACAATACAGCTCAAAGGAAAATTGTTATCAACACTGTTTTTTCTAGCCTTCAATTTTATAAATAACGATTATACACGTATCAAATGAAATGTGTAATCTTCTGCTGAAATAACTACCAGCAGAGTAATTTAAGTTTTGTATACTGAATCACTTTCTGAGAGCCTGGCGTGTCACAAACAGCGTGAAGTTATATCGTTTCACTATTTTCGCACTCCCCTCCTGTTGGCTCATTTAGTTTCGGCACAGCGATGGTACCTGATGCTGAGAAGAGGTTAGTTGATTTTAATCCTGGTAGTGGTAGAATTTTTCATTATTGCAGTTTTGCCGGCAAGTAAAAAGAGGAGATGCTGCACAATTCTTATAATCAGATTGTGCACCAGAGTCCTGGGTTAAATCCCAAACCTCTCTGCAGAGTGAACGCAATGAGAGCATACGACACTGCTGATGGTGATTTATCAATTGTATGGGGACGTTAAGTCTGGCAGTCTTCGAGGTGTCTTTCGGAAGAGCAGGCCTGAGTGGGTAAGCACCGGGTTTCACCGTATCCCTTCTTCATCTCTCATTCCGTACAACACAAACAATACTGAACAGTCAGCCACACCTACAGCACTACATTCGAACATACACTGGGGAAGACTACTGGAAACCACCCTAGTTCATCTTTCCATGGGAACCGCCTACGCTCGAAATCGGGCATGGCATCAGAAGAAGTATACCGATAGTACGAAAATTAGTTTTACGTTAACAACCAGAAGACCTGGAAGTCCAATTCGACTACCAGAATGGCATAGACCAAGTCTGATTACCCGGTCAAATAAAAGGGCTTACAATTTAACATACAATCAGAACCACGGAGATACCTTGTATTTCACATCAAAGAAGAAGATTTCACCGTACTTAAACATCAACCTAAGGGTATGTAAAAATGTTTACCGACGCCGGGTTCGAATCCCCGTCCGGGCATCCAGATTTGGGTTTTTCATGGTTTCCCCAAATCACTCCAGGCGAATGCTGGGTTGCTTCCTTCAACAAGACCATGGCCGAATTCCTTCCCGTTCCTTGTCCCCAGTCCCATCCCGCTTCTAATGATCTTAACCGTCGACGTGGCGTAAAGCAATAAGGAAAAAATGCACACACATACAGTAGACTGCTGCTCTTTGTAACTGATTGCCGAAAAAGAAATTGTTGTATCATTTTCTCGCCAACTTTAATAAATTTTTACTCAGTAAAAAAAAGTCGGCTTTGAGTGGGATTTGGATCATTTCCTGTTATCTACACTGATAATATCACTCTATACCCATTTTTACTTGAGATAATTATTGCAATTGTACAAATTTCAGTTTGAACATTTTTACGTTGCTTCACGTTTTAGGCCGACCTGGTATCATTTCGGCTTCACATAAGTCTTTATGAACAAAGCAAAGCAAGTCATAAACCACCAATCTGCAGGAAATTTCATGAATTAGTTCGCAATACAGCACTCTCGGTTTAGTCAGATTTTTTAATAATATCGTAATTTTAAATCCACTTGTAAGAACCATTTGCACAGCCCGGTTGGTGAGCGTTTGGCGTTCCCGCCTGAAATTTGGGAAGGAGCCGATTCACTCTTTAATGTGCTACAAATCCGTAAGAATGCTTCTCTTTGCTAAGCCTAGAATTTGACTAATGCTTGAAAAATGTTATGTTAATGTGTCAAGTCAGGTAACAGTCGGATCTATACATGTTATTGCCCGCTACTACGGTCAATACCAGTTGATGGTATTATACTGCGAACCCGATGGCCGGGTATTTTAAAACATATTGCGAATAAGTTCCTTTACAGAACTGTAGTAGTACCGTTATGATTAGTGATTTTATTTAATGATCCTGATTTAGATGTCAGTGACACATGTTACCTGTCGTATTGTGGATTCAGCTGAATAGAACAGTGAAAAATACATCACAATCATGTATTATGAATATCTTCCTTCGTTTATATATAAACTGTACTAAGTACATGACTTGCAACATTGATTTTGACAATTAGTTAATGGAAAATTCGTTAAGGGCTTTATGTGTTATTTGTCTAAATAGAGAAATATCTCTAAATATCTCTACGAAGTATGTTCGTGTGGATATGTGAAAAATAGAGATATTACTGAGTTTAACTTATCCTGCCTGCAAACAAATGTGGTTCGTAGTATTCCCTAGTTCTAATTATGAATTAACCATCTTCTTTCCCTTTCTTTGGGTATTTTTGGAAATTATAGAACATTTTTCTTGTCTGTACTTGTACAGGCACTGGGATTCTCTGGAAAAAAAACTTCATTTCCAGAAAAAAGAAATGTAGCCATCCCAGAATACCAGCTTTTGATACCATGATCAATATTTCATACCACTGCAAGTCACAGATGTGAATCATGGAAATTATTTGTCATAAAACTAAAGGCTTACATTTTGCCTCGATGAAAGAGTGGAACAAATGCTAAAATAGTGCTAAAATATAAGTTTGTTTTGACTGATACAAAGAGTATTAATACCAGAAGATAATATTGACCTAGCACTTACTATTCTTTCTCCTACGAGCGTTTTGGACCATCTAAATTTTTGGAATCTCTCTGTTTTTAGCACACAAAAATTCCGTAGATTAAGTTAACTTCTGGTTGTGGGTCCATTCACCCACGCTTTTCACACTTCAGCTACAGCCCGGCCCAGTCATTAAGGACAAATCGATGCTATGAATTGCTTTACGAGCACCGGAAGAGGAAACGTGCGTGAGAAGGATACTAAATCACTTGGAAATGTGGAACACGCGATTTATGGTTGGCATGTTTCCTGTGAAGACTGTGGTTTCCAGTCCCATTACTTATTACACAAATGGCTCTGGCTCAGATCTGCAAACTATGACTGAGAACCCACCATTCACTCCATACATCATATAGTTTCCGACTATCCTCTTTAAGCTTACAAAATGACAAACACCATGCTTCGATCAGTGCATGTGAATGGGTTAAGAAACTAGATCTAGGAATATAATATTTTAGGAGCTTATGGAGCGGTCTGGTGGCTCAGTGGTTAGAGCGCTTACTTTAAAAACGTTCGCTGCTCCGTTCGCGGGTTCGAATCCCGGAAGGCGCAGGAATTTTGAGAGTTGTGTTTGATCATATGAGCTACGCACCAGGACGCTCCGTGGTTCGGATTACACGTTAAACTGTAGGTCCCAGAGGAAAGGAACTGGCCGTCCTACCTCTGACACAATGGCTTAGTATGCCTCCTTTGGGAGGATCCAACCAACCTTCGGGTTGTGGGCTAAGTTAAGTTAGGAGCTTATGATGTACACGTTTGTACACAACTTTCGTGTATCTTGTTAAATATCATACGATAAATAAATAAGTCTCATAACAAAATCTCCAAGATGTGGAAAACGTCTATAAAGATCGTCGGTTGGCTAATTCAGGAATATAATTTTTACTATATTCAAAACTGAAAATGGGATCGAAGGAATTAAACAACGTAGTATATTGCTAATACTGTCATGTAACTCAAACGTCATACGTTACCGTAAGAATGACAAATGCACATACAGATTTGGCTGTTGTAACCATTGTCTTAAAACAAAATCAGAATGTTTCGAGCATAGTAATTTGGTGTATTCCTTTCATGAATAAATGCGCCAGATTGTTTCGGATTCTCTTATGTGTGCTATTATCCGCGTTTGTTAATTTGAAAAGAAGTTCCGTTGAAATTTACTGGCTTGTCTAATTTGATATTGTTCCATTTATCTTCTACAATTAGGAGACAAACAGGATATAAAAAATATATTGTGGATACAATTATTGCCTTTACATATATTACAATAAAGATTGACATGCTACTGGAAAGTTCGCCCTCTTCCAAAACACGAGGGAGCATAGTGCAAGCTGTGTGCAACTAACCTGGCAAAGATTAGTGTGTGCAGTTAATTGCTGCGAGCTAATGGAATGGAAGTGGCTTTCTGCGGTTTGTCTATTACACTTCACTTATTCGCGCAAATATTAAATAATTTTTAGATGGATGCATAGTAACATGTAAACTCTGATTTAAATTAAAATTAAGGTAATAACTTTCTTTAGGGTAATTTTTTCTTTTTCGCGTTTGTTAAACACTGACATGTAATATCTCCAATTTTAACGTGTTTCGACGATTCGACGATTCGCCGCCATGCATGTATCACACAGTCATGATATTTTCAGTTAGGCTTACTGTATTCTTAATATGATGAAGAAAGGAAGGTGTATGTGAAGTAACGTATGCCATATATAAGAATAACTAGGCCCACTTTTACGCTAAATGATTTGGAGGGATGTTCACCGCTATACTGTGAAGGTTCTGAGGTAGAGATGGGTTGTTCGCGAACAGTTTAGAACAGTTCTTCTGAAAGAGCGAATGAGTTGTCGCTCACTAAACGTGAACGGTGGCTTTTCTTAGAGGCCGTAATGACGGTGGTATGTCGTTCTCGATTGAACTTAACTTCAGTCGAGTGTGTGCTTACATCGGCTTTGCCACTTTCGCCCGACCCATGTTTGTTATTTTTTCCACGCCGTTCATTGTTTATCCACTCTGCACTGAAAAAAATAAGAAATCCCGAAGATCCAGAACAGTTAGTTCGTTCGCTCAGCGCGGAAAGAGCTAGTTCGTTCGCGACGTTCTCCGATTCCAGCGCTCAGCGCAGCGCGGAACAGTGCCACTGGGGAGCTAGTTTTTTTCGAATCTGACGTCCAGCTCCGCTTCTCTTTCTCTCTCTCCCAGGTAAGCGTTATACTATTTTTTCCTTTAAGTTTTTAATCTAAACTACGATTCAAGGGTACTTAAATGACCACTATAAACGTTTAAACATAATTGTGGCACCAAATCTTTTTTTGATATTTTTTTTCATTGATTTGAGTGTTTAATTAATGTTTCCCGTTGTCTGCAACAGGTCAAGAAATTCAGCAGACTTACCAGTGGTTTTTGGTATCATTTCGAAAAGAACGAGAAGGACAAGAAAGGGGAATTCAACTATTACAAGGCAATTATATCTATATCGCCAGGATCGACAACCAATTTGAAGAGACACCTTAAGAAAAATCACCCATCGATACCATTACAACGTGAGGGAAATCCACAGTGATCGCGTTCGCCTTCAGTGGATGACTCCGGGGTAAGAACTTCTCATCGAAGTGAATCCGATAGTATTTAAGTAACAAAAATGTTTCAGAATAAATACAAATGAAAATAACCTATGTGACATTAACCTAAGAAATCAGTCTAAATGTAAATAAAACGAACAGACACTACACTAAAAATTGATATTACTGCTCTTTTTGTTTAAACTGAGCTAGTGAACTGGTGAACCGTTGAAAAGAACTAGTTCTTTTCATAGAGTGATCAAGTGACAACCGCTCTTTTTAGTGAGTCACTTTGCCCTCCTCTACTCTGAGGAACCACAATGTCACATAGCTAAACAAAAAAATTTTGCGAGAGATAAGTGTGTGTAATGAGACATCCACCCAGTTCACCAGATTTTCAAATCTGAATTTATTTTCAATTTCCAAAAGTGAAAATTATAAATGAAAGGACATCTCTTTAATGGACTGAAGAAATCCAGAGATTTATGACATCGATTCTTCAGAAAATACCACAAGGAGACGTGCACATACAGCCTTTTGAATGAGGTGGCAGGTTTGATGCATTTTATATAGAATTGTTTTATTTCAATTCAGTAAAATAAATTGTCTTGTTCGATTAATTATGACAGTGCTAACAGTTATATATACTAATAGATGTGCTACATTACATCTCGCTTCATTGTTACCGTTAATTTTGAATATGCCTATACTGTAGTGATCCGCTGTACTCACCTATCTGTCCGGCTCCGTTGACGACGCCCGCCGCCAGCAGTAACAATGCAGCGACCGCCGAGGCGGCGCCGAGCCGCGGGACCACTTGTTGCATCTCCACCGCCGACAGTGTGTCTGAGTCCAGCGCAACGCCGCACCGAGGCGAGGCTCGCGCCACTTTCACTGCCCTCCACGCCGCCTCCACGCCCAGCTGCCCGCTCACACTAACCTCTCCACCAGTACTTCCTTTTAATCTACGGATACAGATCACTGAACACAGATTATAATGTACAGAGTGCTGGAATAACGCCTGTTGAATCCATACGCAAATATGGTCGTTAGTCAAGTATGGTGTCCACAAGGCTAACGCAGCTTGATTTCGTACAGGACTTTACTAATAGATGAACCTCTTCACCTTCATTATCTTGAGCAGCTTCCAGCCACTGGCCACGTCTGCTAGGAAAAACTACATCTCGAACGCTTCCTATCCACCCACCA
This sequence comes from Vandiemenella viatica, assembly GCA_031002005.1. Classification (NCBI taxonomy): domain Eukaryota; kingdom Metazoa; phylum Arthropoda; class Insecta; order Orthoptera; family Morabidae; genus Vandiemenella; species Vandiemenella viatica. The sequence continues at coordinate 216,504,838 of JARYHS010008074.1, read as the reverse complement.
TCTCTCTTCTTCACTGTCATCCAATTTCCTCCTCTTTCCTCAATACACTTCTTAACACCGTTCACCCATCTGTACCTCCATGTTCCTCTCGGCCTCTGATCTTTCAGCTCCATGTCCAGGATTTTGTTTGGTGTCTCTCTTCTCCCGTTCTCTTCACATGACCATACCTTGATTCTCTTTTCTTTTGTTGTAACGGTTCCTCCTCCGTGATTTTCTCATTACTCATTCTGTCCCTTCTCACTACTCATACTCTGCTCCTCCGAAATTTCAAACAAGCCTTATTCCCTCCTTTTATCCTTCACCTTTATCACCCATGTTTACTGTCCATACATCAAATCCGGCGCAAAGAAGCTCTTATAAGTTACTTTGGCACTCTTTTGCGGGCGCATCTCTACTCTATATCATAAACAAATCCATTTATAAGATGAACATCATATAAAAAAGTTTATCTAAATGTAATGAAACGTTTAAGTAAAGAGACGAGCAGCAATATTTTTTGGGTTCCGGTCTTTGATTTTACCACTATTCCGCCAATCTCTCATAAAGTAAAAATGTCTCCCAGCCTCAGGTTACAACTAAATTCTTGTATTGTGAGTTATTCACACAGCGCCGAGGTGGCTTAGACACCATGATGACGTCACCGAGCTTGATGGCTGAGTGGTTGACACTAGCTGTTTAAACTAAATGAATAATGGTGTCTGTTGCTCGACACAGATTAACTGATTCAAGCCCCAGTGATGGAAGAATTTATCCGATATTTGGCCAGTATTGTGCTGTTGTTCAGTTAATTATCACCAAAATATGAGTTCCAAACGCTTATGTTTAAGTTCCAAACCTCTCTATGATGCGTATGGTGTATGGTGTGATGACATAAGACCTATCAGTCTGACGCATCCCACGAAGTCGTTCAGAACACTAGACGTGCAAAGACGCTCACGGTGATTCACCTTCTTTCTTTCTTTTTTTTTTTTTTAACTGCTTTACGTCTCTCAACATCGAGGTCTTTAGAGACGGTACCTTCTTTCTTTCTTCATCTGCATATAGCCAACACAGAAAAACATATTACAACAACATTCGTGACAATCGTCTACACTCATAAACACACCAAAGCTTGGAAGCACTCGGAGGAAAGGCCATTCGCCGTCCTACATCCTGAGGGAGGATTCAGTCAATCCTTGGGTTGGGCAATACAATGATATGGTAAATTCTGTCTCTGAAAGGGTCTACATATTCCATACGGCCAACTTTCATCTATAATTATTATTAAACTGTAACCTGTAAATGTGAGATTTAAAAAAAAAAAATGGCTGGATATACTAGCTATATTGATCTATGAATTAGAAAGAATTTTTTAAAACTCTTTGTGTGGAGCACAGCACTTTATGATAGCGAAACATGGACTTTAGGAATAACGGAAATAAAGAAAATTGAAGAATTTGAAACGTGGTGCTACAGAAGAATGCTGAAAATTAAGTGGACAGACAAAGTAAGAAATGAACGAGTTTTGGAAATGATGGGTGAGAAAAGAAGTTTGTGGAAGAAGCTTACAGAAAGGAGAGACAGGCTGGTATGTCATATTTTGAGACATGCTTGATTGGTTAATTTGTTAGTGGAGGGAACAGTCGAAGGTAAGAACTGTAGAGGAAGACAGAGATTAGAATATATGAAGCAGATAATTGAGGACATGGGTTGTAAGGGGTATGTAGAAATGAAGAGGTTAGCGCAGGATAGGAAGGGGTGGAGGATTGCATCAAACCAGTCGAATGACTGACGACAGCAAAAAAAAAAAAAAAAAAAGCTACAGCGAAGGAATAGACTTTTTTTAACAACAAAAAATTTATATTCTATAATTGGATGAATAGGATTCATACCGAAACTACTAGATGGATCTTGACGGGGTATCGTTTAATATGCAGCACGTGGCAAGTTACATATTTTAGTTGAAATGTACGGTATGTCTTGACTTCAGCGCACGAGTCATATGACATTAATAGTAGGATTGACGTTACAGTTTGCCGACTGCCGAGAGGACTGTTAATGCACAAGTACTTTGCGTTCAGTGAGCCGAAGCAGCCTCGGGTCATGTACTTTTTGACTTTATAGCAACAGTCCGCTTGACCGAAGTTGCGGGTAATTGCTATTTCACAATATGTTAACTCCACGACGCTCCACGCTAAGCAGAAAGAAGGGTTGTTCAGCGTTGGTTGTACTCGAAATATGGAGCCTTCTTCCTGCTACACGAGGTACTTGCTAATCATCAATATATATCGTAAAAACACGTAGGTATTCGTTTTATGCATTTCCAAACTACGCAATACTGTGGATGACGAAGACAGGATTTAGAGGTTTTGACGTTGATTCTTCACTATAAGAAACAGCAGTAGATTTCTATATATTTGTTTCATCATGCTACTAGCTGTAATGATAGTGGAGACATGGACTTACGGTACAGATTGCGCACAGAATTTTTCAAGTGAAAACTTGTATAGGCGCGTTAGGCGATGTTTGCACGGCGGTATGTCTTCGAGTAGGCGACTTATTGTCACCGACATGCTATGGCGTGCTGCACGAATGATATGCGCGTTGGACGCTTTCTGGTTGTGTAAAATCTTATGAATTCGTGCCACCAACATGCTAACGTTAAGATTATATCTATAGCTATAAGTAAGAAGTGTTGCGCCTCAACAGCAGTGAGATTATACTTGTATCTATAATAAAAATTGAATGTTTTTTGCATGTTCTTCATACAAACACACAGCTTTTATCCAATTTTGATGGAACTATGCATACATAAACTTTAAAACAAATAGAAAAATACTTTTTATGTTTGATTTACAAAAACCTAAACCCTCTCTTCCTTTCCCCCTCCCCCCCCCCCTCATCTTAAATAAAATTGTTTATACAAACCCACAGTTATCCGATTTTGATAGTACATAGCACACGTATACTTACCAACAAGGCGAGCTGGTAGCTCAGCGGGTAAGGGTATTTCCATATCACGGCTTCAAATCCTGTGGTGAGCAGGTATTTTTAGGAGTTGTATTTCATTATATGAGTTAAGCCGGGACGTTCCGTGGTTCTCATTCCACGTTAAAGTGTTGCCCCCTGAGGAAAGGAATTAGCCTTGCTGCCTCTGACACAATAGCTTGGTACATATCCTTCGGAAAGATAAGACCAACCTCCGGCTTGTGGACTACATTAAAATTTTATATTTTTTAAAGTGAAAATTTATTTTATCCCTGTGAGATTTTTGGATCAGTAAAATCTTATGAGTTCACATTACCGACATGCTAATGTTAACAGTACATCTGTAGCTATAAGTAAGACGTGTTTCCCTTAAATACCGATTTGATGGCTCTATTGTTTAAGGCGCGTGATTGAGGAATAGATGGTCATCCGTTAGAACATCGGTCTCAGCTGGAATTTTTTATTTTGAAGTGAAAACTTCTTTAGGCGCGGTGAGCGATTTTTGGACGGACACAGCATTTATCCGATTTGGATGGGACTTTGGATACACATACTTTAAAACATTGCTTACGTTTGATATACTTTTACCTCTCACGTTAATTTCTGTCAACGTTGTCCATACAAATCCACACTTTTTATCCGATTTTGATAGTACTTAGCACATGTGCACTCCTGGAAATTGAAATAAGAACACATTGACGCCGGTGTGTAAGACCCACCATACTTGCTCCGGACACTACGAGAGGGCTGTACAAGAAATGATCAAACGCACGGCACAGCGGACACACCAGGAACAGCAGTGTTGGCCGTCGAAGGGCGCTAGCTGCGCAGCGGTTGGGCACCGCCGCAGTCAGTGTCAGCCAGTTTGCTGTGGCATACGGAGCTCCATCTCAGTCTTTAACACTGGTAGCATGCCGCGACAGCGTGTACGTGAACCATATGTGCAGTTGACGGACTTTGAGTGAGGGCGTATAGTGGGCATGCGGGAGGCCGGGTGGACGTACCGTCGAATTGCTCAACATGTGGGGCGCGAGGTCTCCACAGTACATCGATGTTGTCGCCAGTGGTCGGCGGAAGGTGCACGTGCCCGTCGACCTGGGTCCGGACAGCAGCGACGCACGGACGCACGCCAAGACCGTCGCATCCTACGCAGTGCCGTAGGGGACCGCACCGCCACTTCCCGGCAAATTAGGGACACTGTTGCTCCTGGGGTATCAGAGAGGACCATTCGCAACCGTCTCCATGAAGCTGGGCTACGGTCCCGCGCACCGTTAGGTCGTCTTCCACTCACGCCCCAACATCGTGCAGCCCGCCTCCAGTGGTGTCGCGACAGGCGTGTATGGAGGGACGAATGGAGACGTGTCGTCTTCAGTGATGAGAGTCGCTTCTGCCTTGGTACCAATGATGGTCGTATGCGTGTTTGGCGCCGTGCAGGTGAGCGCCACAATCAGGACTGCATACGACCGAGGCACACATGGCCTACACCCGGTATCTTGGTGTGGGGAGCGATCTCCTACACTGGCCGTACAACTCTGGTGATCGTCGAGGGGACACTGAACAGTGCACGGTACATTCAAACCGTCATCGAACCCATCGTTCTACCATTCCTAGACCGGCAAGGGAACATGCTGTTCCAACAGGACAATGCACGTCCACATGTATCCCGTGCCACCCAACGTGCTCTAGAAGGTGTAAGTCAACTACCCTGGCCAGCGAGATCTCCGGATCTGTCCCCCATTGAGCATGTTTGGGACTGGATGAAACGTCGTCTCACGCGGTCTGCACGTCCAGCACGAACGCTGGTCCAGCTGAGGCGCCAGGTGTAAATGGCTTGGCATGCCGTTCCACAGGACTACATCCAGCACCTCTACGATCGTCTCCATTGGAGAATTGTAGCCTGCATTGCTGCGAAAGGAGGATATACACGGTACTAGAGCCGACATTGTGCATGCTCTGTTGCCTGTGTCTATGTGCCTATGGTTCTGTCTGTGTGATCATGTGTTGTATCTGACCCCAGGAATGTGTATATAAAGTTTCCCATTCCTGGGACAATGAATTCACGGTGTTCTTATTTCAATTTCCAGGAGTGTATATTGTAAGTCAAGACGGTCTGGTAGCTCAGCAGACAGGGCACTTACTTCCGAAAGACTAGAGAACGAATGGTCCTCGGTTCGAGTCCCTGTCTTGCCGGGGATATTCGTAGATCCTTAACACAACCTACACTTCTGGCACAGCTAGCTGAGTAACGTGAAGTACGCCAGAACGCTCCCATGGTTCGGATTCTATGTTAAACTGTTGGTCCCCTGTACCTGGTAGTACTACCGGATTAGATTAAGGCAGATAAGACAGTGGTGGAATGCTCAGCCAATAGTAACTCTGACAGTATGACGTGTCTCGCGTATAATATTCATATTTTTAAGTATTCGCGTCTGTCGGCAGCGTTTTTTTTTTTTTTTTTTTTTTTTTTTTTTTTTTTTTTTTTAAAGAGTTTTAACAAATTAAATTTCATAACACATTTTTACATTTTTTTCTTCTGTAGATGAGTTTTAGATGCTGTACACTACTGGAGCAGGTAAATTTTGAATTAAATATTTAACACCTTTTACGGAAAAATGCGGACTCTCTTAGTTAATTTTTAGCTCGGCTGGCTGCTTCTTTTCTTGTATAGTTTCTTTATTTGGTACTTAATCTCATCTGATCGAAGTGGAATATTTATGGCAGCGTGGAGCTCACCTACTGGCTTTTATATTGTAGTGTTCAGCATTTATCATTGAAGCCAATTTTTAAGTCTTTATAGGTATGTCATACGTATTTTGCAAGCTGTTGTCCATATCTGGCAGTAGTATAACAATTATCTTATATATTCGTGCTTTTATTACCACTATTAAATTTGCATTCACCATTATTCCAATCAGGTTTCTGATACACCTAACCCTTTCTTCGCCTGATGATGATGACATGTTCATCATAAATCAGTTTTTCTTATGTGGTTACCACGGGAATACTTAGCTTATGAAAATTAGGTTGTACAGGAAAATATTCTTCTGCACATTTCTGACTGTTTGATTTAATTTTATTCCGTTTACCCGTTTCATTTTTCGTTCCTAGAGTGATTTTCTCATTTAATTGGCATACAACCGGAAGGTTTAGTTATCGTGGGGACTTAATGACGTTGCCTCAACCTGCGACACTAGTTCTTCAGTGGTCTCATAGTGTTCGTATAGTTCTAAGTCTAGAAGAAAGTTGTTGTTGGAACCTGTTTATCCACCTCTTCTATTACTTTCTCCAGAGGTTTTATGGTCTTGTGCATACTTTCAGTCGACTGTGCATGATTCTAGTTTTATTATGTATGGCCATTTGTACTTCCTCTCTTCTGTATTAAAGTGTAATTATTATCTGCGGACGCTAACAGCATGTAGTATTTTCCGCCATATATGATTCTCACCCCAACAGCTTTATCAATTTCCTCACAAGAAGCAGTTTTACAAACAAATGGATTATAAAATAGCTTATAACATTTAATTGTTCTAATTTTATGCATTGCTATGTTTTATCACATATTGAATCACGAAACGCCGAGAATTCTCACTGCAACTCGAAAGTTTAACATACATTGAAATCAGATAATTATTTAACATTCGAGAAAAAATAAATGACTTGTGAACTATCACAATAATTGCAGGGAAATTTTGCTGAACTTATATTGTATATTTCGAATATTTATAAGAATTTTAACGGAGATAAGTTTATTTAAATACCATGCGTTCTAACAGAGGTGACTTGGAACAGAAAAGGAAGCTACCAGTGGTTGGTTTCGAGTTTTCCACGGGTAAGAGTCAACATGAAGCGCTATTCCATTATTAAATTTGTTGCAGAAAGTACAGACTACACAAGACGTACAGAACACTTAGTTAAAACCACGAACACGAAGGACGTTAGCTCATTCTTTGGATCCCATTACATATTATTCACCTGCATTTCACTCTCCTAAAAAAGAAACCTTCATTTTTTATGTGATATTTCCTGTTACGAAAATCAGTTATACCATCGCAAGTGAGACTTGGTATAGGTCTCCAATCACATTTTAGTTGCGGTTATTAAATTTAAAACTCAAGACATCTATTTTTTAAATATTATTTTGCTGTACAAAACACATTTTTCCATTAAAATGAATGAAAGCAGGAAATCCATAACAAATCATTCTCAAAAGAATGACCACTTGTGATATAACCTTCAAGTACTCTGTGTACTGCTAACTCACTGTTACACAATAAGTATTGAAAGTGTTATCGTTTTCTTCGTTTTAATATTTTTTACTTGAAGCAAACTACAACATTTCTTCGTAAAACTTTACTGCCAAAAACACCAAAAATTCACATGATAGCTTAGTGGCTAAGGAGCTCCTATTGAAAATTTACGCCAGTGGGTTCGAACGCCTCTACGTTTCGGGGTTTTATGGCATTAGCTTCGATTGTGTGACATACAATAGGACGCACCATAATGTTGTTCTTAAACGGTAGATCTAGTCGCGACAAAAGTGGAATGCTTCACAAAATAGCACTTCGAGACTTGGTGGCCCCACCGTTCTGAATATCCACGCTCATAATACTATAGAAATATTTTTTATCAGCTGGTGCCCACGACTTCGTTCGTGTTTGTAAAGAATTTTGATTGATAACTACCGACATCTAATCGCCATAGCTATGATGGGGAAATCGATGCTACTACCACACACGAACACGGTATTATATAGTTCTGTTTGCAAAGTGAAATATAAGGACGCACACGTATTTTTTTTTTAAATAACAAAATACGCTCGTCTACCACTTTGAACCACCATATCTTCCATACCACCACAGCTACCGTCATGCAATCACCATACTGCAGGATGGGAGACTTGAGGCTACTACCACACATGAACACCAGTGATCTGCGCTAAGTACTTTTGGCTGCAGAGTGAAATATAGCGACACACGTGTCTTCAGTCGAAATATGAAGATGCCTTCCGTCAACTAATTTCAACCACCATATCTCTCACACTTTCATAACTACCGACATGCAACCACCATGGTGCACGTAGGGAGACCTGAGGCAACCACCACGTGTAAACACCAGTGGATTGCGCTCGGTAGCTCAGGCTGCAAGGTGAAATATACGGACACACATATCTTTGATCGAAATATGAAACTGTTACGGATAGTCCAATTTCAACCACCATACCTCCCTTTCCCCCCCACAACCACCGGAATTCGGCTAACGTTGTGAACGATGGGAAACTCTATGCTACTACCACACAGAAACAGCAGTGGTCTGCGCTAGGTAGTGGAGGCTGCAGGTAGAAATGTATGGACATACACGTCTATATATATATATTGTATGCAACCATTTCAATTACTAGTGACTTGACGGGAATGTGTAGTACATAAGTATGAATATGGGTGTGAGAGGCAACAGCAAAAATAGAATGCTATCAAAGAACTGGAACATAGATACTAAAAGTTTATTGTGATCCTCAGAGATAAAAAGAGGAATTAAAAAAAGAATATGTTACACAGTAGCTCAGAGTATTCTGCTACACAGATCAAAACATACGAAATTAGTTAGGGATCCAGAAATATTGAAGTATTTTAAAAATGATTTCCAGGACATGCAAACTATAACACAAAGTAAACGAAGAAATACTCGTATCAAAACAAATGAACGTAAATCAGACAGGACTCTAGGAGCTAGAGACCCGCCCGTTTGTATGGCCTGAACATGTGAGCCATACGTCATAGGATTAATGTAAACTTAACTACTTAACTACCACCAAGTCATTAAAAGAAATTAATGAATTTAATATTTCTTTGCAGTCATTCATTTGTACCAATTTCCTACATTCGTAGTAGATAATCTGCATTTAATTATTTCGAAAGGTCTGTTAGTTCAAAGACAATGTGTATGACTTAACTCGCGTATTCGTGTATATTGATCTTTAACGGAACCTTCACTGGGGCTTAAGCCGTTCTAAGATTTAGAATAGCTTGTTTTACGTATAGCCTATAAATTACACCATTCCATTAGTATTTCATATTCCTCGTTAAACTGTAGGTTTCGTTTATTATTCTTTTGCTCGTAATTCAGTGGTTCCGCCAAACCATTGGTTCAAGAAAGTACATATTACATCAATAGTGCAGGTGATTAAACCCGCGGACAACAGCTACTTATGAACATAATTCATCAATTTATAAAAAAGTTGATCCAACTCTAGATATGGCAGGATTAATTTACTTTCTTCGCAACGTGTAAGATTCTGTGTAGACTCCATATTCTCTTTTTGACTAATTATTTCTCTCTTTTCGCAAAAATATGTTTCTTTCTGTAAAAATCATTTCCAGCACTATTTACAGTACATTTGAGAGTATTCTTGATCTAAACTTGAATAATCGTTCCTATTGAGCCATGATACATCCTGGATGAACTTACTGTGAGCACAACCTTAATAAGGATGAGGATGAATGGTGGGTTTATGAGCGTTCAGGAAGGCCACGGTGTTCCAGCAACCTCCAGAAAGCCCGCCACGGCTGCGCTTTCTCGACTGTAGTCAGTCACTCTGTTTGAACATAATGACGTGGCTTTCCCTCCTCTGTAACAGAGGTCACTTCAAGGAATCCACTTGTTGTGTGGCATATGACAGTGCAGGAGACGGCTTCACTACCCAAACAACTTGCGCAGTTAGTCCTTGCAACTTATTATAGGCAGTGTTTTACCTTTCAAGATCAGACTCTTTCTGAAAATATACTGAGAAATTACTTATGTAAAAGAAATTTTATCCATTCAATTACTCCTCGATTGGTACAACTATTATTTTAACCTACTACTGCTTCCTGCCAGAGATATAATTTTCGACACTACTTCAGAATTGACGGTTATACAGTGTTCTATATCTACATTTTTTCTTTACTGAGGAAAAAAATTTAAATAACTTTTCAGTGACAGTATAAAGTTAAAAATATTACTAATAATCAGAAAATTGGAACAAATGTATTAAATAATACGAAAAATGTGATAAACACTGAAACTTCCGCTCTGAAAGGTGAGATCTAAATTAATAAATTGTTGACTCCCGCTATAGAATCGTGCAAAGTTCCTCCCTTTTTCCAGTATCCAGTTAATTGAATTTACGAGTGGCTCCATTCACAGTGCTTAACATTAGCACCCATAATAAAAATTTAGTGGCTGCGTGGATTGAGATACACATTCTTTCTGTTAGCAAACATGTGTGCACATACAAAAGTCGGAGATCTAAACTGTATGCAACACAATGCCTAGGTCAGTTTGACCAATGCCACAATTGTTCATAGCTTTGACGAGTTTTTTTTTGCAAAATTTTGGAATCACTTACATCTATGAAGAATATGGAAGATATTTAATGTTCATAATTATTAGTCACCTGCAGTTACGTCAGATCCAGTTTTTCCAAGAAAATAAAACATTTATGAACATGGTCACTTTCACCCCTTTGATAGTTGCAGCGTTCTCGCTTGGCGCCAGCGAGACTTGTGATTACGTTTCACATCCGCTGTTTTGCGTTAGTTAATGCCAGTGGTCTAGTAAAATGTATTCGGGGCAGGAGGACAAGCTGAGATAGAGTTACGCATACCTCTCTAATGGGCGCCTTCCGTCACAGTGAAGCCAGCATTGCAAAACCCGTAGCAACTGATTATAAACGGAAAATTACTCCTTGAAGTTAAGGTTCGGGCCTTACATTCGGCGCCGTACTGGTTCGATCCCGGAAAAGTTCAACCAAAAAATATCACGGCCGAATTACTTCCTGTTTATTTGTCTACAATTCTCCTCCAGCTGTAATTGGATCAACATCAACGAGCTGCAATTGAATATTAAAAAAAAATTGTTAATTACTACTGGAGCTTTATTAACTATGGGAATGATGGGTATATAGGTATAGCGCCATATAGTGGTGAAGGGCAAATAAACAAATTGTACGACCGTATCCGAATTACCTTGAAGGATATGAGATAGGTCGGAAGGTAGTGTCTCAGCATAAAAACCATTGCCTGACGTATTTTTAGGTTGGGCCTCCGATGCATGGCTTTCCAACGTCGTCATACGTTGCCGCTCAAGCAGCTGTGAAAGCAAATGCGCACAGAAGTAAGAACTATTTAAATAAAATGGTATTAATGTATGTGAAATTAAACTCAAAATAAAATCTTTTACAAGTTTTGCTTGCATGTTACGTACATGTAAGTAGCTTTAGATTTTGTTGATTAAATATCAGATATATCCGATGTTGGTCATAAATTTTAAGTCCCTAAATAGTTCTTAAATAGCCATTGAAACCAAATTTGTTTGAAATTGACGACGGCTCATGTCCTTATTTTTCAATAAAAAAAATTAAAAAAATATTTCAGTCTTCTATCTGACGAGATCTAAACATGTATAACACACATGAGGGTATAACATAAATTTTGCTCCTTTCCTGCTCAGGAAAACATGTAGAATATTATTTTACAAATTTTAAATAAAATTTTCGATTTTTGGACAGTGAAACACAAAACATTACAAATTTGAAATGTGAAACTTGTTCTGTTTAAGAGCAAGCGGACTGAAAGTGGAGCGATACCAATAGGTCCCCGTTCCCCTTTGGACATAGAATCCTTTTAAAAAAAAAGTGTTGGAAATAATTTAAAATAAGGTTTTTGTCTTCTTTATGATTATTTTCATTTACTAATCTGGTGTGTATAGGAAGAAAGTAAATCAAAATATTGTCACTTGCTACGAAAGTTTCTTTTTTAACAGTTATTTTGTTGAAATCAAACAACAAGGAAAATGCATCTATGTTTGACGCCTTCACGTAAATGTTAAGATGTTTCGAGTGTGGTTATATTTTAACTATTTCTTCTCTTCTCATCTGTTACACAACACAAAGAACGTGTAGTGATTCACAAGTCCTCTTTGCTGCATGATGAATAGCTAGAGGAAAATATTCCATGACTAGTGATTCTGTTAGTACACATCTATGAAGATTTTTGGTATAGTTGGAGAGTTGCACGACGATTTGTATCTTCAAACATGATCTGTCTGGAAAGCGCTTAGTACATGATGTTCAGAACGTAGAATCATGTTTCACATGTTGTAAGAGGCGATTCTTGACACAAATATGGTATACTGACAGTCTTTGTGATTATATGTAACATTTGTTTTTTGAATCGAGGCAGCATTTCATTCCTTTCACTTTCTTTCATTGTTTAAGTTTTTTTGATTCATACACTCCTATCGGTTATTCCTGTTCCATCGATTTTCTTGCTAAGGTTATCCGAAATTTATATTTTCTGTCCACCAATAAGCACATTTGAATTCAGTTTTTTCGTCCATGGTCGACCTGCTTCACCTTTGTTGTTGACCTTTCGCCTCCCACACAATTGTCTTGTCGTCCTTATTCAATCGACCTTAATGAATCACGCGGACCAGATTTCTATGAGGGAGACGCCCTGCAGCGATGGCCACTGCTGTACCAAGCGTTGCCTGCTCTATTGTAATATCGCAAGTTGGTCGTCGTAATCTCATGCTAGTCCAACTGTTCGAGAAGTGCCGACTAACTAACCAAAAGAGGAAATTGGTTTCGTTTACCTTCTTACCACAGCCCAGACATAAAACAAGCACTCTAGTGGAAAAATTCTTCGATATAAAAATATTTTCGATCAATTTAAAATTCACAATAGTAATTTTTACTATATTATTTAATCTTTTGCTTACGGATCAGGGAAAAGATGGCAGCGTCTTCATACGTATAAAATTACTTGAATTCCGCTGCATGAAACTAATTTTCTAAAGTTCCCATATAGATCGTGATTCTAAAAACAAAAAAGCTGTTAACACTTTTAAATTCTTAAAATTTCATATGCCGGTTTTGTTTTTACTTTCTTTATATTAGAATGATCTGAATTAATGTAATGGAATCTTTAATTCAATTTTGACCCAGTTTTAGATGTCCCAATTGTTTGAAATTTTGCACAAGTATTAAGATCCGCTGACAATATTATAATTTCAAAGCTATGTCATACTATTCTCATTAATTTTGCAAAAAAAAGTTGTTTAATATAACGGAATCTTCTAATTCTATTTTCATTCACTTTCAGATGTCCGAATTGTTTGAAAATTTTGCACACTTATTTAGATTCAAAGACAGTACAATAACGTCCCACTATTCTCATAATTTTGACAGTAACAACAGAAAAATGGTTGAATGTAACAGAATCTTTTAATTCAATCTTCAGCCACTTTCAGACGTTCTAATTGTTTGTAATATTGCATAAGTGTACTAAGAACCGATGACAATACAATAATTGCATTGCTTGGTACTCTCATTACTTTGACAGTAATAACGTTTTTAAAAAATTAGGAAACACGCTTTTGTAATAATCTGATCTAAAATAAAATTAAAGTTAAAAAGAAAATTATAATTTAATAAAGCTAATAAACAAGATTTTCAATGTGAACTAAAAAGTTAAAATAATCTTTAAATAAAAATTATGTTGAACACTGATAGAATGTCCTACAATTCAGCACGACTTAATTACTTGAACAAGCTTAACACAAGAATAAAGTTATCCACGACAAAATTAACTTTAATGTAAAATCTGGTTAGGGATAAAAAAAAATAAGACAATTGATACGTAGGATCGCAAGTTTTTTATATTAAAGTTAATTTTTGGTCAATGACTTTATTCTTACGTTTATTAAAAAAGTCATATTGCCACGAAAAGCGTGTTTCTCAGTTGTTGTTTTTTTTAAATTGTAATTTTATTAGTTTTTCTGAACTGCAACACTAGAGATTATATATGGCGAGTTTTTTCGCACTTGTGTCGTTACTTTCCTGGGAGTCTAGCAAAAACTGTTCCCACTGCTGCAGCAATGTTTGTTCTAACAGCCTACTCGCCCTCTTTCCCAGCGGAGGACTGCTGAACCAGCGGCAGCACCGTAGATGTGGACACCATTGACCTCACGGTTTCACAACCAGGTCTTGTGTCACTGACGTATCTGCTCGTTGTACCGGTTATGCGATATATCTGAAGTTTACATCTGGCACGCAGAAATGCACTTAAAGGAGCCAGAACACTGAATTTCGACATCGCAGTGAGAAATACTTAACTGGACTGTGTACCTCGCGTTATTGCAGATCGCGTTTACAAGCAATGGAGCCAAGAAGAATTCGGGAGGACGCGGGTTCGAATCCCCCTCCGGGCTTCCAAATTTGGGGTTTCCATGGTTTCCCAACTCCAGGGGAATTCTGGGATGCTTCCTTCAAAAGGCCATGGCCGAATTCCTTCCAGTTCCTTGTCCCGCTTGCTTTCGTGCCTGTAATGACCTCGACGTCGACCAGGCGTAAAGACACAAAAAAACAACAAAAAAAATTCGAGGAGGAAAGCAAAAATATTTTCAATCGGTACTACGAATAGTGTGATGGTCACAAATACAAAAAAGTTGTAATGTATCACAAAATGACCGATTTTACTAAAGAATGGAAGTTAATATCTTATATAGCAGCATAATTTTTTCTCATTACGTTAAAAAACTTTCCAAGTCTGCAAAGACACTAGTACATAACATACGCAACGTGAATTTGTAATTACGTAGGAATTAAAAGATAAAAATGGCGAATTTTGTCTTCTGATCGATAAAAGTAGTACTAAGCACCGCTTCGAAAACCATATTAAAAATAAAATATATATATAAAATAAAAAGAAATGAACAAGCAGTGATCTAACCACGAGTCTGTGAAAAATAATTTTATGTTTTGACTACAGAAATTAATACTTGATATCAAGCTGAATAAAGAAAGGTATTTTAAAAGAAAAATAATACGGTTTGAAGAAACTGGTGAATAATTTCTTGTCACACGTATTACCTACAAAGGAGCTTTATTTTAAAAATAATCTATCCAACTATGGTTGCATATTAAAGATGTTTGCTTGTGTTTTGAAGGATTCAGGTTTAAATATAAATAATCCGATGCAAATTCGCTTTCTTTGTCTGTGGGAAAAAAAATCCCCTAATTATAGAGGTATAATACCGTTTATAATTAGTTTCATCTTAAGCATTAAATCATATCTAAGTTTAGAAGGTCTGTGAAGATTTCTCATATGGGTCGAAGGAAATGAAAATATGTTCGCTTAAAGATTCGAGATTTTGCAATAGTTATTTACATTGAATTTTTTTTTGAATGAACAAATAACCTACGACTCCTTGTAAAAGATGTGTTCGGTATTTAATAACGCGTTTCTACAGAAATTTATTTTGGCCCCTGATGGCAAAGCCTTTCAGAAGATATCAGTTGTAAACTTATTTAAAAACATCTCAAATACAAGAAAGATTACATACTTAAAAATTGTGCACTAATATGATTTATTTCGCAACACTATTTCAACGGAAAGCGCATGGTGGATTTGAAACAATTGAATAGTTGAAGTAACATAGAAAAGTTAAGTTGTTCTAAAACGCACTATAATTAATCTGTAGTCTCAGCACTGAAGCAACATGAAAAAAAAAACCAGTCATGAAAATTGGATCCATATGTAAATATATTTCTTGGGGATTTAAAATCATTCTAATATCAACGGAATTCTAGCAAGACATAATCCAAGCTCACTCACATAATCTGAAATTATATATATCTACCCATGGCAGATAGTTATATCGGCTCTTTAACCAAAATAATATTTTAGTTCTCTCAGTATATTCTAATAGCGATCGTTAAATCAGAATTGTAAAAACAGTTTCGCGGAATTTACATGGAATTTCCCATTTCTCGAGTTTTTGGAAACTATTTTGTTTTAGAAGGCCATGAAACTTTGATAACGTATCGCAACGTCAGTGTATGAAGTATTATTCACTTACTAGAAGATTATTTTGATATAACTGACTCATCAGCTGTAAAGGTCATCAACGTAAAGGTCAAGAGGCCGATGTCAATCTATACGCAAACCCACTCTTCTATTTGGAAGCTAAGGCACAAGTAGCATTGCTTTTGCGGGTCTTTTATGTTTTTCAACTACTTCATATTTTTGCAAGAAAGGGAAAATAATAACAAATATACAAAAATTAGTATCCTGGTATGTCCTAATGTTTTAGGTACCAATTAAAAGTTTTAAGAATCCCGTATTTTAGATTCCTACAACTTCCGGATTTAACTGTAACAACATTACAGATTCACTGTAAATATGAAATCCATAAAACTTTCTGCTGAAGTGACATTATTTTTCACTGAAAAGTAAGTGAAATTCGCACTTGCGAAATATGAGAAATAGTTCTTTAAAACAAAACAAAAAAATAAAAATGAGGAAACTTTTAAAAAATTAAGAAAAGCTAATGAATTATGTTAACTCAAGAGAAACAAAATCCGTGCTGACATTTTCAACTTAGAAAATTTTAAATGATTCGGAAGACCTAAAAATCACCGAAAGAGTTGGAAAACTTACAAGGAACATTAATATAGGTCTTACTTAACTTCCTCTATTTGGAAAGTATGCGACCAATCTCCAAGAACCATCAGTGTAGAGAACCTAAACATTTAGGGTCTTAACAAACTTATTATATAACGTTTATTATATAATATTAATTCTCTAAATTGAGATGTGAAACCACTTATATCTGAATCACACAAAATTTTGATACTGATTACTGCTAGTTGACATTACGTCGCCTTCTAAAACTTTAGGCGCTGCACTGTAGCTAACGTATCGTCGGTGGATATTATTTGGCGAGAATGTTGAACTATTTAGATGTTGTAAGAACTTCTTTATAATAAAGTTAGGCACCTACAAATATCTTTTGGGATGTTCATAATTCAAAATTCATCATTGACCTCATGTATTGTTTATCCTCGTCGCCAGGTATTGAATCAGTCAATTAGGCTGTAGTGGAATTCCGAATTTTTATGACGTAATGTGTGTTTATTTTGAAGCCCTGAAGAAATATCCGCGTTCATCGTTATGCGAAGGAATTTGCTTTGAATATTCTGTATATATTTTTTCGGTGTATTTTATTGGAAGCCTGCAATTCCACTGTATGCCTGAAGCGTTGCTAAGCTTAAAAAGATGTAACACTATACCGACCTGCAGTTTCCTCACATTCAGCATAATTGCACGTAGACAAAGCAGAGCGATTTATCTGCAATGTTGCAGACCAAAGTGCAAGGCGTTCTGCGACAGTAGCGTCAGAAAGTTTAACTTGGAACTTCCTACCAAAATTCGCTCTCATTAATAGGCGAGATATGAAACAGTTCACTTCAACACAGCCTCTCGCCATATACTGTCTCTCCTCGCCATGCCGATATTTACGGTTAGATTAATATTGGACTAAAGTTGCAAACAGCCTCAGGGCAATTGCTTCAGTGGTGACTAATCTTATCTACTTGGTATTTATCTCGTCTGTTGTTTTATGCACAGATTTCTTATCTTTAGCGAATAAATACGATTTTACAACGCAAAATGCTCTTTTAACCATCTAACGGGGAAAAAAGCTAAAATACCTTAGCAATCCCACGCTTCACATAAGACCATTAGGTCCATTAGATGTCGCAAATGAATAATTAGATTGTCTTGGAAGAAAGAAGACTATCGAGATAAGTAGAGCCGATACGCGGACATGTTAGCCAGGTTCTGTCTCAGTCACTGATTTCTCCAGTCGTGGCAGCGCAGGAACTAACAGTTCTGCTATTTAAATGGTAAACAGTTACAGGGCTTGAACCAGAGCTTTTCACAACTTTTATGAGTCTTAACATTCGCGCCTGACGTTCTTTATGGACCGGATTCGATTTCCGATTAGATAATCCAGTTTTCCATTATGTGCCGAAATCATTCCAGGCTAAAGCTAAGACGGTTCCTAGAAAAAGCAATGCCTCATTTCATTCCGTTCCTGGCTTCTACGTCATAGTCTTCGGAGATTTCTAAGCAATCAAATAAAAAAGGGAGGAAGGTTGTAGGCTTAAGAAAATAGTTGTTTTACGAAAGATATTTCACATTCTTTGCCCGCGATAAATTAATGCTTTATGTTTGGTTGTTTCGTCAAAAACGTAAATTATTTGAGAAATCCTAAAATTATTTAGAAAAAAATTATTTTCAGTATATGTAAAACACTTTTATAACGAATTACACTTAAACATTAAAGAAAAATTATGCCTCTGTTGCAGCCTTTCCTCCAATTCATTCAATTGATTAAGGGTACCCCCTGAAATACAGTTTAAAAGGTGTATGTTAATTTCGAATGTGGTATTAAGAAAATCTGACACACTTGCCTTAACAA
Organism: Vandiemenella viatica; assembly: GCA_031002005.1. Classification (NCBI taxonomy): domain Eukaryota; kingdom Metazoa; phylum Arthropoda; class Insecta; order Orthoptera; family Morabidae; genus Vandiemenella; species Vandiemenella viatica. Next base: position 216,486,568 of record JARYHS010008074.1, on the reverse strand, counting down.
TTCGAGGATTTAGTGGTTCACAAATGAACAATCACAGGATCTCTCGTGTCAAGTATTATTTTGAGATTATTACTAGTATATAGTTCCGTAATTTTCTCTCACTTCATCAGAAGGTTATAAGTAATTTGATCTCGGATAAGACCTTCTAGTTTTCGTTCTTTCCCAGACCAGTCATGATTAATCTACAATTTTAGTTTTATAGCAAAGGAGCTTTGAATTTATTCCATCGTTGCTATTGTTAATTTGTGTTATAGTGATATATACTAAACCACTGTTTCGGATTTCGAATGTGACCCGACAGTTATTGCTTTAATGGAAGTCCATGTTCTGTTTATAAACTTAGATTTAAATAAACATTTGCATTCAAGGTGATAATTATAAATTCTTCTGCTAAACAAAATTACAAATTGAGAAATAAATGCGGCAATATAGTTTCCTAGATACTAAAATACGAATCTTTAAGCACAAAATTTAATTTGAATCATATTAGCGTTATCCGAGTAACAATGTTCACAAAATGATGCAGATACTCGTAGTTACTTTCTTGCTATCCTTACTTACGGCTTTACGCCTCGTCGACGTCGAGGTCATTAGAGGCTGGAGAGGATTGAGGAGAAGGATCGGCCTGCTGAAGGAATCATCCCGGTATTCACTTGAAGTGATATCGGAAAACTATGGACCGGAATGTACGTACTAATGCCAGGCCCGGTAAACATTGCAGCAAAAAGTGTCAAGTATGTACGCTTGCTGTTATTATTATTAGCACAGTAATGAATGTCTTGTAATCATACTGCGAAATTTTGTGTGGATGTGATATATTTTTAGCGCTTATAAAAGAATACATGGCGAGTAGATTTTACAGTAAAAGAAGACAAATTTAAATTCAACGGAGAGCTCTTAATACGATCATACACATATAAAAGTCGAATTACCATGTTGAAAAATGTCTGTCATTGACGGACACACGAACAGAAGACAAGAAATCATCAGGGTACTCCAAAAGTGATAATCCTGTCAAATCTCGAAATAAGAGTTCTATATAAAACCTAGGCTATCTCAAATTCTGGTATATAGAGGATTTTGGCAGTAACTATTTCTTAATGTAACTAAGAACTCAAGTAACTAATGAACAGACGGTAGCAAATTAATTTTAAAGATTGTGTTGCAAGTTGCAAGCGAAAATTGTATAACAGGAAAATATGTCTTTTATCAAATAGGAATTGAGACATCGATTTAATCTTATATTTCCCTTTAATTTTTCACTCTGTGTTAACTTAAACATATGTTTTAATTTCAATATTGTAATAATTTGAGCAAGTTTTACCGCCATACATGAAACTCATCTGATACAATACTTATTTTGAAATTTATTTACCTTTCTAAAAACATTCTGTATTGATTTTGCTTCGATGTAAGAAGGCCGTAATGAAAAATATGTAAACTTTGAATGCGGTCTCACCACCTGCGTGCTATATACATAAAACGAACTCTCTGTTCAATTATTTATCAGATTATGCCAAAATTAACTACTGTTAAATGAAGAATATTTTTCAGAATTTCACTTCACCTTGCGTTAAAGTGGCACATCTGCAGTCAGCGACAGAAACGAACAGATAACTGAATGAGCTTAATGCAAACCCAATTTTACTCTTTTGTAGTGAGGTAACTCTCGTAAATGCGGATCATTGCCTACAGTTGAAAAACACAGTATAAAAATAAACTTAGATGTCAGTTTTCAATAAAACTATACAAGTAATCATATGAGATCTATTCAGTAATGGGGTATAAAACATAATAAAGCCTACAGTGGAAGTAAAATTTTCTTCTATCTAAGCACGGACAGAACTTAGAAGTAATATTGTTACACTTCAGATATTTGACGTAAAGGTGCAAATTGAACTCTAACTTGAGTTAGCTGTTTGAATCTGTAGATTTCAATAAATATTTCACTGGCGGACACCGAAAAGTTGGTCAAGGAATATCAAATGGCGTTGGACTATTATTTTCGTCAAGCTGGTATTCATTCATTCCATAAACAAATCCAGTATGAGAATAACCATACTACAGCCATTCTATTACAATTGACTTATTTTACATTTAAATCTGTGTAACTTTTTTCTTCACTCCACTTCGATTCAACCTTCCCGACACATTAGCATTAACAGACATTAGTTCTTTTAGAATAACATCATCAGAATTCAAGCAAAGTGTTGGATAAGATGTATGCAGACCTTGTAGGCTTTTATTTGAAATCTATATTTCGCGCCAATCGATACAAATTGAACTACAGTTTATATTATTTGTTGACTGGAAAATTTTATCAATTTGACTACTAATTTTCGAATATTCTTATTTTTTCTTATCATAAATATACTTAAAAGCTTGTTTGATTATTTGTATTTCTTTGGAAATGTTTGATAACCGTTATTGTGTTTAAAATATTTATACGAATTTTATATTCAGTTCGTTAAATAATTGCTTATTATACTAATTACACCCACCCATTTCGGTAACGGCGTTCTGCGCCAGATTCGGAGTTAGCTAGGTGAATCCTCGTGGTGATAGAATTTTCAGTTCCTGTCAGCCAGGTTGTGTCTTGAGTTAAATCAGACCACACAGTTATTGGTGTATGGTTCATAAGGTGGGCTGTTTAGATAGATGGCAATGGGAAACGAGGCTATTTAAATTTCTGGAGCAGTAATAACCCCTGGGTCGCCGTGTGTGGCATGCATCAGCATCATACTAGTAATAAACCTCTATTTTATTTGAAACAGAATGAGCATTCGTGATGTAAGGCTTATATCTTACTCCTTCATCTCAGGCGACCATAGCAGCTGCTGTGATATGCAGTGGAGTATAAGCTGACGGTGTCATCTGTTCTGTACAATTGCTGCGCAGGATCCTTAAACAACCAAAACATAACTTCTATTATGTCAGTAGTGCTAGCCTACCCAAACGATAAACTCAAATACATTCCATGATTTTCCCCATACTATAATACCAATGATTACTTCAAACCTGTTCGAAACATATCCTTCCCCTGAAAATTCTAAAATACATGTATTAATAAAACACAATAATGCAATTGAATGCAACAGACAAATGAAATTTTATAAACAAAAGTGTTATTGCCAACTAGAAAAAAATTGATAGATATATCGATGAAGTAAATATTTACCGATACAAACATAACCATAAAAACACATAAATATTATATAATGACATTAAAAGACATAAAACAGTTATTCACGGTATTCATAAAATTACACGTATCTCGAGCTTCAAATTACATTGTATTGCGTTAAATAAAATTAAGTCTAAACTTCAAGGGTATGAAGAATATCTTCTCCCTAGCGTTTTACCATTAATCTGCTAGGTCGTCCTTTTCTGTATAGTTGGGCAAATTCTACACAAAGCAGGGAGTTTTCTCGAGCAAACCTATCTTTCCAGTCCTAAGAGATCTATGGAGACAGACAGCGGAGAAAATCTTCAACTAGTGGGAGTGAACCACTCACATATACTCATAGAGAATCAATATAAACCAGCTTTACAGCAACTGAATTACACCTTTCAGGATTTATCATTTGTAAAAACTCCATAATAATAATTAACAATTTTGTAATAAGTTTGTCTGTTTCAATAATTACCATATTTGTAGGTGTTATTAAAAATAATGGTATTAAATTGGAACGTTTTTGGCTGTTGCTAGTGACAGCTATAGAACAAAATAATTTATTGAAGCTCTTTGTTTTAAACAGTGAAATACGGAATTCTAAGCAAATTATGAAATCATAGTCAGGAATATCAACATAAAATTTTATTCAAAACTATAAAATTTTGTTCTAATCTTGTAGTTATCTTACTGAAAAATTTCTTCTATATAGATATTTTTTTGCGTACTGCTCTTTTTGTGTGAAAAATACAAAGGAAAGCATATTCCGACAATGAAATGGAATTAAGTAATTATGTCCTCTTCATGTGAGTGAGGACAAAACGTGGTAAGCTAACTTTTTAAGATTTAAGACATTCGTAGCTTACACAGTTCGTAAGGAGAGGAAGTCCTACAAATCGTCTATGTTATTCTCCTATCATCTCATCTTTATATTGTCCCTGGCGATGAAACGTTATATAAACGTCAATGGAATGTGAGGGTCAAATAACTTAAAACCTTAGATCTTCTTCTCTTTCTCCGCAAACGTAAAGATCGGTGGGTAATTTTCCTTGAGAACTCTGTACTGGGGTGATTTCTCCTTGCCTTCCCTATTGATGGAAGTGTATTTATGTGTTCGTTGTTTTTGTGTGAATGACTGTTATGATGTACTACCATGTTTATCAATGGACTTACTTTTCTATCCTATACTTGAAACTTTCACATCTAGTTACTCTTTAATATAATAATATTTTATTATTGGTTATTTTTTGATGATTCTATATCCCTTTCTAGAAAAATGGAAGTCTAATGCTGGCTCACCTTATATTATTAAACACGTTTCGTAAACCTGATAGGAAAAACCCCTTATCCTTTTTAACGTTATACAGTATAGCTCTTCTGGTTTCGAGTACTGCCATTCACATTTAAATAGTTCTTTATTTCAAAGTTATACATTCACTGATCTTTGTACCTCTTAATACATCTTTATACATTACATCACAATTACTATTAGTTGCAGCCGATTACAATTCTTTAATAAACCATTTCATTTCTGCATTCCAAAAACATAGTTATTCGTATTTCTTGTTAAACTTCATCATTTCAACAAGTCACTATTCAACTGTTTTTCAGTATAATTTTTTCCATTGCGATTGGGTCGATCACGCCCTGCATTCTTATTCGACACAAATTCTTTAACACAGTATCATTAACAATCATATGAACATTATTTTTTCCTTGTGTAACGACATAATTCAACTATATCCAGCCTTTTCTGTCTGACGTGATATCCGTACATTCCATATACAGCGATGTGTGCATGTTCTGTGTAGTGTGTTGTGAATGAATGAAAGGTGAAAGGAGGGTCATTAAGGGAGAGGGGGGCGGGCTCTACGGTTAACGTCATCATTTGATGGACGTATCACCACAAGTGTCTCATGTCCTCACTCCATTAGCACAGTGTACAGGTTTTAGATTTAACTCATGGCATTGGCACTGTGCACTATAAATTCTCCTACCCTGCAGGCCAAGTCCTGACGATGAAAATTTCTTCACTCACAGGACTCGAACTAGTTAATGCCATGTCAGGTCCTCAGCCATATTAGCCAATGGGGCTTTCACAACTAATTATTCCCTCCCATCATCATAATCAAGAATTTTAAACCGATCAAGTTAGAATCAATGTGTAAGAGTTACAATTTTTTTCTTAGTGTGTGAATTTAATCCCCTTTCCTAGGCATGAAATGGTATGAAATGAAGAAATGTATTGGACAGGGTTTTCTCCGTACAAGTGTCTAGCAACTTCCCGCTATAGTATCACATTTCACCGTCAGTAAATTTTTAATTTGATGGCATATAAAACTGGGAATGATTGATAATTCACCTGTAAATAAAGAATTAATTACCTATAGTTGCGTTATACTCAGTGTTTATTTGTAACTAGCAGATACCCGCGACTTCGTACGCGTTGATTAAGATTTTTTTTCTTTGCCAGAATTGACTACAGAAAGTTGTTGGTGGCGAAGGATTTGTCCCAAACAACACCGAGTCGGCATAATATGACCAGAAAGCCATCACTATATCATCGAATGTGGTGCGATGTGGTGTGGGGGGGGGGGTTGTTAACTGAGCGAAGCTTTATTTCAGCTTGGACTTTTCTTCTTTCTTCAGAATGAGCATCAGTTCCTTGGGTTCTAATAACTTTAGCTGCTCGTGCTCTGCTTGAGCTACAACTTGAGCCTGTTTACGCCCGTAAGGCATGTCAAAAAAGAAGGCAAAATAAACTAGAAACAACTAAGCAGACAGAAAGTAAAAGGGTAGACAAAATTGACGTCTATTCTAAATAATACATTTTTTTCCAAACGAAATTTATTAACAAATTATTCACTAACATAATGCGCGGGAAGCATAGCTTGAGCAAGCGAAGTAACATTACAGACTAACACACACATCCGTCTCTCTGTCACCATTTTGTGACTACAACTGTTAGTCATAGCGAAAGAATGTCACGTGTCCTTCCTACAGATTTTCTTGTCAAATTCCGTCAATATCGGTATAGGCATTTAGTTGTCAAAACGTAACAAGAGACAGAGACTTACTTCCGCATTTATAGTATTATTACTGTAGATCACACACACACTGACTGCGAATCACCCCTGAAGGATTAATATAACGTAGAAAAGTGTACACCTACAGCATTGCAAGACTACCTACGATTTGCCTCACATTGAACCCCTAAATTTGTGATTTTTACAGTTCAACATTCAATCCGAATAACCGACGGCTCAGGAGTGATTCCTACGATCAAAAACAATTTTTAAAAATCTTAGCCTCCACTGAGATTTGAACCGGAGACCACGACCCAAACATTAGTAAGCAAGCACTTTAACCACTGAGCTACCTGACCGCTACACGAAAAAAAAAGCAGTAGAGAGACGTCCATATCCAACGCGTCTGTCTATCGTCTTTCAGTAATGTTTCGAAATTATAAGACAACATGTATTATTTATACAGATAATTTTTCAACCAAATGTAGACAGTGTTTTTCTCCTTGTTTCAAAGGATAAGTGTGCAAAGTTTCATCAAGTTTGGATGAAAACTGTGGATTTGTATGAAGAACAAACAAACATATATACATTCATCTTTATATATATAGATTGTATCAAAATGGCTACACCAATAACATTTCAGAGGAAATGCACCTATAGTCAGTCCACCCGTTCAGCTTTATCGTGTGGTAGGCTGCAACAGTAACAGGCGTAATACGTTTTACTGTTCCATAAAGATTAATCTATGTGATCGTAATGTATTGTGAGAAGCTAAAAGCTAAAAATATATCACTAGCTTTCAAGCATCAAAGTAGTAAATTTATCAACGTGTATATTTACAAATACGATTACATGTTGTACCAGTTACATTCATGACGACGACTTTGATGCTTATAGTCACAATTTCTCTGATAAATAGGTAAAAATTATTCGAGGAGTGTTTCCAAGTGTGAATCGTAACACGCATGTGTTTAATTGAAGAATAATTATGTCACAAATTAAGTCGAAACAGGAAAATATTAAATTTTCCGGTCCGAAATCCAACTCCGCTGCCATATTTAACAGTTTTTGCTTCTAAAATCTTTGGATACATTCAGAGCTGAATTTAGCAACATTTGATTCTACAGTAGCAAGAAAGTAAGCAAAGTAATACAAGGCACTAAATATCTAATTATTAACTACTAATGTAGCTTTTTACGTTAAGAACATGTTATTAAAAAAAAAAACAGATTTTGATGCTATTTAACTAAAATAAAAAGGAGCGCCACTTCAAAAACATTGGTGGGAAACTCTCATTGTTTACTATCGTTATATTTCTGAGGATCTTATAGATAATAGGTATATACAGCAGGCTTCTTAAACCACTTCTTATTAGGAGCAAAGCAAATTTTGTTGTATAGATAAAAAGATGTCACATTTATTGTACGAAGTAATGAAATATAGTTTTTGTAGTGTGATACTTCACTATCCACATATTTAACAAGTATATATTCATAGAAAATATTGCTACTAAATCAGTGATTTTTTACCTCCCTACTGTTGATCAGCTCATAAAATACTTCAGGGGATCCCAACTCAAGCTTTGAAAAATTTCGCTGAAATGACTGGTTCTTTTTTAACATTTTCTCCATCACCAACATGGAACAGATATTCGGAACCATCGCCTTGATCGAGGAAGGTGATTTTGGTCTCCCTGCTTTCTCGCCGTGTTTCCGGTAGAAAGCAGGCGCCCGTGTGGCGCCGCTGCTCTATGTGAAGGACTTCCGCTCCACAGCCGGTCCCAGCGAGGTTTCTTTCTTGGCGAAAATAGCAACAAGTCGGAAGCGTCAGGTGACCGACTCGATTCTGTTGAATGAAACGAAGGAAATGAGCGGGAAGGGAACAGAAATTTAAAATATTTCTGCATAAAAATTTCATGGTAGAAATACAAACTTATAACAGTACAGCTAAAGAGAGCAATTAAAATAAATTGTAAAAATACGTCCAAATCATTAATAAGTTTCAAAATTGAACTCTAGAGTTGTGGGTGATCTGTGGATGAACGGTAGCGCTCTGACCTTGCATTCGGTAGGACATGGGTTCGAACCTCCGTCCGCCATAAAGATTAGGACCTTCACAGAGACTACGGCGGAATTCCTGCTTTCCCGCCTCTAATTTCCTCAATTACGACAGAGATAAAAACAAAAGAAAAATCAAAATTCAAATACCAACCATATAAATGACATATCAATATATAAAACATTAAGTACTATGCAGACTATAAGATGATTCTTAACAAAAACACTGGATATAAACATAAATTAACTACGGAAAGTATCAAAAAAATAAGGTTTGAAATGTGAAGGTTAAAGCGAAACTACTGGAAGCCAAACAAATGAAGACAACGCAATTGACACAAATATGCTTTTATAGAAAATGTTTTTGAGTTACCTATCGATGTAAATGTAATAGTCAATAAGTTACGGTTATAGTATGATCAGAATATAGTGCAAGAAACTAATAAATATTTTGTAAATTCTAAACAGAATTCATTAAATAAATTCATTGGAGATGCTGTTCAACTGATACCAAATTTGATGGTACAAAGTTTATCGTTGAAATATCTCTTCAAAGAAAAAATATCAGAACCAGTCCTATGGGTCTTCTGAATGTCTGGACGATCAGTAAACAAAAATAAAAATAGAAATGATGATATAACACTGATTACAGTAAACTTAAAAACTTGTAATATTTGTTTTGTTTATCTGTCAAATGGCATATAATATTTTACTTACATTCGCAGAAAATATCATTTTATCCAGTAATTATAAAACCCGATGAAGGTTTACCAATTATTCCTTCCTGTTAAATTGGGCCCCACGAATTAGTTTAATGTTTCTATCACAACTGAGTTTTTACTGTTTCATTCACAGAGAGTGGAGTCGGTTGTGTTGTCCCCGTGGTGATTTTGCGGGCCGCGCCGGACCAGCTCGCAGCCGTCCGTAGCGGCCCGTGGGGCCCTGTGATGGCGCGCCAGTCGGTAACTTCAATGGCGCGCGCTGAGCAGAGGGACATACAATGTTTGTGGCAGAGGTGCGTACACTTTTATCTCCTGCTGTTCTGTCCTTTATGAGGGCGAACGTGTGACTTCATTTCAATCCGACCTTACTCTCGTGTCGTCAACTTGTGCGTAATTAATATGGAGAGGTCAAAAGAAGTCATTATCAAGTTTTTGAGTGTAAACGAAAACGAACCATATATTTGAACACCAACACCGCAAAGCATAAAAATATAAACGTTTTGCAGTTGCATGAAGTAGAATTAAGCGTAAATGAAAGGATGCTAGCATAAAAAGAGAAAATACAAGAAGTAATGTATTAAAACTAAATACTCCATGAAGACAGGCAGTGGTGCAGGCGATGTTCATAAGCCTGAGTGGCGGTTTTCTGATGTAGCTGAAGCGACACTAGGCCACGTGTCACACGAGTCTCGCGCCAGCTGCCCGAGGTAACGCGGGCTCACCTGTGGCGCGTGCTAATCCGTACAATTCCCGCAAAATCACGGGCCGTGGGAAGGCTCCTTTGTTGTGAGCTGCACCGCATGAGGCGTTGCATATCACCTTATGGTCAGTGAGACACGCCACATCAGCTGTGTCATCCAGGGGCCGCACGGCGCGATGAATCAGCAAGACAGCCGATGTCCTGACAGATAGTATTCCCAAAGAACTAGTAGTGTAATTTAAAACGAGTCTGGCCGTAATGTCGATCCATCCATCCGCCATAACATGTTCGTTGCGTCTTTTCCTGTAGACGACCCATGAGCCCATAAATAATATTCTTGGGTGCGAAGATCTTATTCATTCACTGGTATTACATGTAAAAATAAATACAAAATGCTAATAATTTTTCTTCGAGATCTGCAAGAGCCTAAACGTATTATGCTACCAATTTCAAAATGGCCATTACTTCAAAAAAATCTCATTAAAATCCGGTCTGGTGTTATGCCGCAAAATTCTCTGAACTTGGGCACGCCATATCTTAGAATTTCTATTAATTAAATTTCTATTAAAATTGCGAAGCCTGGATGGAAGACGCTTTATTATTACACTAAGTAATAGCCAAATTGAATTTTTCTGTTTCATATGGATTTTTTTTAAATACTCCTTCAGGAGTAAAATGAAAGTAAAAAGTAAAAATATATAGTCAATAATTGCCTTCAAAAATTACATCAGACAAAAAGCTAAACTATGTATCCGCATATCACCTGTAATGTCAGATTGTATCCCCTAAGTTTCAGTACTTCATCATTTTATAGTGATTTTTGTTGACGTCGCAGGAAAATGTGCTACAAAGAAAATAAACGGCGCGGCGGCTTAGTGAGGATACATTATTATTTCACTTCAAAATCTGCAGAACTATTTTCATACATTTCGGTATATGCACAACACCAGCACGGTGCGTGTAATACTTATACTGAACACAATGTTTGCATAGTTATCAGATGCTCTTAAAAGAAAAATCTTTTTCCAGTATATTGAGAGAAATCATTTTGGCAGCTACTTATCGTATTATTCACTGTACTCCCAGAAGAAATTTTAAGTTTATTACCAACTTCCATCTCTATTAAAGTTTTAAGGATTTCTGCATCATAAACCATTAATATGTGAAACAAAATACGTTTAGTACTTTTTAAACAGTACGTTACAGGGAGACTGTATGTATATTTAACAAAGAAAAGAATTTACAAATTATCTATTCATGTAATAAGCAAGCTGTCATGTATGACGTCAAATGTCAAGGCATGACTTCAATCTATGACGTTGCGCAATGATGTCACGCTTTGCGTCATTGTTCTTGGTAATGGACGTTATTTAATAATATTTTCAAGCATCCGCAAATAAATTAACTGACAGAACACTGAAATGAGGTATGTATTGCATTAAAATCGACATATCAATCATTAGATGATTATATTTATGTAATATTGTTTTGATATATAGAAGTATTCCTTAAATTCTTTGTCGATAGATATGTAAGATAAAAGCTTTGTGTTTCGAGCATCAATGCAGCGAATGTTTTAGTTAGATTGTTACTTAGCATGGGTCAGAATTACAACTGCCATTTGACGTTACGGCCGAAGCATGAATAATTTAGTTTTTTTTTAAATAATTTAAACTGTGTCCTATTTTTGAAATTATTAATTTGTTTAAACGGAAATAGTTGCACACTGATCCCGATTTGTGCATCCTACACTACACTTGAAATAAATATTACGTGGCATATTGTAAGTTTATAAGATTTATTTTAATTTCCTTTGCTTCCACTGCGTAATATTACTGAGCCTATTATTTCAGCAACTGTGTCAGCCATTCAAACGTTTTAATATCGGTCTGAATCACGGATAACAAAAAAGAAACCCTTGAAAATTATTGATCAAATTTATATCGCAAAGCATTATTGCCACTAAAATGCGATACTGTTTATGCATTAATATGCGTGAGATTGAAGTATTGTTCTCCTGGCAGCAAGTTTATCGTAATATGTGGTTAGGTTGAAATGAAACCTGGACCTGGATGGAAACTGAAACCTTTTGCTACAGCATAAGGCACAAGGGATTACACTGAATTTTATTTTATAACAATTCTATTTAGTTAAGCAATTTCTGAGACATTAATTGTCAGAACACTGAAAGAAAAGCATTATTGCGTTTAAATGGCATATTAATTATCACTTTTTTTACTAAAATCATTACTTGGTCCGAATAAAAAAAGTTCCAAATTGATCGCGATATATGTGGCCTAAACCACAATTAAATATTACGTGATATAGCGTAAGTTGTTAAGATTTATTTCTAGCATCCTTCGTTCTCACTGGGGTCATTATTTCAGCCGATGTAAGCTGTCTCAGCCGTTAAAATATCAGTCTTCATCACAGGTATTAACAAAGAATGATGTCAGAACCTGTGGAGATTTAGGATCAAGTTTATTTCGCGATGCATGATGACACTGACACGCGATACGAGGAATGTATTAATCCGCGCGTGATTAAGCATTGCTTTTCTATCAGCAATATTAGCATAGATTGTGCTTAGGCTGAGATGCAGCCTGGACCAAGTTGACAACTGAAGCTTTTTGTTACAGCACAAGGGACGATAAATTACAAAGAGCTTTATTTTATAACAATTCTATTTAGTTAAGGAACTGCAGAGAAATAAATTACCGTCATTTTTGACGGCCTATGGGGCTAGTTCATAATAATTCACTCGATGTATGATTCTTTGGAAACAACAAACTGATGTGGTTTCAGAATCAGAAACAATGAACGTGAAGAAGAAAAATTTAAATCTTACGTACTTCATTTTTTTCCCCTATTCTTTTGGTTCTTCTATTGATGAAAGGTTTAAGAACTATGCCGATATAAAATATTAGGTATTCAACCCATACTCAGGGTAATACACAATCTGTTGGTTAGGAATCATGCACTTCCAACCCATCTACTCTGTTGACAAGTAGCGAATGATGAAAATTAACTTACCTCGCCGGGACTTGAACACGCTAACTTTTTGTATCTCAACGACATTGGCTAGTGACGCGACTGTAGCTCGATATGAAATGTATTATTGGATAATTCTGTTACTAGATACGGGATCGTCCTAAATTGTGAGAAGAAAATATTTGAGTTCCATTACGTCAGAAGTTGGTCTCCGTGAAATTCAGTATCGAGTTCACGATCACCCGCTTTTGACCTGAGCTGGAACGAGGTCTTGGCGACTCAGGACAGCTTTAGCCGTGCGAATAATTAAACCGGTCTATAGCGCATTATCAACAAACATTTCATGTTTCCTTAATTTGATGTAATACTTTAACACTTCTTCATAGTTTAAGTAAGTAAATTACTCAATGCATTTGAATGTTCAGTACAGTTCAGCATGTGCATAAATAGTAGTTCAAAGCTGTAAAATGTATTAGAACTCGACTTGCTACTACGAGTGCAGCATACTAATTATATATAACATAATTTTAAATTCTTGATGAGACTTCGTACAAACAAGTAAAACAGGTAAGGTGAATCAAAAAGAAGAAAAAACAGTAACGTTACATACACAGATCTTATGACTTGATCTAGACTCTAGGGTTTCAACTATCGCAATGAATCTGTCTTAAATAAAATACTAGCAAAAATTTTAATTAATAATTGCGAAATAAGGTATTATCATACTTTTACTGTTTCAGATGATTTTACTTGCTTTAAATCTAAGCAGTTGATGGCGGGTGCCAAAGCAATCACCCCTACTTCTAACTACTAATTACACCTATGTATTTATACACGTGCACGATGCATTAAATTAAAGCCTGTAATTCGAGAAGAACTCTTATTTTCTTTTATAATAATCACTGAACTGGCATGGGAAATACGGTCTGCCTAATCAATTTTCTATTTTTCTTTTCTTAAGTGAAAACTTTTATAGTCGCGTCGGGAGATTTTTGCATGGGATTAAATCTATGAGTTCGCGCCACCGACATGCTATGACGTATTTCGTGTATGACATGTTCGTTGTACGCTTTTTTAATCTTACAAAGCATAAACTGTATATTTTGCTTTACATACTTAGGGAAGCGGCTAAAAGTAAGCTGGCATTTACATATGCGACATTAATTTTGACAGTTGAATTTCGTCTATAAACTTCGCTCTCGCATTTTAACAAAACAAAACATAAGGGCCATGAAAAGGGTTTCAAAGTGTACTTTTTATTGGTTGCCGTCTGGATACTCAGTGGCTAAGGCATTTAACTCCAACTATCGTGTTCCCTATTACAAAACCTACCATGACCAATAACTTTTTTCGAAATTATTGTTGGTAAAGGTCTGTCAGATCGCTCTGTGCTTCGCACTCCATTTTAACTTGAGGCCTACACGTAACTATCAGAGAGTCAAAACTCTGCCACCAGTCGTAATACCAGATGAATTTACTTTATGTATGCCTTTCCGAATATTTATAAGTCTGTTTGAAAAAAGTTAAAGTGAAAAAATGGAGAGAATCTATAATATGTAAATTCACATTCAAATATATTTGGGAAACTGATTATAAACCTGGTTCATTTCGATCGCACCACGTTTCAAATGACACCAGTGCTTATTGCAGATCCGGGTAGCGTTTTGTCGGTGACGTAAGCTCATGTAGTTTAACTTGTATGACGTCACAGCTAATGTTCAGTGGTATGCCATTTTTATAGCTTCCCGGAAACCAATCAGTGTCCGCTGTGTGGCTGAGACTACGGACGTAAATCGCTGCCTCCCAAGTGCAAGGTCTGCGTAGGCACATGATGACGGTACCAGGAGGTGTTAGGGTTTGGGAGAGCCTATATTAGCCTTTTCCAACCAAATGTCAACCTCTCCTTCACGTGGTGCACCCTGTTTGCACGGACGAGGCTGGCGACTGAAAGATTCCCGGTATAAGGAGTCACCCACTGCTTGCCAACGGCCTCCAAAAGGAGGGTGGAACAGTGGGGATCGGTTCAGGGCACCCTCTTGCCCTTGGGGCTCGAAACGGCCCTTAAAGGCGAATCAAGCAGAAATGATCAAAGCCATGAGGGTGCAGAAGAAAACGGGAAACCACTGCATTAAACTCCCAAAGGATAACCCGAGGACATGTAATCCTCTCAAATTATATATATCATGATGGTTTCTCCCAGGGTAAAATATTAAGGAGGTAAAATAGTGCCCCAATCGGATCTCCGGGTGGGGACTACCAAGGGAGGACACATCATAATGGACAGAAACATTCTACGAGTCGGAGCGTGGTATGTCAGAAGTCTGAATAGAGCAGGTAGGTTAGAAAACCCAAAAAGGGAGATGGAACGACTTAAGTTAGATGTCGACGGGATTAGTGAGATTAAGTGGAAGGATGCACCGGAATTCTGGTCTGAGGAACACAGAATAATTAACACAAAAGCTGTCAGCGAGGTTACTGGAGTAGATTTTGTGATGAATAAGACAGTAGGGAAACATGTGAGCTATTATGAACAGTTTAGTGACAGGATTATTTTGGTGACATTAGAAATTAAGCCCGCCCCAACCATGTTAGGACAAGTGTATCTGCCAACGTCGGAGGAACATGACTAAGAAAGATAAAAAATATACACCGAAATTAAAGAATTAATTCAATATGTGAAGGGGGAGGAAAATCTAATAATCATGGGTGATTGGAATGCGATAGTGGAAGAAGTAAAATAGGGTAATACCGTAGGAAGTTTTGGTCTAGGAGAAAGAAATGAGCGAGGAAGCACGCTGTTAGAATTTTATGAAAGATATAAGCCAGTCGTGGCAAACACACTTTTTAAGAACCATGCAAGACGGATACACACCTGGAAACGTCTAGTCGATCCAGGCAGATATCAGCTAGATTATATCGCGGTAAATCAGAGTTCTAGACTGTAAAGCGTACCTAGGAGCAGACATAAACTGTGACCACAATTTGATGGTAATAAAATGCAGGCTGAAATTCATGGGAATTATGAAGAAATATAAGTAGAACAGACTGGAAGTGAATTAACTGAAACAATACAACATGATAGAAAAATTTGCAGAAATGGTAGACTTAGGTCTAAGAAGTAACTCTGAAAGGAACTCAACCAAGGATGAATGGAATGCATTGAAAAGACAAATAATGAAAGATGCTAAAGAAACATTAGGCTTTAGGGAACAAGCCGAGTGAAAACCTTGGATTACAGAAGAAATATTGGAGCTGATAGATCAGAGGAGGAAGCACAAAAATACTCAGGAAGGGAGCAATACAGCCTGTTTAAAATCAAATAAAAGTAAATGGAAAAAAGCAAAAGAAATATGGCTACAAGAAACTGTGAAGAAGTAGAAATGCAAATGGTCATAGGTAAAGTAAATTTTGCATATAGAAAGCTTAAACAAAATTTTTGAGAAATTAAGAAAAGAGGTGTAAACATTAGAGCTGTCGATGGCAAGCCTCTTCTAAGCTCAGACGATAGAGATAACCGATGGAAGGAATACATTGAGAAACTGTATGATGGGAACGACTTGAACAATAGCGTAATGTAAAAGGCAGGCCATGTCGACATTGATGACTTAGGTAATCTTGTTTTGAGGACAGAATTTGATAGAGCTATGAATGGTAGTTGGAATTGATGAGATCTCTGCAGAACTTCATAAGTACCTAGGAGGATAAGGAATCGAAAGCTTATTCAAACTGATATCAAAAAGTTATGAAACAGGAGAAATTCAAACTGCTTTTAGTAAAAATATTATCTTCACACTTCCGAAAAAAAAAACACAAGCCGACAAATGTCAGAATTATCGCACCATTAGTCTAACATCATATGCTTCAAAATTACTGACCAGAATAACGTAAAGAAGAATGGAGAGGGTAGTATAAGAGATAGTAGGTGGTGATCAGTTTGGATTTAGGAAAAAAACCGAGGTACAAAGGACGCAATTCTGGCTTTAAGATTAATACTTGAAGAGCGGATCAGAAAGAAAAAAAAAAGAAAAAATACTTTTATGGCGTTTGTTGATTTAGAAAAAGCTTTTCATAATGTTAGTTGGGACAAGATGTTTAAAATTTTAAAGAAGGTCGGTATAAAATATCGAGATAGAAGAATACTTTATAAACTATTTAAGAATCAAGTGGCTATAATGAAAGTAGAGAATCATGAGAGACATGCAACAGTTAGAAGGGGTGGGAGACAAGGTTGTAGTCTATCCCCGTTAATATTCAACTTGTTTGTATAGGAAGCAATAAAGGAAGTAAAAGAAAAATAAATTTTTATGTGGCATAAGTGTTCAAGGAGAAAAAATCAGTATGCTAAGATTTGCTTGTTAGCGGAACAGACTGAGGATATTGAGAAGTTTCTGAATGGCATGAACAAAATACTGACGGATGATTTTGGACTGAATATAAATCAAAGCAAAACAAAAGTGATGAAGTGTAGCAGAAATGATACCAATAACAGTACATTAAATATAAAAATAGGATCAGATGCGATAGGAGAAGTAACTGAATTCTGCTACTTGGGAGGCAAAATTACATCTGATGGCCGAAGCAGGAATGATGTTAAAAGCAGAATAGCACTAGCAATAAAATAATTGTTTAAAAAACATTAAAACCGACTTCAAAAAAAGCACACTAAAAATTTTAAAATAATTTTAAACCTTGCTTAGAAGTAATTAAATGTAAATTGACAATATTTTACATTACAGTTATTGAAATCTTTACATTAATTAGTTATTTTATGGAGTCGGTGCCAGTTTTCACATCGCGAAAATCGCATTACTGTCCTTTATTTTGTGTTCGAGGCGAAACGGGGAGTACAAACAAAAATTCCGAATATGTGGTGTGGCAGGTATTGTTATTGTGGGAGACAGTTTAGGTAAACAAATTAGACAGACTTTTAATCTGTGGCTAGGCCTCATTGGTCGTCCAGGCACATCTCTGGCTCCACAGTGTCAGTTGGTAGGCTACATCATGCAGTAAACACTTTACAGTTTGTATAATGTCGGCATATCATCAGTATATATATATATATATATCAGTTTTGTTGAAACATGTTTCTAACATTAATTGTAGGTAAGTAGTAATATGATTTTTATGTATTATTGTTATTCATAATTGTTTTTAAGTCTTTGTTTTTCTTTCTTGGGCTGGCACCGACTCCAAAAATAACTAATTAATGTAAAAAAATTTATAACAGTAATTTAAAATATTGTACATTTAGGTTTACTTCCTTCTAAGCAAGGAATAAAGTTATTTTATAATTTTTTAATCAATTATTTCCTTTTTAAATTTTTGTTGGTATTATAGTATGTTTTGTATCTTAAATATGCCACAGCAGTTCTCATTTTTCGAACTTCCTGGTAGCTCAGTGATAAAGCGCTTGCATTAAAAAAAAAAAAATCTGTCTTTCTATACCCCAAAAACTTCCAGAGCGATGTGAATTGGATGCTATGTTAAGGAATGTCAGGTTCCATTTTGGTCCAGACTGTGTTTCGACCTAATTATAAAATCAGTTTAAGCTGCCGCTCGATAATCTAAAATGTAACAACTGGGCATTAATACATGCCACATACCAAATCTGTCTCTGGAATATACCATTGTTCCGGCATCACTCAGAAAATACAGATTTTTAGTTTGTTTTTCACAACGTGAAAGCTTGGAGTCCATGTTGCTATCTGAAGTATATGTTGAGACATTAGGACACATTTATTTTATGAATATTCTGCCATGACATAAAAATAGCTTATTTGATTTTGACGGGATTTAAAACTGCGGATTTTTGTAAAGAACTATGGAAATTAAAAGGGATGGGTGTTGAGGGCAAGAGGGATTGGGCTTTTGTATACCAAATGAAGACGGTCTTTTCTGATTGATTTAAAGTGTACGTGTGTAAACTTCTATTGATATCAGATTAAAACTGTAGGTATGTATAAAAACAATTAAGGGAAGTAGAGGCGAAGAGTAGTTTGGTTTTTGTAAAGCTAGTATGGACAGTATTTATCTCTTTGTTTTAAAGTATACATGTGCAGTGTTCCATGGAAATCTGATAAAAACTGTGAATATCTGTAAAGAACATTGGAAATTAGGAGGAGTGGAGGTAGAAGGGAAGAGGGGTTGTGCTTCTGCAACCAAATTTAAACAAAATTGTTCTGCATATTTTAAAGTATACGTGTGCATATTTCCTTCAGAATCGGATGGAAACTGTAGCTTTTTGTATATTAAGGGGATTGAAAGGGGGAGAGGAGTTTGGCTTTTCTAAACCAAATGTAGACAGTATTTTTCTGTTTGTTTTGAAGAATATATGTAAATATTTCCTTCAAAATCAGATAGAAACTGTAGATTTATATAAAGAACATTGAGAGTAATTAGAGGGGTAAAAAGGAGGTAGGGTTTGCGTTTTAGTGAAAGTAATGTGGACAATACTTTCCTTTTCTCTTTTTTTTTTTTAAGTAAACGCATGCGAAGTTCCACCGAAATCAGATTAAAATGTAGGTTTGTACAAAAGTTAAGGGGTGTAAAAGGTGAGGTAGGGTAGTTTTTGGATATTTTGGTCAGAAATCTTCTCCATAAAAAATACATGTATGTGCCAACTTTCATAAATATTTGTCAAATGGTGTCTACTCTTTAAAAATAAAACTGACAAAATTCAAGGGGGTTGAGACGGGGGGGAGCGGGTAGAGAGTCAGTCAGTTTTTACAAACCAAAAGTGGACATTATTTTTCTCTTTATTTTATAGTAAAAGTGTGGTATGTTCAATCTAAACCGGATAAATACTTTGGGTTTGTATATTAATTAAGTTGTTTCATGGGGAGAGGGGGTGGTTTTTAGATTTTTTTGGCCAGAAACCTTCTTCATGAAAAAAATACATATAAGCGCCAACGTTCATGGTAATCTGTCAAACGGTATCGACTGTGGCTTTTTATAAAGAACATTGACAAAAATTAAGGGGGTTGGAAGGAGGGAGAGGGGTTGGACTTTGGCAGACCAAATGTTGACAGGATTTTTCTCTTTATAGTAAAGTATACCTGTGCAAAGTTTAATCAAAATCAGATAAGAAATGTAGGTTTGTATAAAATTAAGGTGAGTAAAGGGTGAGGCGAAGTTTTTTTTTGTGTCAGAAACCTTCTCCATGAAAAATTACATGTATATGCTGACTTTAGTGGAGATGGTGTCGACTGCAGATTTGTATAAGGAACATTCACAAAAATTAAGGGAGTTTATAGGGGGAGAGGGGGTTTCAGTTTTTTCAAACATAAAGTTGACAGTATTTTTCTCTTTATTTTGGACTATACATGTCCAAAGATCCATCGAAATCTGCTAAAAAAAAGGTGGGTTGTATAAAAATTAAGGGTTTTAAGGGGGTAGAAGGGGTGATT
This sequence comes from Vandiemenella viatica, assembly GCA_031002005.1. Taxonomy (NCBI): domain Eukaryota; kingdom Metazoa; phylum Arthropoda; class Insecta; order Orthoptera; family Morabidae; genus Vandiemenella; species Vandiemenella viatica. The sequence continues at coordinate 216,466,494 of JARYHS010008074.1, read as the reverse complement.
TCTCTATGAAATTCATATGGGACCACTTTGGATGTATACCCCATCCACAAAAAAAAAAAAAAAAAAAAAATCATTTAAATCGCTTAAAAATTGGTGAAGATATCGCTGAGCATACATAAAAAAAATACAGACGAATTGAGAATATCTTCATTTTTTGAAGTCGGTTAAAAAGAGCCTTCATACAAATCTTTTAGTTTCAAATATCGACCTAGGACTTAAAAAGAATTTTTTAAATTCTATGCGTGGAGCACAGCTCTCTATGGTAGATAAGCATGTTATTTAGGAATTCCAGTAAGAAAGAAAATTGAAACGTTTGAAATGTGGTGCTACATAAGAATACTGAAAATTAAGTAGACAGACAAAGTATGAAATGAATGAGTTTTGGGAAGGATGGATGAGGAAAAAGTTTGTGTAAGAAGCTTACAGAAAGAAAAGACAGGCTGGTAGGTTATATTTTGAGACATGCTGGATTGGTTAATTTGTTAGTGGAGGGAACAGTGCGAGGCTCTCAAAATTAATTTGATCATTGGTACCCGCTGAGGACAATAAGTAGGCCCCAAAATATCGTCTCACACGGTTTTATGCTACCACCTCGCTTCACTATGTAATAGTATATTATTTTACGATTCAAAGTATCTGGATTTTTCTAGAACAGTTACGATTTATTTACACACAACTCAATCAATACACTGTTTATTTTTTCACATTCATAAAACCAGATATATAATCCTGTAGATCTACACAAACATCACTCTCTCCACCATTTTGTTATTCTTCTCCTCGCGTCTTCTAGGCTAGAGGGCTACTACTCTTATACAGTCTTACCAACTTCAACAAATGAAACATAGCAAAAAACACTTAAAATTACCCCAAGTTCTATTGACACCACTACACTGTGAGGCCTTTGAGGCCTTCATTAAACAGTAATACATATACTATTTACAAGCTTATTCACAATGATATTCCCAATGGCTGGTGAAGTGGGACCTTACACAGTCGAAGGTAAGAACTGTAGAGGAAGACAGAGAGAAGAACATATGAAGCAGATAATTAAGGACATGGGTTGTAAGGGGTATGTAGAGATGAAGAGGTTAGCACAAGATTGGAAGGGATGGAGGCTTGCATCAAACCAGTGGAAAGACTGATGACAGCAAAAAAAAAAAAAAAAAAAAAAAAAAAAAAAAAAAAAAAAAAAAAAAAAAAAAAAAAATTGCTACCAGGGAAAAAAGGGAAGAGGTAGGAAGTATTTACTAGAGCTCTATCCAAGATACAAGCACGGTAAATTGTGTAAGCTAAATCCTTTTCGCTTTAAATTAATGAAGTTTGAAATGAACTGTTGAAGTCGAATTGTAATGTTGGTGGTGGGTCGTTACGTAACTACCGTGACTGAAATTGTGTTTGTCGATTTTACCATATGACTCATTTTAGCTTGACAGAAGTTTCTGTAACGACCGATAAACTACTTGCTCAACTTAGGAATGTTCCTGTTATGACGCGAGATGGACGAGTGGAATACGCTGTTTATGTGCGCGCAACCACGCACTGCCTCTGTCGGCTGATTTGGTGTGTTAGGTAACTGGTCTTAGGCACGGAGTGGCATGAACTGAAATCGCCATCTGGACACACAAAAGGATCTTAATTTAGAAGAACACACACCGACGTCAAAACAAACTTAGCGACAGCGTGGAATTCCTACATACAGTAAGTGAGCTGCCTGGTGGCTCAGGGTTAAGGTGTCTGGTTGGAGATCGGAAAGTTCCGGTTCGAATCCCTGTCCAGCGGGGATATCATAGGACCTTACCCTCACATTCACCTGTAGCACAGCTTGATGTGTAATGTGAAATACGCCAAAATGATTCCGTAGTTCATACCCCACATTACACTGTAGATCCCGTATAACCAGTAGTTTAGTTAACCGCAAGGGGCACGTCACGCGAACAATCGAAGCCCCTGTCATCAGAGGATGACCGAACAATCCTTCGGGATCTTCTGGTTGACAATGAATTACCATGTTTAGATTTAATCTATTACATAAGTCAAATTAATAAACATTTTGACGTTATACTCAGTCTTCAGACGACAACCATTGACTCTAAGAAGTTGTGTAAAGTAACATCGCGTGGTCTTGTGACCAGATGATATCGATTCTATTTGCAGGGCATTCCTCCTCTTCGTCGTTCTACCCACATTTTATCGTGGAAGCCGAGCAATGGAAGAATTTCAGTGAATTCAATGGAAAGAGCTGTATTTTAAATCTGTTACTGGCAAATAACGTGTGATCCATGAGAATCTTGCTGCGTTAAAAGCAAAGTCATCGCAATCAACTATAAATATTGTGCACAGTCTAGTTTACGGTTCAGGCATATAGAAACAATATTTATACTGCCCAACTAACACATCAAGTTAAAATTATTGCTTACTTATTATATTAGTTGCATCATATTAACTTTCATATTAATAAAAGACAATAGGGGATTAGAGAGTGTCGGATGAATCACAGATTCAACATTTGATCATTGTGTATTATACCTTGCAGGGAAATACCACTATATGTTTACCAACTACCATCCATCTGTGCGAAAAATTCGCGCATCACTGCTAGCGTTGTACCGAATCGCTAATGTGGTTTGGACTGATCGAATTTTACGTTTCAATGTTTGTCTGACCACATCTTCCGCTTCTTTCTTGTTCATTTACTTAATAGGCGAACATATGGTGTCCCCGTCTGTTTGAGAATCGTGTAAGCTGTGTTCTCAATGGCAAATGTATTTTTTACATGAACAACTGACATTTGAATTCACAGCAGCATTCTTCATAGATAACCTCGTAAATTCTAGAATTGGGTTAGGCGTAACAACAAACAGGCCTCAGGTCCCGTCGAAATCCTCCCCCCTCCAGTATGACGGAACATTAACCAGCAGCTGGTTTACTCGTGAAGATGTGTGGTAGGTGACCGTCCAGCTTGTTGATACTTTGCGTAAGCGGCGAGTGGAGGGAGGAGCTGGGTTCTGGAGGCGACCAGTAGCGCTGAGGCGGCGGAGAAAGTGTGCCTCGGGCAGCGCCTTACCCAACAGCCTGCACGTGGCCGGGAACCTCAATACACCCGCCACCACGCATGTCGATGCTGTCTTACTTCATGTTTTCGCTACCCATCTCCGTGTAACGGTGCACAGACTTATTTAATACTTGATTTTGTTTCTTATTCTGAGCGTCCTGTTTGAGAGTTTCAGTTGAATCTTTTTCCTTATGGTTAACAAAGAATCTATAGTCCACGTCTTTAATTGTAATTTTAACGGTTTTAGTTGGCATAATTTAAGTTGATTACTGGAGTAACAGAAGACGGTATACTGGTATAATTCGTGTTCTTCTATTAGATGTCTGTTGTATAAACAAGGAAAAAAAAAAGTTTTTTTCACAATTGTGTTAATTTATCGGGGAGAGGAGCATTGATTGTAAGGTCACCGATTAAAAAGGGATTAGCTATAATTTCAGTAAAAGTCAAATACATAATTACTGTTGTTCCTTCAACTAATCAGTCTTGCTTATCAGAAGGTTACAACTACGGTTATACAAATGACATTAACACTAGAGTGCACGCGCCCTTAAGTACTCCTTGAGCGCACGCGCGGGCTACAGGCGTAGCCCATTTATAGGATAATTAATGTTCCGAATCAGACAAAAAAATATATAAAACCGAGTAAATAATTATTAAATATCTTTATTTTTATCATATTGATTCATAAAATTAACAAAATTTTGTTTTTTAATTATAATTTGAAACATAAACGTAAACTTCTTAAAAATCAAATATTTTTGAAAGGTTTGAAATCTTTTAGTCTTATTTTTATTTAGGAACGTAATATTTATTATAAAATGGGTTTCCAGTGTAGTCATTGAAGCAAGTGATTGATAATAATTCATTCTGTTGGCATACATTCAGGACAGACTACAGCCTGAAGTTCGCTACAAATGCGCCTCATACATTTGCTGCATTGCTTGCGCGTCCTGCAAGCCCGAGCACTGCTGCTAAAAGAACATCGACCAACTCCTCCCCAAATAGGCTTATTATGTTTCGAGGGTTGATCTGCCAATCCTAGAAGTAGTCTTCATTTCAGTTTTATACCTTTTAGTATATTTTTCTGGGATATACGACGCTCTATAAAAGGTCTTACAAGATCGAATCCGACTTCTTGAAGATATTGACGACGGATCACTTTTATATCAGGATTGTTCGTAAGATATATTACAAGACCGTTTATATTCGCCATGTTTACAAAATTGTAAAACAGAGTGCGAGGCAATTGACAACTGTTCCGATCAACGAGGTATTCTTTAGACATTTTATCAAAAATATCGACACCGTATTTTGTGTGGTTATAAAATGTGATGATATCAGGTTTTTGAGCTTCACTAGTTGCATAATCAATTTTTAGCATGATTATGGAGGGTAGACAACATCAAAACTACTTAATTTCGTTTTGTCATTCTCCAGCAACCATCTTAGTATTTGGGCATAGCTCACATTACCCACCATCTAAAAATGTCAAAAACATAATAAAGTTACATGAAAAATACATAAACACAAACAACACACATAAAAAACAGTTATTGACATTACTTTTGTAGTATTAATACAGAAAATGTATCATATTTACCTCAATTTTGTCACTTGTATATTAAATAATTAACTTCCTCCAACGCTCGCGCGGGCTACAGGTGTAGCCCATCAACTTCAAGGGCGATTTATGCAGATGTCCGTGCGCCGTGAGAGATGGCACGCTACTGGCGGGGGTGGGGGATAGTACTTGAGGAATACACTGAACGATGAATCTGTAGCGTGCAAAGTTTATATAATATACGACAATATTACACGTTGGGCTACATATGTAGCCCGCGCGTGCACTCTAGTGTTAACGGCTCAAAGTGCGTACTATATTAATTGTGCCAGGAGTAAGCAGTTACAATGGAGGGGAGTACACGTCTTTAGGAACTACCACGTGAAATTTATCTGTGCTTGTTACGGCTTGATTTTACGAGGGTGTGCTCGTACCATTGAGAATAGCTCTTGAGTATGACATTAATGCGATAATGTGCGTGCGCTTGATCTAGTATGCTGTTTGCGTTGTCGATGACAAGAGAAAGTAGGTGGGGGAAGCTATTTTGAAAAACATCAAGGGATCCGTCAAGGTTAATTTTTACGAAACATGATCAATACTGCCGTCTGGCCTCACTTCACACATTTAGCATCTATCCTAGCATTTTGGAACGCATAATGCCGACCAGGATTCGTGCACCTTCGTTTTTGCTACTAGGCACCTTCGCAGTAGCCTGCATTCACAAAAGGCGTATTCAGCATTCAACAGACTTTAAAATTCAACGGCAGAGACACTCAACTCAGTGTTTATTGTTAACTGAAGATAATATTTTTATAAATATTCAGTTAGCTATAGGTAAGAGTCATATATTCAGCTATGTTTTCCTGCTTTTTATAGAACCCACTATCCATATTGTGGTGTCTCACCTCAGTGGAGGATCTTAGGGATTCTTTAAGATTGAAACTAAGGGTGGGCAGAACAGGGATTATATTATATTACACTGTTTTATTTGTTATTTCGATTACAGCTTGACACAATGCAAATGCGACTGTGACCTAAAAATGGCGAAGATTTAAAACACACGGAGAAACGTTGTACACTCAACGATGGCTATTTAGTTTGGGGATTGTTTACTGATTATACGATTTACACGTGAAACATATATGATCTAAAAGAGAACAGCCTGCATTTTTATTTTTTAAAATTAACTGTAACAGGGCGTAAGGTTTTTTTTTTTCTTAAAATTGAACCTCCCCTCTCTTTCTCTCTCTATTGGTGAGATTTGGTGAAATCTGGGGGGCTCCCATCCCCTTAACGTGAAACTCACATCGTAGTTTTGAAGATCTTTTCTTTTTTCTTTGAAGGGCGGCAATCTGAAATAAAAAGTTGACGTCCGTTTTTTATCGACCCCCTCCCCTTAAATGAGATTTGTTAAGATTTTTCTGGACCTCTCCCCCCTATTTTGAGCTCACGTAATTAACAGACGCCCTGTAACTGTATCTGGTGAGTGTGGCAGAAGTATCTCAAAGCTATACAGAGATTCAAAATGTGGAGAACACATTACACATTGTCTTTGCCAATGTAATGTCAAGAATATTACAAAACTGTTGTCTTCACTGTCGAGCTGGTTCAATCGTTCATTGCCACCCAACACGAACAAAAACGGACAAATTTGTTTCATTCGCTGATTCCATTCGTAGCAAGCAAAAGGTCTTAAACCTCACTAAAACTTTTCAACAATGTAACTGTTGACCAAATTGAGTGTCCTACTTAGCTCCAGAATCAGGAGTGCTTTAATTTAAGTAAACTGTTACAGGGAAACAAGAGTTCGTCTTTGGGAGCAGGTTTACAGCGGTTGGCGAAATACCTGGATGCAAGAAAAACGACAGGAGCTGGAAGATTCATGCCAAATAGCCTTGGACATGCAGACATCTTATGTAACTATGTAATTATTAGAGTATAAAAAGAGTCATTTTGCAAAAACAAGAAATCATATACAAAGATAAGTAACTCTCAGTTAGTGAGGTAAACATCCAACACGGAAGAACTGCAATTACACCAAACGTCAATGTATGTAGATCCGCAGTGACTGGGGAGGAAATGTCGTTGCACAATAAGCTCAACTTTAGAGCAGTGCTAGGCGATAAATTCCAGTTGTTACTTTTTTTAAAGTATAAATACAACTTAGAGAAAAATTACTTCGAAATTTTCTGATTCACCAAGGATCACGGCAATGCGATCAGAAATTGAGTCCAACTACTTTCTTGGAATTTATATCCCACAAAAACAATTCTTGTAAAAATAGGCCAAGTCTCGTGTTCGTGCAGTGACAAAAAGTTATGAGATCTTCTTCTAAGCCAAGTCTACACTTTACAGTGTGTATTCACTTTATGAAACATAATTTTTTTTTTCGATATCATAGATCGTTTATTTAAGAAAAAAATCTGATAACTTGGCCATTATGCACGCCATGTTTTAGCTAACCTACACAAACTTAAAAGCCAAGATTTCCCTCGCTATTATTCGAATTTGACAAGTATATATATTATTCCCTCAATTTAAGTTCAAATTATGACATGCATATGGCCAAGTCATCAGATTTTTTATCCTAAATAAACGATCTATGATACCGAAAAAAACCATTCTGTTTCATAAAGTGAAGTGAATACACACTGTAAAGTGTAGACTTGGCTCAGAAGAAGATCTCATAACTTTTTGTCACTGCACGAACACGAGACTTGGCCTATTTTTACAAGAATTGTTTTTGTGGGATCTCATTTCTTTTTGTAAGTTTATCGCTTATCCTGAAACACCGATCAAATGTAATGATTCCACTTGAAAATCGGTGCATAAGAACATTTCATATTTTAAGACATAAATATACGTTTACCAACAATGACCCAATCACTGAAAACAATTGATGTGCCCGATAGCCGAGCAATGCAGATTGCCGCTGGCTTAACTACCACCATAAATAAATTACTAGTAACTTCCAAACTAAACATAAGACCAAAGTAAAATTTAAGATATCACTTAAACTTGCTTATCTCTTAGCATTGAAAAATTCTCAGCCATGTAGCTTCATAGGGAGCAAAGCAATTAAGCCGCAAACATGTACCAGAATTTTTCATGTTTGGGATTTTAATTAAATAAATACGGGAGAAAACTCCGATATTAGAATTTTCTCATGATATTGGGATCAAATCATATATGTATACCAAATTACTTGCTTCTGGGATGACTGGAGGTACAGTGGAATTTTGATATCGGGGTGTCGTGGTCGAAATTAAATTTTGAATTTCAGTAACTTCCAGAAGAAGAAAAGCAAATAAGTAAAATTTAACACATTAGTTGAACTTAGTAACATTTAAATCTGAAGTGTATAAAGTTATTAGGGTAGGAAGCGATTTCACGTTAAGGGTAAGTAAGGGGTAAGATATATGGAAATTTACGAGTTTGTGGGTATGTATTTTATCTGTGTAGCAAATTTCAGCTTTCCACAACTACGGGAAGAACCTTAGAGTTTTGATGATCATCTGTCAGTCAGTGAGTGAATGAGTGACAAAATCGCTGTAGTTTGCATCCTAACGACAACCGAACTAAGAACACTATCGAAAAAAAATGTATTACGTTTGCTAAGATTGCTGATATCTATGCAAAACAGAAATTTGAGACATGTAGCATAAATACGACCGAAGAAATTGACGTTCAAAAATGACCCGAATCGCTTCGAGAAAAGGGTAGGCAGTGCCGCCGTTGACTCGACTTGTCGGGTGCACTGCTGTGGACTCAAATTATAAATGCGGAAGATGGTCTCTGTCTTTTTGTTACGTTTTGACGACTAAATAGCTATACCAATAATGAAAGAATTTGACAAGGAAATACTATGTATCTGTAGGAAGGAAACCGGAAATATTTTTTCGGTATGAATAACAGTTGTATTCACGAAATTTTTAGAACTGGTTATCGAATGGTGACGTGTGTTAGTTTGTAATGTTACATCGGCTGCCCAAGCTGTGCTTCTCGCGCGATTTGTTAATGTATGATTTGTTATTAAATTTCGTTTAGAGATAAATCGTGTTATTTAGTATAGAGCTCGATTTGCTCTGGACTGTACTATTATTTTGTGTCTGCTTAAAAGTTTCTGGCATCAGTTAATTTTGTCTTCTTTTTTGACATTGCTTGCTGGCTTAGACCTAGCCTATAGTGTAGCTCTAGCAGAACGCGAGCAGCTAAAGTTATTAGAACCCAAGAATTGGATGCTCATGCTAAAGAAAGAAGAAAAGACCAAGCTGAAATAAAGTTGCCCTTAGTTAAACACCCCCCTCCCACATACACACACACACAAACAAAAACACACACACATCCCCGCACACCCTCCCCCCCCCCCCCCACCTTCTTTTTTTTCTGTTTTTAAATATGTTGGAAATTGATTCTCTTCATGAGACACGTTCGACGGTTTGAGCATACTGATTCATCCAGAACAAAGCAATTAACCTGCAGATATGTACCGGAACGTTTCACGTTTGGGTTTCCATTGAATAAATACAAGGAAAATCAGCAACATCATTTCCAACAATGCCCCAATCTCTGGAAACAATTAATGTACGACGTAGCCTAGCAATGAGCATTGCCGCTGGTTTATCTACCACCTCAAATAAATAACAAGTAACATCCAAACTAACCATAGGAACAAAGTAAAATTTAAAGCTTTTTTTTAAATTTATTTGCCTCTATATAGTATTGAATTTTCAGGTTTATAGCTTCATCCGGAGCAAAGTAATTAAGCCGCAAATATGTGCCAGAATTTTTCATGTTTGGTATTATAATTCAGTTAGCTGATACCTGCGACTTCGTACGCGTGGATTAAGAATTTCTTTGCCAGAATTGAATATAGAAAGTTTTTGATAACGAAGGATTGGTCCCAAAGAACACCAAGTCAGTATAATATGACAGGAAAGCCATCACTATATCATTCTACCGTCGAACCTGTCTCTTGAGGAGAAAAAGTTCCCAATATATTTAAAAAAAAAAAAAAAAAAAAAAAAAAAAAAAAAAAAAAAAAAAAAAAAACGAAGGTGTTGGTATTGAGGGGGGGGGGGAGGGGTGTTAACTAAGGGCAGGTTTATTTCAGATAGGTCTTTTCTTCTTTCTTCAGCATGAGCATCCGATTCTTGGGTTCTAATAACTTTAGCTGCTCGTGCTCTGCTAGAGCTACAACTTAGGCCAGTTTACGCCTGCAAGGCATGTCAAAAAAGAAGGCAAAATAAACTGGTGCCAGAAACATTTAAACAGACGCAAAGTAAGGGGACAGAGAAAATCTACATATATACTAAATAATACGTTTTTTTCTCTAAACGCAATTTATTAAGAAATTATTCACTAACATAATGCGCGAGAAACACACCTTGAGCAACCGACCTAACATTACAGACTAACACACACATCCGTCTCTCTGTCACCATTCGATAAGTTTTCAAAATTTCGTGACTACAACTGTCAATCATACCAAAAAAAAAAAAAAAATGTTCTGTGCTCTGCTTACAGATTTTCTTGTTCAATTTCCTCAATACCGGAATAGTCATTTAGTCGTCAAAACATAACAAAAAGAAAGAGACCTACTTCCGCATTTATACTATTATTACGGCAGAGCACACGCACACTGACTGCGAATCACCCCTGAGGGGTCAATATAACGTAAAAAAGTGTGCATCTACAGCATTGCAAGACTACTTACGGTTTTCCTCGCATTTCACCCCTTAGTTTGTGATATCTACAGTTTATCATTCAATCCGAATAACTGACGGTCCAGGCGTGACTCTTACGATCAAAAACAATTTTTAAAAATCTTTGCCTACCTTGGGATTTGATCCGGCCGTATACACATTAGCAACCAATGGGCCACCAGCCCACAATTGTGTATGGAACTACAGAGTCTTCCACATCCTAAACGTCGGTCTATGTTCGTTTCGGTAATTTTTCAAAATTATGTGACAATATGACAGGAAATTGTTCAACCAAATGTAAACAGTATTTTTCTCCATGTTTCAAAGGATAAGTTTGCAAAGTTTCATCGAAATCGGATGAAAACTGTGGATTTGTATGAAGAATAAACAAACAAACATTCATCTTTTTATATATAGATAAATACGGGTAAAAACTCCAATATCAGATTTTTTTATGATTTTGGGATGAAACCATATATGTGTACCAAATTACTTGTTTCTAGGATTACTGTAAGTACAGTGGAATTTTGATATCGGGGTGTTGTGCAGAAATAAAATTTTGAATTTCAATAACTTCAAAAGTAAGAAAAGAAAAGAAGTATAATTAAACATTTTAGTTAATCATATTAAGCTCACTCTACAGTGAAAATTAGAGCATTATGAAGTAATTCGGGTAGAAAGCGATTTCACGTTAGGGGTAGGAAAGGGGGTAGGTATATGAAAATTTACGAGTTTCAGACTTTTCTTATAATATGTGGGTAAAATTTTATCTGTGTACCAAATTTCAGCTTTCTACGGCTACGGAAAGTGCCTTAGAATTTTGATGATCATCAGTCAGTCAGTCAGTGAGTGAGTGAGTGACAAAATCTCTGAAGTTTGCATCCGAATAACTTACGAACTAAGAACAGTAATAAAATAAAGTACGTTTGCTAAGATCGCTGATATCTATGCATAACAGAAATTTGATACATGTAGCATAAATATGACCGATGAAATTGAGGTTCAAAAATTGCCCGAATCGCTTCGAGAAAAGGGTAGGCAGTGCCGCCGTTGACTCGACTTGGCGGGTGCACTACCGTGCACCCAAAAATTAAGGCATTACAACAAATCGTTTTCTGTTAGGTGCATCAAAATCTTCTAATCATTTAACTCTGGAAACTTTTTTGATATTTTATTATATATTTATGCTGGTTCAATTATCGGGTTTAGTAGCGTCGTATAACTTATAGTACCTAGATTTGGGATAATCCTCTGACACTAGACACGAACCTCGAAGCTCAGCGAATTTTCGCTAAACAACAAAGATCTACCAACGTTATTATTAGTAAGAAGTAATTATTCATATTTGCATGTCGTATTTCTAGTTTCGTGACCTAGAACACTATTACTCACTACCTAAAGAACTTTATAGCAAATAAAACGAGAAGAAGAAACATTAAGCAATTGCTTCGCGAATTAAAAGTATTATCTGATGTAAGAGCACATGAATAGGATCCGATCATTTTTATAAAACCAAAATTTACTGAAGTAACCTATCCAAATGTTACTATCATTCTTCTGGTCCTGTCACCTATTAACTCAAACAGTGCTACAGGTATGTAGGTGATTGAGGTATTGTGAAATTAACTGTTAAGAACTGCTGTAATACAAACCTTCCTTATGGAGAAAAGAATCCTTATCAGATCTGCAAATCTTTGAAAATACTCATTTAAGTGGTTTTATTGAGGTTGGCTGTAACTACAACGAGGAAAACGAATAAACAGTGAGTTTTAAATAAGAAAAATTTTCTTTAGTAACTATTTCAATAATTCGGATCATTTTCTGGGACATTTATGCATAAAGTGTTCAGTGGTGACCAGATATTAAGAATCTATGATCTTTGATGTGAATTTCATATGTTGTAAGACTTGTAAGAATTTACGTAGTTAATATGTCATATGTATCTAACTCATAATACCATTTAGTAATAATGGGATTATTTAAAGATTCCTTGGTCTATTTAGCAATAAAATTTCCAGCAGAATGCTCTTATGGCTGTCTCCAAGTTACAACACATTGGTAAAAGTGATTGCCGATGTATAAGTAGTATCACCGAGCGTGGTGGGTGAGTGGTTAACGTTCTGGTCTCGCATTCGGGAAGACGCGGATTCGAATCTCAATCCCGCCATTAAGATTTGGGTTTTCCATCGTTTCCCCAAATCACTCCAGGCGAACGCCGGGGTGCTTCCTTCAAAAAGGCCATGGCTGGATACATTTCCGTTCCTTGTCTCCAGTCCCATCCCGCCTCTATTGACCTTAGCCGTCGACGTCAAGCCGTAAGTTAAAAAAAAGGAGGTAGTATCGTTTTTTATTAGCCACAAAACCTGATATACTGATACAGAATTCTTCCCGGTTTTAATTATCTTTAAAGGGCCTAAAAAAATATCATATAATCCGGAGAACCCCTCCTGCCTGATGGTGATTCAGATATGAGAACAACAGTTCTCTCACTATTGGGAAATATTACAGGACGGCGGGGAAACAATAGTGAGGCATGAGTGGGAAACTCCTGAACCGTTAGGTGAGAGTAATCACGTGTGTGTAGCTTCTCATGACATACTTCCAACGCATCAAGATAACTAACAAGACATATGGAATAAAAGTTTGCTGCGCAGTATCTCGTTTGGAATAGAGCGCCAGTTTGATCTATTGCCTCCCACAATGTTATGTTGTAGATCGGCTCTAATATTTTCCGACATAAATACAGTAAGTAGCTTGGTATGTTCAGCCAGAGCTGAATGGTTCAAGGTCGACAGACCGTGACGGGTTGTTGTCTCAGCTACCGTCACAGTGAAAGCGGATGTTCCGACAGTTGCGAACTGAAAGCCATACTGCACATTTGTAGCCTTCGATCAGCCTCTGTCGCTATTTGTGGAACATCTGTTGACAGAAGGGGATGATCTATAGAAATTGTGCGCGCAATCTCTTAGATTTACATTTATTTCTTGTTAGTGTGTGACAAAATACGTTACTACTAGGATAAGTAGATGAAACTCCGTTATCAGGCAACGAAGATTGTAATGGTGAAAAGGATAAGAAATTAGGAAGTGTTGTTACAGAAGTTAAATCAGTGGGATTTTACTGTGACCAAGCAAACCACAAACTTTTACTCTTTGGTGACGAGCAGATATTTCTGCCAAACAATTACAACTTGTTGGTCTTCGTAGGCGCAACCGTTTAGTATATCAGTCCAATTAAAATGGTGCCATAATGTAAATGTACAAAGCGTCAGATAGGCCATACCATATAATATTCCTGCTGACATTCCTTGATATGTGAAACCGTCTCTGATATTCATTAATGGTGGCATCCCAGAGTTACGAAACACATGGAAAATGTTCAGTTTGAAACCACTAGAACTCAGAGACTACTGAAAGGGGATAACGGGGTGAACAACATTCGATAAAGAAAGCTTGAAAGGGTGAATCATATCATACGGCACCTCTCTAACCCCCTCATGAAGCCGTTTCAAGGTCGATAAAAGTAAGAAATGAAAATGACAAAAGACAAGTACGGAAGTGAACGAAGGTATAATTGAAGCAAACTCCCTAGAAAAATTTAAGTTCTGAGTGACCCAGCCTACAGGGGAACACCTGTTCCGCGGTTGTGGGTCTGCCTGGTGCCAGAAGAAAGCGTCTGCATGATAGGGGCGAGGGTTGTTAGAGGCAGATGGGTGGAGAGGCTACGGAAGACGGGGAACAGCAGTCTGAGGCTAATGGTCCGCCAGAATGCAACGGCGTCGCGTTTGGCTGGATCCTCTGTAGGGGACCGTGCACAAACTACGTGGCTTGGTCCAGGGGGGAGAGGGGTTGGCTGAAAGGCTACGTTGGGCTACGTGGGGAGAGGGGGGGTTCCGAGCCAGGCCACGTAGCTTTCCACTCATAACATTTTTCACAATTAAAATGAGGAACAGAACTCGCAACAGCATGTGAATATTTATTTCCCTCAGTTAATTATCTCCGTATATAATTTACAATAGTCTGACAAGAGAAAACAGTACAAAATGTCTTCTGGAATCAAAAGCGAAATAAGCTATGTGCTACGTGTGTGTGTGTGGGGGGGGGGGGTAGAGGCAAAAACCACGTAGGGCTACGGGGGGGGGGGGTGGTTCACAGGAGGCCAAAATGGAGGTACGTGGTTTATGCACGCTCCCTAGGCCCTCCGAAGATTACAAGCCACCAATCATATTCACACTTTTGCGGAAAGCACAAGCCGACAAATGTGACAATTATCGCACCATTAGTCTAACATCACATGCTTCAAAATTACTGACCTGAATAATATACAGAAGAATGGAAAGGGTAGTAGAAGAGATAATAGGTGAAGATAAGTTTGGGTTTATGAAAAATCGCTGTACAAGGGAAGCAATTCTGCCTTTAAGATTAATACTTGAAGAGCGCATCAAGAAAAACAAAGATACTTTTATGGCATTTGTTGATTTAGAAAAATTTTTTGATAATGTTAGGTGGGACCAGATGTTCAAAATCATAAAGAAGTCAGGTCTAAAGTATCGAGATAGAAGAATACTTTACAAACTATATAAGAATCAAGTGGCTATCACGACTATCAACCGATTGCTGACCATATCAAATTAAGCATCAATTTGGTTTCAAGGTGAAATACCCTTAATGGTCTTACTACTACTGAATTAGTGCAATAAACTCTACGCTTGTTTCAAGCCTGTGGGTCTCTCCTCATATGCCTCAGGCAACAGCCTCGCACCCCGTCACCCCTCTGCACGCCGATGTTTTTCTTCTTCCACCAGGCAGGCCCACAAGCGAGAACAGGTGTCCTCCAGCAGGCACGGTCGGTCACGAAGTGTTGGAACTACCGGTTGAAAAAGAAAGCCGAGTGAAAGAAATCGACGGGGACCCCACTTCGGCGGGACAACCAGTGCGGGAAAAATCCCAGAGCAACATAATATCACAGCCGACCAACCTGGACTTATTTACTTTTGTAAGACTCCTCTGAAACGTGTTGTCGCAGTTACATACTGAGATAATGTTTTTCTATCAATTAGGTAACTACCAGTAGCTGTTATAAACTGTGTTTGTTGTTTTACTGGCAATTTGTCTTAACAAAGACGTTAACAGCTGGGGTAGTAGCTCCGAGAACTACCTATTCTCAATTTTTTTTTCTAGAAAAAATCAACGTTAGGGAAAATTTTATTTGAATATTAAAGTGATTTCAGCCTGACGATCGTAGGATGTAATATTTCAATCACCTGGCAACAAAAATTGTGTTAAGTGACTCTATATTTTTGATTCCACCAAAGACCAATAACTGCATCTAACGTTGTTAGTCACAAATCTGCAGCATAATAATCAATTGTCCATGTTCACGAGTTGCTCAAAATTTTGGAACATAAAGCACTGTATATTTCCAAAAACTTTAAAACTTTTTTACAGTTAATTAGTAACCAGTACATACATCTAACTTAAACCTCTCGATTGGATCTCTAAGAAAGAAAGCTACTGAGAACATGTGAAGATAACATTACCTAAATCATTTTGTATTTTATAGCCTTTGAGTACACATTACTGCTTAGAATTAGAAGTTCATATCGTGGTCATTTTCTTAGTACCTTAAACGTTGCAAATATTGCCACCTACGAAGGCGGAGGAATTTAAATTATGATTTATTATTCATTTATACAGTAATATAAAACTATTGACTTTCATGTTGTTATTTTTAATGGATCGTGATTGATGCAGGTGAGCTAGTAAACCCTGCTTGTCGCGTTGCCCGCCGACCAAGCATTGGCCATGACTCGCCTAATTGGTCAAGGATGACCTGCAGCTGAGTCTGTCCCAGCTTTCCACCGACTGGACCACTGCTCGACGGAAGATCTGGAACAATCACAACAGAACAGCTGCAATAAGTACATAAGTAAAGGTCACTTTAAGACTCAGTATGACAACAGCGGTCGGATGCTACAACTTAACTGGCACTCTCAACGCTAAATGCTAGTTTCGGCAGTTTTTTTAACTTGTTACTACACTGGGTATGTTTGTTTTGACCCCATATTGAAGTAATCTGGGAGGATGCCCAACAGTTCTTGTAGTTCTTAAACACAATAATATTACCAACCACTAGTCGAACCTTAGTTACTTAGTACTGAAAAACTATACTGTGCATAATTTCAGGTGTTAAATAAAAATATATAACTATCCGTTTTAAATACTGTACGCAACCGTATATCAGTAGGAGTTTCATAAAATGTTACAGCGTGTATAGTATCCATGAGAGAAAAAATACCATACATGGTGTGGTGTGACAGAGTCACCCACAACGAATAATTAAATAATTAATTATTATTCAGATTTTTATTTGTAATATTCAGATTTCGTTATGATATTCAATTATGTAGATCAAAATTATGGTAGATAATAGAAATATTGCATAGGTAATAATTGTATATTCAACCCAGGCAGCTAAAGTCATTATTATTATAATTTAATTTCTGTAAAGCTTAGTGTTCAGTAACATTTAGTTTGGGAAGCTGAGAGCTGCCATTTTAACGGTCTGGGGCCAGACAAAGTCGTTGAGGCCTCGCGACAGCGAGACGCCTACCCCCCGAACAATGCAGGCACGCGCTGGAAAACCCGTTAGGGACAGTGAACTTGCTCCCTCCCTCAAGCGTTGGCGCGAGCCATGAAAAGTGCGCGAACAACGATAACGTATGGAAGGACGCGATAAAAACACGTGACGACGGACTTGTTTCAATCCACCAATCGTGAAAGTCATAAGGGTCCACAGTACTAATTCTAGGGAGTTTTGTTACATGTGGAGGACGACTTTCGGAGGAAGAAGGAAGAAGCCATCTTAAGCGGCACTTGCAGTCCGGACCGACTACCGAGCAGACGTGTTGAGGACTTGCAGTCCGGACCGACTACCGAGCAGACGTGTTGAAGGCGACACGCTCACATCCAGCCATGAGTGACTGGGTCCGGTCACATTGACTTGTACTTTCTTGCTCAGGAGAGTGGGAAATTATATGGCAAGCCTGCCATAGCCTGAGGGTTATTGTGGAACGTGGCGAAACCACCATCCTGGTTTCGCGGCAGTTGTGGCATTATCTGCCGCACATTTCTTCACGTCGATGCAGGGTAAAGTAACGAAGCATTCGGTCACATTCCAGTGGGTTTTTGATAGACTTGTGAACCCTTAAGCGGCCCTGAGACAGACTCTCTTACCGTCCTAAATAAATCACTGAGCTAGCTGATTTAACGATTAATTCCAATTTTAGCACCTTGCAGGTATGTATTAAATGCAAGACAGTGCTTCTTCTTGTTTTCTTGTTTTAATAAACTGGCGCCCATGGGTTTTCCCCTTTCATTGTGAACGTTAACATCAATATGTTGGCCTGTGTTGCCGTTTTGATAATATGTTCATTTGTTCTTTATTGAAATAGTTAATTTCAATTTTATGTTTGCTTTATCTATGAATGTAACTGTCAGGTATAGCTTGCTGCGTTTGAAATATGGTTA
This sequence comes from Vandiemenella viatica, assembly GCA_031002005.1. Classification (NCBI taxonomy): domain Eukaryota; kingdom Metazoa; phylum Arthropoda; class Insecta; order Orthoptera; family Morabidae; genus Vandiemenella; species Vandiemenella viatica. Next base: position 216,448,644 of record JARYHS010008074.1, on the reverse strand, counting down.
ACGTAAAGTTAAATGTTACCTGGCATTGTATCATCCTTACGATCCAATAAATTAAATTTTATTTCTGGTGTAAAGTACATGGTTCTAGTTCACCTTGTAGCAACCTTTATTACATATTTAAAGTCAATATTAATTTTTTTTTTTTATAATCATCCCCCCTCCCTTTTTATGTACTCACGCTTACACCGTAAGCTCACCGTACAATGTATTCACAATACATGGTGTCAGTGTTAATAAGTCGCGTTGTAACTTCAAAGTCTTCAGATTCAAATTCCATGCAGAAATACTTTTACGCAATAACATGGGTAATGAAGTTATCAAATATTTGTTGATAACATTTATTTTCTGCTGCAATACACTGAATAAAGAAACTGTAATATTCTTGCATGTTGTATTTGTTCCTAACTACATATGTCAACAATGAGAATGATGTGTTCAAAACTGTCCAGTACATAATACACCAGAAAATTTCGTATATATATATATATATATGTACACCTCTAAACATATTTTTAGAGATTTTTATGAGTTTGGTCTGAATATAACTGTTAGAGTTTTTGTTTATAATTGGATATGGAGTGAAAATAAGCAAGAAAGACCAACTTCCTTGTTTCCATTTTATCTACTCTGCTCATAGTAGCTTTTACTTTTAAGTTTTCTTACAAACTGAATTAATTGCGTATTTATAATACACTGATTATAAATCCATTTGCACTGAATCATCTCCTTGCTTTCTTTAGACTACCAGCCATCGTGTTATTTTGTAATAATGGTGCCTTAAAGCATATGCTTGTGACAACACGCTTGGAGTACCTTATTGCCACTGCTCTCTGATGTAAGTGGGAGATAATTTATATGTAGCAGATGGTCAAAATCTGATTCCCAAGGGACACTATTTCCCAATGGCCAATCATTGCAGTTTAGGTCCTAAAACGCTGACCTCAAGCTGTAAAGGTTAACGGTTCAAGTCCGACCTAGGGCAGGGCAGTTTTAATGAATATGTGTGCTTGTGTTGTGTTGTGTTGTCATTACAGTGTCCACATTTACGCGAGAAAATCCTGATACCGTAATTAGAATAATATTAAAAAAAACTGAACTTGACTCATTGGTAGCAGAAAGCGAAGCCTTTTTTTTTATTGACACACACACATATATATCTTACATCTTTCTAGATAAGATTTAACCATCCAACTTTACCACTTTATGGTGCTCTAATTTATGTAGGAACGTTTTGTCAACTACTCAATCAAAGGCCCTAGATTCATCACACCGAGTATGGTGGGAGAGCGGTAACGCTCTGGCTTCGCATTTGGGAGAACGCCGATTCGAATCCCCGTCCGGGCGTCCAGATTTCTGTTTTCCATGGTTTACCGAAATACTCCAGGCAAATGCGGGATGATTCCTTTAAAAGGTCATGGCCGAATTCCTTCCTGTTCCTTGCCTCCAGTCATTCCCGCCCCTAATGGCTTCGACGTCGACGAACAGTAACCCATAAAAAAAAGTTATATCACGATCAGTAAATAGAAAATTTTAATACGAGTAGGTGATACACCAGAGGCGTATTTTATTTAGACAGCATGCACATTAGTGAACACTAAGTTCTAGAAATTTCAGGCTTGTATATATCATAACTTCTTGTTTGAACGTAAGACAATAGTCTTTTATATGGTCAAAAAAATATCCCGGAGCGATCAGTACGCCACAAAACATTTTAGTAGTTCGAGATCTTACACAGAATGGCATAAATGTTCCGGTAGGTTGAGGAGGAAAATCATTTAATGGAGTTACATTTACGTGAAACTATTGAACGTTGGTTTCCAAGAAGATTTTGGTTTATTTGCAGCAGGTATATGTTCATTTTATTAAATTCGTATTTATTTAGTAAGCTCGTGTAATGTTGAAAATCAAATAACAGAGTTTTAAGTCACCACACATTTCGACTGTCTCGTTGATTGACCAGAACCAAGTAGTGATTATTGCGTATGTTACAGTTACAAAACATGTTTTGCTACACTTGTTTAGAGTTAGGAACTATTAAAAATTCCTTCAGAGGCTAAGAACGTGAATGTCAAACGCATTGATTTGTTGCTGACTTACTGGTCATAAACTGTTGGCAACTGTAGACAACCTCAAAAAAAAAAACACTTTGTGTGAAATTACCTTCTTTGGCCTGCATAACAAATTATTGCAAATGCTAGCGACTGAACTAAACGAAATTTTCGTGTACCGCATATCCATTATTATAGAATATAAAGAAGGAACTCTTATGGCTTGCTCTGATGGTGTTAACTATTTAACTTTTTTCCCGCATTTTTTTGTGGAACGGGAATGTAGAACTGTGAAATAGAATCATTTTGCTATAAAATGTTTGTTCATTTTCATTGTTGAAACTCGAATTAGGAAGATTTTCTCTCTTAATGTACAGTTCATCAACAGCGCTGTGCTAAATTTATTGTGGTAGAAGCGAATGGATAATCTCCCTCTAATCAGTTCTACTTTGAATACTGCAACACTCGTTTTTCTCATTAAATGCGCCGGTGTCAACAACTTTTGCGTAACAGAGATGAAAAACTCGTTTGGGAAGATATTTTCGAGAGTATCTCATTTCCATAGGAACGTTGTTTTCTTCCATTTGTCTTGGAGAAAAATCTGTTGAAAAGATGGAATAGTTCCTTATATTTGTGAGGTATTCTGAAATTTCTAATGCAGAATATTAGCGATATCCATAAGGTCAAGTACTTAGCTTCATTGTTATTACGGGAGAAATGCATTTAATGAAAGCAAATACTTGTTGACTGAATTACCGATGAAGTTTTTTGTTTTGTTTATTATTATTTATTATCAACAAAATCGTATCGCTGAGAAAGGACACATTATTTAGTGGAAATTACTGATTCCTTTTAAGGGGTTGAATGAACACGAAGATGCTTTGTAGTAACAAACGCTCAGATTTGAAACAGAACAAGAACCAATCTTAATATGGTTACTTGTGGAAGTATGAATGAACATTTGGAAAATGACCTATAGATGGGACACAATTTCTTAAAACTATACTAAGTTTCATCGAATATGTTAGTGTCTTTAAATACTATTAATACAAATAATTCTAATCAAGACCGATGAGATTGTTATTCAGACTTCTGCCTTGATTCCTGAATAAACTTTGATGGCGCCAAAGCACATGGTGGAGAGCCGTAAAGCAAATTTTTATGGAATATGTGGGATATATTCCATTTTCTTTCGTCTATTTCATACCCATGAATCTCATTGCATCAAAACTTGACAACTTCATTCATCACGTATGAAGTGATATTCCCAATAACATTCAGTATAATTCGTAAGGGACATCGTCAATGGCACTGTGTGAATTCCGAATTACCAATAGAGTGAAGAAATAGTGAGGTAGGAGTCCTGGTACGAGGTTCTAAATATAGCATAGTTTAATTAAGTTCTCTACATACACTAAGTGTTTTAACTACAAACAGATGCGAAAGTTTTATAGTAATTATAACACCAAATATCTGATATCTTTTCTATATAAATATGAAACAGACACCTACATGGGACAAATTAGTCATATTTAAATAATGCCTAAAATACTGGAATATCATTCAAAGAAACGTTAAAACATGAAAGCTCTAATAATATCGAAGTTGACAGCGATTTATATATGTGGAACACTCTTGTCGACAAAGATTTCATTTTAATGGTAAAGCTTTCTGTATTCTCAAATAGTGCATACTTACAATGTGATGCTGAAATTTGATATTTCTATTTTTCACAGTTTAGCAGATATGAGGAAGTGAAAACTAAACGTTTTGTATTGTTATGATATACAAAAAATTATACTAGCATTTCCGTTATTTAAAATACTGTTAAGAATTTTGGATGGTGGTGCAATACAAACGATTGCGGTCAGTTTTATGTATTTTCACAAATGCAAAAAACATTAAAACGAAGGTTTATGTGCTTTCCAAGTAGACAGAACAGTAGATGTAGCGGTAACTTAATTTTCCTAGAAAATTTAAAAATTTCAGTGTACTATTTATGACTGTAGTCTGAATGAGAAGGAAGAGCACTAACTGCGGCAGTTACTGCAACATTGAGGCAGGCACAGCGGCTTATTAACTGCAGTGCTGTTGAGTAACATCTGCTAAGCCACTTTCACTTTGCACTAAGCTGTAAAAATTACTCGAGGCGCTGGTTCTAACAGTAATCGCTATCAGAAATATTTCTGTCTTATAATCTTCATTGTATTAAAAATGACGAGAAAGTTTGTGAAAAGAATATGATCCACTGTGATTATTTGTATCGATATGTCTCTTCCACAATCCTATATCTCTTAACTCTTTCGTAGCCTTTCATCGAGAAAAGATTCTGGCATGTGTTTGGTAAACGCACAAATCTTTTTTTAAATATTGTAAGCCATTAATACTTTTACAGGAGCTGTAATACAATCCTCTGGTTCTAAACAAAAACGTCCTACATATTTACTTTATGAAACTTTGTTTCACTAATAAATCACAATCGACGCTGGGGTTCTAAAGCATAGTTAAAGAATTAGTTTATCCATCTGACTTTTTGAGCCATTCAGTTGAAGCTGCAAATTAGTGCATGGAATTAAACAATTTAAGTATCTTAATTTTACGAAGAGATTTAAAAAATTTCACTTATTGAAACTTGCATTTCATTCTCTTTACTAATTATTCTTCCTGAAAAGTAGCAAATAATTATTTTTTATAGTACTGAGTTTTCTCCAACTGTATCCAACATGGCGATCTTGAATAAAAAGCCTTATTCCTCGTCAGTATCGGGGTCATCAAAGCGTGAGAGGGCGGAAGGAAATGAACAGGAAGGAATTCGGACACTGCCTTTTGAAGGAACCATCCCGTCATTCACCTGGAGTCATTTTGGGGAACCAAGCAAAACCGTAATCTGGAAGGCTGGATGGGGATTCAATCCCGCGTCCTCCCGAATGCGAAGGCAGAGCGTTAACGCTCACCCATCACGATCGGTTAACTTGGCGAAACCATATAAAACTGGAAGACTAACTTCGAACCCGGAAACACTCCATTCCATCCAGTCCTACATGAACTGCAGTGCAAATTAAACATGGGAAACGGATTTAGACTGGACTTACAGTGATAGATTGGAAGCCACAAGAAACCGCAGATTGCTTGTTCACTTATTATGGAAGGTAAAGCCCTAAAAGCTGAATAAACTTCAGCCACAGTTTAGAATTTAACCACAGATAGGAAGGAATTCATTCTTGTATTACCAACGCTCTATACACAGTGAAAGGAATTTCAGTGCCTTACGCGGTAAATGGTTGATATTATTATTAAAGAAAACAGTGGTGGATCCAGGATTTTGATTTAGGAGGGGTTTGATCGGATTTTGGTTTGTGGGAGGGGGAGGGGAGCTTGAGTTGGGCAAGGGTAGTCTTTATACTCTCCAGAAAGGTCTCCAAAATTAGGATCTCGGGGGGTGATGCTTTAACGGATTTTGGTTTTTGGGGGGCTAGAGCCCCCTAGGCCCCTCGCCCTCCCTGGATCTGCCCCTGGATCCACCCCTGGAAAACGTACATACAATTCGTGTACTTCAGTATTTCTACAGATTTCTGTAGACATAGAAATAAACTTTTCATATCAATTTATTCATGAAGTAAAAGAATAAATTTCAAATCATACGAATTATTTGTACAGTATACTACAAAATAATTACTTTAATCTAAAAAACCACTTAGTGCAGCCACATTTTATATTCAAAGAATTTCATCAACATCTGTTATTTATGTAAGGAAATGAATTTACTTGCTTCTTTCGTTTTAACAATGTCATCTTGTAACTGTTGTAGGGCTTTATTAAGAGAAATAACGACACATTAGATGCTTTTAAGAGTAAGTTTAGTAGTTTGAGCCCATGGTGAAACATTGAAATCAGGCTGAGGGAAAAACACTATACCGTAAGTCTTTCGTATAATAATCGCCTTCCATAACCTCGTCAACGTAGTTGCAGCACCGGGAGAATATTAAACAGATGGAATATACTCTGTAGCAACAGTAGGAGTGGGTAACTCCATGAGGGGGGTTCCTCAAAATAGCCCATCAGTGCCTCCGCCATCCCCTTTCAGTGAATCGCGGAGTAATAATAATAGTAATAGCAATTGATTATTGAAGCTACGTGCGTGTGCCCGTTTAAATTTCTAGAGTAGGGATTTTAAGCAAGTATGTATTTTGACGAATTGAGGTGAAGTAAGTTGGCTACGGGCTATTTCTTATGAAGACTTGAAGTCGCTCTGTAGTAGTTGTGTTTCGTCAAAGGAAAAATGATACTGGGATGTTAGTAAATCGTTACTCTGGAGGTAGGATTATTCACTGAAGCTCTTCCTGCGTTTAAGTCAGACCGAGAGAGGTCATTAGCTACGGATTCTAAGTTCAGCGAAGCCTTGATTCACACAAGTATTCCGATGTTTAGAGAGTCATCGTCTAATCTGCTCATGATAGTAAGCAGTAAATAGGCCACGTATGCTTTGATAGAGATTGTGTCTGTTATTCATCTCTATGCAACGTATGCAAATAAGTGTTACGAACTTTTATTGATGAAAAAGACATGTTAATGATAATTGCGCCACGTATATGCAAGTGAAATTAATTACTAGGAGCAGTTAGGGAATATTGAAGGAACATCAGAATTGTGAACGGAAGAGAAACGTAATGTAGAACTGCAAGTTTAAGAAGAAATAGTGTGAAATTATTATTTGGTAATTGCATGCGGTAGAATCATCTGAGAGATAAGCATTATTATACCGGTCGCTGAGTCTAAATAAAAAGAAACTGTGTATTTAAAGATATGTGGCAAACTAATCAAGTGTTATTTCATATGTTTAGAGATTGTTTTCTGATCTTTTTGTGAGTCGCAGAAGGAGGTTGGAAGTGGCAACCGACAGGTACAGAACATTATACTACCTTTACGCGCACTAGGTAACGCGTAAGTGAGCCCCACTGCGAGAAGGCTTGAGGGAGCGTCATATACTGTATAGTAGTTTCATAATATGTAATAATTTCATAAGGCAATTCAAAGCATTAAAACAACGTAGCACTGACGATATATGGCAAGAGACTAAGATCGCATTGTAGAAATATGATGCTGCAGTAAGAATTTTTAACTAAGATCTTGGAATTTGTATTCTCACTTACATCTTCTGTACAGTAAATCATGTGCCTATATGAAAGACATCGCAACAAACACAGGGATATTGCATGTCCGTTACCACCGTCATATCCTCAAATGATCGGCCAGTTACTTCATCACAACAAGATGAATTCTCGGAGAGACAAAGGTAGGTTCACTTACGTCTGAACAACAGCAATCGGCTGGAACATCAAGGAAAAATCAGAAGAAAACTACTGGTTTATAACACTAAGTTTATTTTAGAAAAACTTTGTGTAAAAAACTTGAATTAAATTTACAAAACGACGAAAAATATGCAGTACTGGTAAGCGCTTCAAATTTTTTGGTCTAAACGAACTTATTAAGTGAGCGCGGAAAGGGATGTTAAATAGCTGGGAATTCTCCTCTATTACCATATGTTCCACAAAATTGAGAACGACAGTTTATTTCAAGGGGAACATCCTCAAACGTCTCTCCTAGTTTTATCTTTGTAAAGAATTAGGTAGTCGAAACATTTTCCAGTAGCGGTGCATTGATGTTACTTAATCTTAATTCTACTCTGATTCACTAAAATATAAAGAACTGTCGCTTCCCACAGCGGCCCCACGTGTCGTGGAATTCATCGGCTGGAGAAAATATATAGTCAAGAACTCTTCTGGCACTAATTGCCAATCAAATTTTCATTGGAGGGTGGGCTAAATGAGATGGCGTACCTGGGCTGTACCTGACTGTCAGTCACTCTACGGACTGGGATACGTGGGCACTGTTTGAAACAAAAAGGAGTTAACTATTAGAATATAACGGTGAATTATAATATTTGATGTGTGAGTGGAGACTTTCCCGGCGTACTGATGCAATAAAATCTTCTCGGGTGTCCAGTCGGATGGTGTTGTATAAACAAGACATTTCTACAGCTCTGCTGTCTTCATCAGATGATCACCTGATGAAGGCGCAGGAGTTAAATTTAGAATATACAGTTAGTTGATTACTCGCTATAGAGGATATTCATGATAAAATGACAGAGCTACCAGTTTTGGAACGTAACTTATTAACAGTTTTTATTCAGTATTTGTGAGGAATAAGGATATTTGTTAAACGTATTTACAAATTACTAGGAAAGGTAAAGTGAACGAAGCCTAATTGGAATAAATTATCAGTGAAACGTTGCAAATGCGATCTTCATGTGCCAGTATACAAGGAGGAAGAGACATCAGAAAGGTATGCGTTAGAGGATCAAACTCTTTCTACTACCGGAAAGGCATTTATATAATGGTACTCAAATACAAGACAATAAGAGGCCACATACATCCGACGGCATCAGCAAACAGCATTTTGGAAAAACCCTGGATGACGTTTATCTCCCCAGCTGCGGAGATGTGTGCCACAATTCATCATCACTTTCAACCAAGTTTCCACACACGAGATCGTTTAAAAAAATGGTTATGTTTTTCTAGTATTTTTTGATTCGTCGACGTCAAGGTCACTACAGCCGCGAGACAATTGGGTAGTAAGTAACAGGAAGAACACTGCTTTTTGAAGTAACGATCTGGGAGTGAATTCGGGAATCCATGGAAAGCCAGAATATAGATGGCCCGACCGAAATTCTAATCGCGTCCTCCGGAATGCAAAGCGTGAGAGACAATCGCTCACCCACAAGGCTTGGTTTCTGAACAAGTAATCCAACACATGCAACCTAGTAAACTGTATACCATGCACATTTCACTGATTGGAAAGCTCTATCTGTAGCATGAAACTGTTTGCAGTCGCATGATGTAGATTTTTCTTTGGCATCTCATAGAAACACCACGCAGTTGAAAGTTGAGATTTTTCTGAACTATATGATAAAATTATAAGAAGTTGTATCTGTACACTAAATTTATTTCAAAAAGAATAATTTCAGATTAAACTACTGATGACAGAGATGCCAAAATCGTAAATTTAGAATTTTTATTTGTCCGTCTGTTTGCACTTTCATGCATCATGCGCAAACAAATGGAGGGATTTTAATTAAATTACATTTAGCGATAGCTTGTGCAGACAGTCAGGATAGATGATACTTTATATACTAATGATGCATAGTCGAAAATCGTAAATTTAGAAAAAAATCTGAATAACTAATGAATGGTTATCAACAGACCATCATATAATAATAGCTTATGTCGCCGGTTAGAACATCCTGATTATAACATACCCACCCATGAATATAGTATTTTCTGTCTTTGCACGCTTCTCACAAAGTGTAATGAAATAATTTCAACGAAATTTAACATAGTGATAATTTATGTCATTAATTAAGATAGAGTTTACGTTTTATCCTCATTAATAACATACTTCGTGCATGATACACAGGGAAAAACTATGGATGTAAAGGAGCTCCACATCCGCATCTGCAAGTGCGGAACTTTCGCATGAAATCCTAACTCCGTAGTAGCATCCGTAATTTTTAATGCGGATGTATAGCGGATGTTTTGTTTACAGTGCATTATGTATTTTTCTTTGCTCTTTATACAAGTTGCGGTCCATCTTCTCTAAGCTAACAACAACGTGGTTGTTTTTTCTTACGATCTTGCAAAAAATGTAGCAATGAAGTGAACGGTGTTATTATCTAAGCAACGAATTTACAAGTTTAAACTTGCCTGTAAAGTAAGCGGCCTATTCACGGTCCACCTTATAGGACATCCGTATAGAACTACAGTAGGATGCGGTCACTCACTCATTCACACTACTAGAAGGAGACCAATCCTTTCCACTCGTACTTTCTCGCGGCACACAATTGTCCTTATTGCACACTCGCAGTGTTTCCTCCAATCATGAGCCAACGCCATAGTTTGTTGAACGGCAAGGATCAGTGTTGGTTATCTGGGAGTCCAACAACATCCAACACGTCCTACATGTAGCCCTGTAATCTTTTTCATGGCCCAACAAGTGTCCTACTCGGAAAATCAGATCACCGTAGGTCCTCCAAGTTGAACTATGAATGATCCGCTAGAGCGTTGGAAAGGCGGGTACACTTGGTATGATTACGCGATTAGGTTAAGCAGCTGCGATAGATGAGCATTGCGCAACCGGCAAGAAATTCTGTCACCAGCTGTATGAGACCACACGAAATTAATTATCGACTGGCTGAGCTTTCTCGCTGTCGAAATGGTTTCCACGATTTAAGCGATTGTTATATGTTCGATTTTAACGTTCTATTACGGAATTTGCATCACAATCTATATAATGTTATGGTAAAAGACTGAAAACGACCCCAACTCGTTCTGGTTTCTTTAAAACGGCCACAACACGTTATTTGCGTTATGGAACTTATAAAATAACTACACCCTGGACCGATTTGCCCGTGAACTCAAAGAGTTAGATAATGATAAGCCACAACGTGCTGTGGAAGTTTTAAAGAAACCAGATCGCGCTGTGGTCGTTTTCTTCGCCTAATGCTCGTTTTATGACTTTGAGCCTAACATAAAACAATCTATTCGTACTCACGCCATGCACCACAACTTAAAATATTGTTTGCAGAGAAACAATGTGAACAAAACTGAAGTGTGGTCATCAACAAACTTGAACTTTCCCAAACATTGGTAGATTCTAGAAGAGATAGATACAAATGGTGCCAGGACAAATGATTAAGGCATTATGTACAACATAAATTCAGAAGGAAAGGAGAGAAATCCAACAAAATGGAAGAACGGAACTACTCCCCTGCATAACTACCCACAAAATATTTCTTTGATATTAATTTATCTGTAAATTAACAGCGTAAAATGTCAAATCCCTTGTGACGAAGTTGCGGGTACAGCTAGTTATTAACGAATGTGACAGATCTCTAATAGGATAAGCTAGTGCCATATCAGGGTGCAGTTGGTTTCTAAAGAGGGTTCATGCAGGATGGTTTCGCATTGCCTTCTCCAGAGTGAAAGAGTTCATCATTGTTTTTGTATGTACAGATCATTGTCATGATTTGAGTATACAGTGTAGTGCCGTGCTTAGATTGTGTCGTAAGTAAAAGATGAAAAAACGAAGAGGAAGAAATGCCTTGCGGTCCTGTGTTTATGTCTACCTTTACGGAAGACAACTAAGGGAAGAAGAATCTCAACTCCTCACTCCATACACACTGCGAAAAGGATTTAATTTACTGCAGGATGTCATTACATAATCCAAAGATTATGACTTGTGCACCATTTACACAGCCGGCCAAGTCTCGATGATGAAACATTCTGGAGCGCCACACACCGTCATGGTGTTCAACAACATTGGTCAACGAGCTAGGTTTCTGAGAAAGCTCCCTTCAATTTATTAGAAATCATGAGAGAAGAAAGTAGTTCATGAACGAGTCGCAAGAGTCATGCGAGACGGGTTATTTTGTTACTACAGGTACAAGGAACAGGTGATGGGATACAATGTGTAAATCATGGAAAGGCAAGGGGCATCTTAAAGCTCACTGGACTTGGTATTTGTCATCCTTAACAATCGTCAAGAGGCTGGAGATGATGTGGTTCACGACTTGCTCTGGCCTTTCCTTATATCCCCAAGAAGTTTACTCTTCATTTCTCATTGCACAGCATAGAGACCCATTGTGAACGTTCGTCTTCCTTCAGTTTATGGTGGATTGAAACCATGCTCTCGGGAGTGCTGTCGGTCACAATTCCTACTGAACCACGCAGTCCATCAATGTTGATTGTAAATGGAGTGTAAAAATAAGATTTAAGCTTGGAAAAATGATATTGTACATACCATCAAAATTGTATACATACCAAAATGAAAGGAAAAATCACATTCCCGATTAAAGGAGAAAAAAACCGAAATCAGTGTAAACATTAGATGCTGAAAGGCGAACTTCTTGAGAAACCAGGAGCTTAAAGGATTTATGAATAAGTAGTATGAAATAAGCTCTAGGAAAAGTCAAGGCCAGCACGACACGTGGCTGTTGAAGATGGAGGTAAATAGCAGAAAGCTATTGCTAAACTGTATTCGAAATAATACCTGCAGCTGTCGTACATCCTTCTTGGGTTGAGGTGGTTGTGCAAAATAACCTTGAACCAGCTTCGTCTTGTCATTCGGGCAAATATACGAACAAAACAACCGTTTTCACTGCTTCCATCATCCTCTGACGTTATCTGTCCTTTGTTGACCGTAGCATGAAGTTTCAAATACAACCAAATCTTAAGTGGCTGCCAAAAATTACTAGCAGTCAAGTGAGTACAGAATGACGACTTCCCTAGTTATTCCAAAGTGGCATAAAGCATACACATGAAGTATCGTGGTAAGTAAAAAATGAATTCATTTATTGTATAGTGTCTGAAGTTCACAACCATCTTTTCACTAGCAACACAATCTATGACACAAATAGACAACCAGTTGCAACAGAAACACTTTGGGCTTGAGGGGTGTCTCCAAACAAAATTAATGCCGGTGCTGGCAAACCGTTCAAACAGTCCAAAATCACGGGCTTATACGCAATGGTGTCACCCACCATCCAGTTACAGTTTATAGGACACTGTGCAGACAGAGAAGCTCAGGGTTCAATTTCATATATTTTAATGTTTTCATTCTAGTCTCCAATACAACGATGATCTCAAGTTTACGCCTCAAGAAGTACGTTAAAGTGAAACTATATATCATGAAACAGTTTAAGTTGGTCACAGACACACTGACTGTTATTCATTAAATCACATCATTAGCTAAATGGTACGTCAAGTACTTCAAGTAACTACAAAAGCCGGATAATAATTATTTCAACCATCTATTGACAAAAATTATGGTCAGTTGATGTTATTTAACGGTAGTAAACTGTTGTCTCATATTCGGCAGTTTTTATGTGAATTTATACTGTTGTACGTGTCTTATGAATGAAATTCGTTTCAAAATGATCATTATTTCTTTCCTTAATAAAAGGTCATGAAGATATCTACGACTGAATAGTCTTTAGAAAGACGAAAGAATTATAGCGCAGATACTCCCATATACGTTACTGTACCATAAATGTGATATTTATGGTTACAACCGCTAATTTACAAGAATATTGGAACAAGAAGCAGACACGCTTCTTGCTAGAAATTGTGAGAAAAAACTAGAATGTGAAAACATGTTGCTATTGTAAGGGGTTTGTTGTTTGATTTTATGGTTCCCCTCGGTATTCCTCAGGTTTTTTGGCCAAACCAATCCAGTAATTCGTCCACGAACGATTGAAGGACATTTTATTTAACCTTTCAAAGACATTTATTAATTTCAAACATTTTAAATTGTTAAATACACCATGATGTCAAACATTGTGCATTGCCTTGACCACATTAGGTCTGTCGGCTACCAATCGAGACTCAATACTGCCGCCGACTCTTGCTGCAGGCAGTGTTACAGCTGTTTTACACCCCTCTTATTGTTTGTGATCTGCCTCCGCCCGCTCTGCTGAGTGCCGCGTTAGGCTAACATAGACAATATTAAAACACATACATTCTACACAAATTACTCCAAACGTGAAACATCTTACAATATAATATAGTAATACATATAACTTTACAAAGACCTATACGTAACATATATACAGATACGTCACAAGCTCCTCCTCGATTAGATTTTAATGTCGGTTTTATAAGCTAAACGATGAGTGGCATTACTCAGTTCTGGTGAGTACAGGTTGTGACGTGAAGGAGGTCCCGGCGAGCCTGGTGTGAGCAGAAAGTGTTTTTTTATTGGGAGAGAGTGAGAGTGGAGGAGGGCAGGCAGGCAGGTCTGCCTGGCGCAGCCACAGACAGCGCACCGCCGCCTCACCACACACCAGGTACGTGCTGCCGCCGCCGCTGCCGCTGCCTCTGCTGCCGTCCCACATCCCCCTAGTGAAGTACGTACCTTATTTTATTTAACTGTTTTTTATATCACATATTTCTCTAATATTAGTGAAAAAATTTTGAAATTTTCCTTTTACTTTCTCATTAGGAATTTTTACAAACACCCATACTTCTGAGTGCCATTATATACGAGAGTTAAAGATAATATTTGCCTACCATCTGTAAATAGTACGTGAACATTAAACAGCATCTGTGGTGCCACACACGAGAAACTGTAATTATAGTGTCCAAGCTCGATTGTAAAGGCAAATTGATTTTCACATATCTTGGCTTTAACTGCTCTATATAGATTTTTTTTTACAAACTTTGCTTACAGAAATAAGTAACCGTGGAATTTAAAAATTTAACAAAAAATCACATTTACATGAATGTATATTTCAGCTGACCAGTACCTAATAGGTGAAACCTCTAGTTTACCCAGTGTTTTGACACCACATGATCCATGCGATAATATTAATCATGAATTTTTTTTATTACTTGTACTATATGTAAGAATCTTCATAGTTGTATCTGTTGTTCAAGTCACGTTATGAAACGAAATTCGTTTAACTCGTAACCTCAAAATAATATTTTACTAGTCATACCTGAACCCTTTATGTAATCATCTGATGGTACACGATTCCGTATTGTTACATTATTTATTGTGTAGACAAAATGTTTCTGCAGGGTCGTCAGCTGAAACGGTTATTTCAGTTTTGAATCCAGCTTAGTATTTTCACAGATTCATTGTCGATGTCAGCACATACATACTTTTTCACTTTCACTAGTGATTAAACAATTTATACAATATCTGACGTAGGACATATGTCACAAGTAAACATCGCACTGCATTCACACATAACTTTTAATGTACATTAAAGTCAGTTATAACAAATAAAGGAAGCGATAAGCTCTGAAATTGATTTATACACAGACGGAAAAAAAAATCCCAACACCAAGAAAAAATTATTGTAGAGTAATGAAATTTGGACAATGCATTTGTCAAGTTAACATGTTTAATTGATTAAATTTTCAAGATCACAGGTTAATTTAAGCTCAAGAAAATGCATTTCAAATGTGAAATACTGTTAAATTAATAGCCGGTGTAACCTCCAGAATTTTGAATGCAAGCCTGCAAACGTGAATGCATTGTGTCATACAGGTTTCGAATGTCACTTTGTGGTATGGAGTTCCATGCTTGTTGTACTTGTGCTGTCAATACTGGGACGGTCAGTGCTGGCTGTGGATGATGCTGGAGTTGTCGTCCAATGATATCCCATACGTGTTCAATTGGAGACAGATCTGGTGATCTCGCAGGCCAAGGTAACATGTCGACACTCTGTAGAGCACGTTGCGAGACAACAGCGGTATGAGGGCGAGCGTTATCCTGTTGAAAAACTCCCCCTTGAATGCTGTTCATGAATGGCAGCACTACAGGTTGAATTACCAGACTGACGTACAAATTTGCAGTCAGTGTGTTTGGTATAACCACAAGAGTGCTCCTGCTGTCATAGGAAATTGCTCCCCAGACCATGACTCCAGGTGTAGGTCCAGTGTGTCTAGGCCGCAGACAGTTTGGTTGCAGGCGTTCCCCTGGCCTCCTTCTGACCAACACTCGGCCATCACTGGCACCAAGGCAGAACCTGCTTTCATCAGAAAACACAACAGATCTCCACTCCGTCCTCCAATGAGCTCTGGCTTGACACCACTGGAGTCGCAAACGGCGATGGCTTGTAGTCAGTGGAATGCACGCTACAGGGCGCCTGGCTAGGAGCTGTCCTTGAAGTAACCGATTTCTAACAGTTCGTTGTGTCACTGTGGTACCAACTGCAGCTCGAATTTCTGTAGTGCTGCCATTCATGAACAGCATTCAAGGGGGAGTTTTTCAACAGGATAACGCTCGCCCTCATACCGCTGTTGTCTCGCAACGTGCTCTACAGAGTGTCGACATGTTACCTTGGCCTGCTAGATCACCAGATCTGTCTCCAATTGAACACGTATGGGATATCATTGGACGACAACTCCAGCATCATCCACAGCCAGCACTGACCGTCCCAGTATTGACAGCACAAGTACAACAAGCATGGAACTCCATACCACAAAGTGACATTCGAAACCTGTATGACACAATGCATTCACGTTTGCAGGCTTGCATTCAAAATTCTGGAGGTTACACCGGCTATTAATTTAACAGTATTTCACATTTGAAATGCATTTTCTTGAGCTTAAATTAACCTGTGATCTTGAAAATTTAATCAATTAAACATGTTAACTTGACAAATGCATTGTCCAAATTTCATTACTCTACAATAATTTTTTCTTGGTGTTGGGATTTTTTTTTCCGTCTGTGTATTTTCAATCTTTTACAACTTTTTTTTATGTTAGGATAAGAAATTGAATATATAAGCTCAACAGAAGAAGTGTCTGTTTGAGCCGAGTGATGAAACAGCAATATTTTAACCAGTAGCAGTCAATCACTGATTACGAGTCGGAGTCAGAAGACAGCGTCTAATTACATTGCGTGGTGGCCTACCGCAGCTTCAATTACAACTTTCACCCGTACCGAAACAAACTCCGGTGTTGGCGCAAGACCGACGAGTCAGCGAACGGGATGAATGGGTTTGTCGTTCTTGTCATAGCAACACAAACGTGCTTAGCTCCATTTAATGATGATGAAAAGCCGCTGCCGAATTCTTTCCGTTCCCTTGCTCCCACAGCTTCTAATGACCTCTGCATCAACGCCGCAAGAAAGGCGTTGTTAACAAGTTGAGGTGATAACCACTTGTTTTTTATGCAACTTCTTCTTCGGATGTTAAGTCAAAATGTAAACTTAGAGTGATCTGTAATTTACATGCTTCTAATAACGGTCAGAAGTAAATACTAGATTTTTATTTTTTACTATCGGGACCAATAATTTTAAAATTGCTCCGGTTTAGGTTGCGTACTAGCGATGTATGTAACTTTTATATCATGCAGATGGTGGATTTTTTTAAAATTATTTCTTTACTGCTTTTCGGTGAAGAAATCATTTGATGCTGGAGAGAGTTTAAGGAAAGAACTGGAAACTAGTTGGCCATTGTCTTTATGAAAGAACTATCCCAGCATTAGTTTTCTTTTTACTTATGGCTGTACGCCTCGTCAACGTCGAGGTCATTAGAGGCGAGTAAGAAAGGGGACAAGGAATGGGAAGGAATTTGGCAATGACCTTTTAAAGGAAGCATCCCGGCATTTTCCTGGAGTGATTTGGGGTAACCATGGAAAACCCAAATCTGGATTCCCGGACGGGGATTCGAACTGCCGTCCTCCCGAATGCGAGGCCAGAGCGTTAACCGCTCACCCTCCACGCTCGGTCTTGCTAACAGAAAGCCGAGTGGCAAAGAGCCTTACTTTTTCAGTATTTATGAATCTGGTGACGTTAAGAAGTCTTTATCGATAAATAATAAGTGAATTTAGATGAGACTATCAATGACAATATTCAGCAATCTCATTTTACAAGACTGGAGTAAGTATTACACTTACGGTCCTGTTGTTAAGTACTTAATGAGATTTGGCATTGGAGTTTATTTCACGAGGGCTAAACGAAAAGTCTATCACGCTATAACGTCGTATATCCACGAGTTGGAGAAAATAATGTAATCGGTGTATAGTGACTTCATGTTTTGTCTGTACTTATTACATAGCTTATCATCTCAGGAAAGAAATCCTTTGTACACAGTTTTCTGTTACTGTCATCTGTGAAAAGCGAATTATCAGTTTCCTTTTCCGCAGCCAAGCATGCAATTAAAAAATTTCCTCCATTGATACTTCGTTTTTAAGACTAAAATTTGCTGTGTCAATAACCTACAATAGTATTTGGTTTTTCTTTTTTACTTCATTCCGAAACAAATCAAGAGGACCCCTCACCATGGAAGCGAAAATAACAAGTGTGTACGGAACTGTTGTGGGTCTTCTAACCCTAGCGATTTGCTACCATGGATTGCAATAATCTTGCCGAAGGTAAAAGACTCATAGTTCAACAGAATTGTCAGTGCAACATTTGAACTTACTTCAACAGTGTAACAAAAAGTGTGTTGACATTGGTGATCCACTTTTTGTAAAGAATTTCTGCAAAGGAAGAGGGCGTAATAGAACCTTTACAAAATATCATTTCAACGTCATCGGCGTTGTTGGGAAGTATTAAGATTTAACCTGTTTCACTGTGCTGAAAGAAATTTCGTTATAGAACTTAAAGGTTATAAAGTTGTGTTCTTCTCTAGCCACAACAGCGGTAAACTTTCGGTTAACGGAGGAATTATTTTAACATTGCAATAGATTTCATAAACAGTAAATGATATCACACGAAATTGGTGTTGTTCAGGAGGGGAGAATTTTGTTTCCGAGTATTCGCCTCGAAAGTTACCCGTTTTTAAACTTTGTGAGAGCTCGCACTTTCTGTACAACAGAATAAAGTCCTTAACTTACTTTCATTATTCGATTTTCGACAAGGCCCGATAGCTTTTATCCTGAAACGGCCTGATACATTGGTCCTAAGAACAAGGTTGTTGGAGACAGGCTTACAACAGAGCACGTGCAAAGTGCGACGTGTATATCTAAATTTAGGATGGTGCAGGTGTGTGTCCCGCTCGATGCACCCCCGGGTGAAAGCGCCTGTGTGAGAGCGCATGCGCGGGAGGGGCAGGTAGAGGGTTCTTTCTGGTGGCGAGCAGCTCGGCTCCCAGTCGCCGCCTGGACACCACTCAGCGAGCAGCCCGCAGCGCAAGCCTCACGGTCAGTATCTGCACGTGCACAGACCAGCACGGCACTGTCTAGTACTAGGCTGCCCAACCCCAGCACCAACAGCACAGGTCTAGAATATGATAGCTCAAAAACCTCTGCAAAGGTCTCATTGATGTTTTTTACTTTTTGGTTATAATTAAAGAAACATCTGCAGAGGTCTCATTGATGGTTTTTACTTGTTGGTTGTAATTAAATTGTGTTACTTATATCTTTGTCATGTTTAAATATCTATTGTAACTATAGGCAAGTATTATGTGGCCGCAGGCTAACTTAGATTCAAAATTGGTTGGGCAGCCTTGATCTATTACAACACCATTGAAAAATTTCCTTCCGTGCTACATGTGTACGATATTGTTCTAATCTGTTAAGATTTTTCGTTTCAGTTTCAACGAATTTTCGTACTATTGCACTAAACACTAGCCATTTTATTACGCTGTTTATGGGTTTATACCGTTGTTTTTGTGTCTGTGTTTGCTCGCTGGGTTAAAAGCCATAGTGTAAACACTAATGATCAAACTGAATTTAATTTTTGGCTGTTGCTGTGTGAATGTTAGAAGCCAGAAGTGGTTATTGTATTCCGTAACTTGTTCCTGTTTCACCACGCTAGAGTTTAAGGAGTTTATCCTGAAAAATATTTTCGTAATCCTTTTTAAGGTTTACAAATGTTTAAACCTAATGATGATCCTAATCAACCACTTAATTTAATGATGTAGCCCCTTGGAGTGACGAATAAAAAACGATTACAATCGTCTTCTCCAGATATAACTGTTTCGGGCATATTTCTTTCAGTTATCTCCAAATATTCTCCGATCATAACGGCAGGAAATTTTGTAATACCGCAATCGTCTAAATTTATGAATCCATACCGTCCGGGTGCCAAAGATATTATTTTAGAGTTCTGTTAAGCTAAGAGAACTTTTGTTTCACTAAAAATTGCAGGTCTTAATTAGAAAATTAATAAATCTTGATGCAGAATCATCATAAATTGAAGCATATGTTCGCTGTAACCACAGAACCAATTACTATGTAGATTACTCGAAATAAGTCAGGGTGGTTGAGTACGTCACGCAACTTGTTTTCTGTATTCAAGGATTTTTAAAAAATGAACGATACAACCAATTTCCTACAAAGAATGTAGAGAAGAAGAATTCTTGTACCAACAGATCATTAGAGGCGGCAAAGGACAGGTGACAAGAAACGGGAAGGAATATGGTCATGGTCTTTTGGAAGAACTATCCTGGCACTCACCTGGAATGATTTTGGGAAACTATGGAAAATGGAAATTTGGATGGGTGGATGGAATTTCAAATCCACGTCCTCCAGAATGCGACCCACACCGTTACCATTCACCACCACGCTCGGTGCGTATTCACAGGGCGAATGCGTCTTTGTTGAAGCGTTGCTTGTAAATGTTATTCGTTTACATTTTCCAGTGAATGCTAGCGTGTGGGGGCAGCTGAGAGCTGACAGCTCTGGAGGTGATAGTCAAATAAACGATCCTTAAAGAATCGTCTTGGTTACTACTCACCCGCTAATGCCATATGGTATCCACATTTATGTTCCCATTCTGAGGTTTCCATCGACAAATATGTCCCAGTCCTGAGCCTAGGGGGCTAAACAGGAGCTGATTGTTCTCTTTTCGTTGAACCTGGCGCTGGGTGGTCTATACTAGCACCAAGAATATGTTTTATTGCCTAACACAACTGATCAGGCGAATATTTGCTTTAAAGTTTCTTCAAGCTTCTCTCAGACTGCTTCTTTACTTTCGTAGGACGGTAAAACTGATGTTTTCCAAATTTTATCCCGCACATAGATCACAATATTGCAACAATTTTCAATTCTTCTTCCGCAATTTCTTTGTTAGTTCTGAAAATGCTATATATTGCATGCATCGTCATATCCATCTTAACAGAAACGGAAATAAACAGTGGTCTATTGTTGAAGCTACGGGTAAACGCACAGATTAAATTGAATAGGTTAGATATTATAAATTTGCACATACTGTATGTTTGGCAAAAATATCATATAAAATCTAAGAGTTTGGAAAATTATTTTCATTCAACTAATGGGGTTGGAATATATATATATTTACCTCAGCTTGTAACGTATAGATGGTTAGAACTCGATAAGGAGAGGACTGAGATATTTTTACAATTTGGTTTTCAAAGTCTTCAATTTGACACCACTTGTTATCGGATGTATCGCGAGAACAGTATTACCTAGCAACTTGAAATATATCCCCAATATTGATTATATCCTGTATCAAAAGACATATACTAAAAATAGTTACATCTAATGCAGTTTCTAAGCTTAGAGCAAAACAAGCAAAATATTTACTTTTGACATTACTTTGTGATCGAAGATTCGTTCCATCTTAATAAACGTAGGATAGATCGTATTGGAACCAAACGATTGCACTAGTATTATTAGCACAAGGTGTTGGAAGCCGTGGGGCTGAACCAAATGCTGAATCTGAAAATGTACAAAGCATTTATTTCTTTTCTATCACGTGCCAGATAGCTATTAAGGCCATTAGAGTACAAAACACTAATTGCGCAATGCTCTTCTCACACGTGACTGGTTATTTTAGGAATTCCGCCTTCTAGACACCAAGATTCGAGAGGAGTTTGTAGGGATCCCCTGATCCGCGGGCAGTGCAAGCGTGTTACAATGTTTGGTTTATTATTCTCTTTGGGAAAAGTATATTTTTGCTATGGTAATCTAGAAACCATCTTGGCAGAACAGGTGGCTGTTATAATCTATGCTCCGGAATACTTCGCTTTTAATGATTTTCCTAAATCACTCCAGATAAATGCCGGGATGGTTCCTTCAAAATACCGTTGTGTATTTCCTATCCTGTTTGTAGACCCCAGTCCTTTCTTGCCTCTAAAAAAAAAAAAAAAAAAAAAAAAAAAAAAAAAAAAAAAAAAAAAAAAAAAAGTTGAAAATAAAGATGATCGATACCAAGTTCAAGAACATAATATCTTATTAAATGCTCTTAGGAAGATTATCCTTTAAGCTTTTCACGTCTCAGACCGATCTGTTTTCTAAAAACACTAGATAAGATGGAACTAACGCACAATCTAATCTAGCCGTTGAATACAGTGCCATGCTCTGATGTCATAGGCACAGATGCTATTGGGGAGTGATTAACGCTGGGTTCTAACATTCAAGCAGACCCGTATTCGATCTATTGTCCGTCAATATAGATTTCTGTTATCGACATACTCTCAGAATCATTCCTGGCGAATACTAGCACGGATCCTTTAAAAATCCACGGCCAAATTCCATCCTGTTCGTTCTTCACAATCGTCCATTGTCTCTAATGTCTCTAAGTTGACGTGTTATAAAGCCAAAATGGAAAAATATCCATGCCTGTTAATGTGGAATGACAGTATAGCTTTTAAGATTCTCTCAGTACCAATTATTTGCTTTCAATCCGTCGCTCTCCTAAAATAATGACTGCTATAATCACTCCACCATCACCGTGACTGGCTCGTACGTCGATAGTCTCGCTCTACTCCGTGCCTGGCAGTTACCATTTCCCGACTCATGCTCGGGTCCATGTAAACAACCCCGTTACCAACACATTGTGATGGACGGAGCAACGTGTCGGAGCAACCTTCACACTGCAATCACAACATGTGAGAAGAAAGTCAGCCCAGACACTTGCTTCATTGCGTGAGGTCTGTCAAGGGCATGATACACGTGCCAGAGTTTTGACGCCAGTATTACGCTGACACTTTCTCTAAACAGGTTATAAATCATGTGTATACTGTATTGTGATTAAACTGTTCTGGCCATTATGACTTCTTACTCGTATTCTACCCCCCATAATAATACAATAACTGGATAAACAATGTAACAACACCGAGAAGATTGCAGTTTGAATTGTATTCTACATTTCCAATTTTTTTTCTAGTAATCGGAACTAGCATTTTTAATTAATACTCTTGTTCTTGAACTGAGAAATTGATTCAGAATTAACGTCGAGTCTCTTTAACATCATCTTGTAAATACTGAATGAAATCTGCAACACTATATAAACTATACTCAATTTAAATCAACAATCTTTTCGTGTACGCTAAAGCGCTGCCACGTGTAAGTAGCGAAGCGGGACCAGCTTTAAACCCGGGGCCTTTTGTTCCGATTTTCGAGCTGGGCGAAGGGTCTTCGAGTTACGCCTAAAAACTTCCGGAATGAACAAACAAAATAGCAACTATCACATAGAACATAGGTCACATCTTTCAGGAAAGATATTCATGTTGAGTCCAACATCAGAAGTCAAGTAACCAGACAAGCCAGAGGAAACTACCCCGTTTATTCGTTCCGTAGGATGTAATGTTTTCCACGTTTGTAAAGTACTGCCCAAAGGTAATAAACCAACGTAGACCAGAAACCATACTTACCTCCTGTCCCAATTAGCGTGTAGCTAGGGCAGTAATAACATACGTACAGCAAATGTTTGAATGTTATATCAAACAGGAATATGTCTTTTTTCAAAATCTATTAGGCACAAATGGTGAGCGTATTGTCATGTACAATTTGCTGTTGGTAATCGTCTGAACCCTAGCAGTGTGGTTGTGCCCGTTAATGCACCAACACACCTGATCGAGGACGTAAAACGGTCCCAGGTTCACATCCAGGACCGTGCGTGCTACTCATCCGGATTTCCGTTTTTAGTTCGATTCCCGCAACCACCTAGTCGAAAGCTGGGGTTATCCCCAATTCTCACCTAACAAAATACACGATTCATAAACAAAAAGTATTCTAATCATTTAGTCACAAATTACACGTATAGCAACACTTAGCTCCCCGAATTAGAATAGCATCAGCAATTTGTCATTCTAGCAGACGTGATGATGAAAAACAACACATATTTGATAGTTCATGAGATTCCTTTGATTCTTAAAAGCCCACATTGTTTGAAATTGAAATGTGGAAAAAAATCGGATGATAATGTAAAGTCATAATAAATTGTTACGAAAGCTATGCATCGAATTAAAGGGAAATCCTGTTTTATATTACGTAGACTCATTCCATTAGCTTTTCTTTTATATCTGACTGCCCCAGCATATTTATTCTAATAATACTCAACCAGAAATTTTAAAATGTGTGTAAAAAACAACGAACATGTTTGTAATTTTTAAATAACTGTACAGTCAGCCTATTAAATATCTATTTAACGTTTCCCTTCAAGAAGAATGAATATTAATTGCACTTCTTGCAACGCAGCTATTAAATCTTTATTGTCTCGATACCAGTTCTGGCAATTAAATATCTACGTTTATAATCACCTTTCCATCGATAGTGAGTAATTTCTCCCTCTCACACTTTTCGTTTTATAACGCCAAGCTCTTTTTATATCAGGTGTAGTTGCTGAAACTATAAGCAGTTTTTCACATCATTTGATACAAAACGGAAGAAGCTAACAGTGTAGCCCTAAATGTTTATTTTCTTCACACCATCCACAAAGTAAAGCTGTTGCTGAATTCAACTGGCATTATATGACAAGTCTTATAATAATATCCAATTCTTTGCCTTGTTCAATTGAATATTGTAATGAAGGTATTTCTGCAACATACCTGTTACATACTAGGAGAACTCAGAATTACTGGGGTGCATTTCTTTACTGTCTACGAACCTATTCGCAGAGGGATATTCTTTATTCCAGGTTCTACAGATTTCAAGTGTATTAATGCAAGCATATCACATCCATTCTCGTTGATAAACTGTTTCCTTGCTTTTGCCGACAACGAAACTCATATAGAGTTCCGAAACCATTTCAGTTGGAATATTTGGCACTGTAATTTAATTATAATTTTCACGAGGAATACTGAAAGGCGATTTATGGTCACTGATTTAACGCAAGTGAGATGCTGTACATAATATCACAGTATATTTCGGAGTATAATTAAATATTTTCAGTTTTTTTTAGCAAAACCAAATTAGTAAAGTGAAATCTTTGTATCTGCGAAGATGACCAGGGAAAATATATAGACGTTATGCCGTATCGCACCTAACCAGCATTGGCGTTGTCTTGACAGTTATCGAGATTCAATGGCTGAACTGTTAAAACACTAGAACCCATTTCCAATATTTTAGCGATATCTCAAATAAGGTGGAACAGTTAGCCTGTGAAATAGTAACGACTTGTAGGACTATGGGTCTGGTTATATCACTGAGTTTGGTGGAAATAGGTATTAAGGAAGTGAAATCCAGTTAGACCATGGGCGAGGAACGATGAAGGGATTATTTTAAATGGATAAAATTAGATTACACAAGGAAATACTTAAGGGCGCCAGTTTAGTTTGTTAAAGATCAAATACAGTTGCTGAGTACAATGTAACTGAAGAAAGATTGAATTAACTAACGTTTTGAAATTAATGTTTGAAATATACATTATAAATGGATTTCTTTTTAATGCAGATCATCGTTAAACTTAGGAGAAGGTTCGGCGTAAGAGTACTTCTTTTTCCGCATTTCTTTCTGCAACTTATAGAAAATATTTTATCTTTAAATGGTGGAAATGTGCAAGTAAAAAGCTCATACTACTAAATGAAAATAATAGATCAGCTACGAGTTTCAGCTATAAACATGTTTTCTTATGTTTCCATAATATAGACGCGTGCAGATATTGTTTCTCGACTCAGAGCATTAATTAAAGAAAATAAGCATACACGTATCTAATTCGCCACTAACCAGAGCTTTTCTGTTATATTTTGTGACCGCACTGCCATTAGGCCAGCAGTTGTTAAGCTCGTTTCCTTCACATAAATAAAAAATTTCATTATTTTCTACAGATCACAACAATTATGGCCTTCTTCGTTCTGCTTTTCTGAAAAAATTAATTCCTACGAACACAAAGCATCAAATAACCTCACAAATCGACAGAACGTCGGTATTCATATAGTTAATCACTTAATGCTAGTTTCCACTTTTGTTTCTAAGTTATTGCTTCCACTCAAAATAGAAGATGTAAAAATTTTCAACATATTCCAGTTTCTTAGACATTGGTAGCAGTTTCATTTAGGATTTCCTTATATTTACCACATACCTAATCATTCGGATTGAGACCTATCTGGTGGCTCAATAATTAACGAGTCTGTCTGGAAATCTGAAGGTCCTCTGTTCGAATCCCGATCTCCGCTGTAAGTACGCCAGAACGATTCCGTGGTTCGGATTTCACTTTAAGCTGTAGGTCCCCTATACCAGGTAGATTACCGGGTTAGTTATGGGAGGATACGTCAGGGACGGATTGCGCAGCCAATATAAACCCTGTCACCAGATCATCACGACTACACGAGGCTTTACCTTACAATGGTTCATTATAATGGTAAAGGTGACGATAACGCAAAGGCATCGATTACCGCCTCGTTGGACAATCACTGTAATGTTCCATTACACGTAGCGAACATTGTTCTCAAATTGCACTACCATTTTTGAATCCTCCCAGGTCATCCCGGGACAGTGAAAGCTATACAAAACACTTAGGCTTAGTAAAGTCAAAGCATTACTGAACTAACTATGCAAGAGTTTGAATCAGTTTGTAATTATAACTCCTTTAACCGACGAGTAAATACTATAGCAGTTGGCCAGTAAAACAAACATTACATTAACAGTGGTTTGGACGTTGTCCTTCTGGTGCACGTTGACTTTGCAAAACACTTTGTGACTGAATACTCAACTTTATATTTGGATTTTTGTTTGTAATTGGAAATACTTAATTTTATGTTGATTATGATTGGGTATTATAAATCTCATATTTCATGAGGGTATTTAGTAAATGCAAGTTTGTTGAACAAATAAAATTAATATCATTGCAGATACAGAGGATCTGTTGGGTCAAGTTCTGTTCTGATTTTTCCTACAATTAACCGACACCTAATGTTTGATGCCGTCATTGATTCCTTAAATCAATTACTAAATTAAGGTAAAACATGGTATAAACCACACGAATAAACCCTAGATATGTCAGGAACTACTATTATTTACGGGATTTGTAGAGTTAGATTCTTTCAAACGTGCACCAGTAGGCAGTTTCAATCATGTGCGTCTCTTACTGTGACAAAATGGATTCATCTTTTTCTGTGGATCTTATTAGTCAGCTACCATACATCCCCTAATTTCCTAGCGTTTGAAAGTGTGAAAAGTGCTTCACAAAATGACAGATGTGACTGAATAATATAATTTGTATACAATATGTTATTGAAAATCTTTAGAACTTTTCTATCGAGACTTAAGGCGGTTGAATATTTTTTTTCCTCGACAAATATCTCTCCGGCAAAATTCAAGGAATTGAAACTACTTTCTTATTTATATTTGCGCATAACTTAGAAAAAATAAGGTTAATGGAATACTATCAGCCATTTTTCTATTGAAGAAATGATGTTCAGCGAAGGAAAATTTTCCTTGCTTTGTTTTCGCTAAAGTGCAGTCCTTGTGTCTAGTAATAGACATGAAGTCAGCTGGGTAAGTGGCTAGTAGAGCGAGTTATACAGGGAAGCACAATCACCAAATTTTGAACTAAAAACCTTAACTAAATCCTAAATCTCTCTGTATTGAGTATGGAGTTACAACATGTACGAATATGCACATGGCACGTCAAACTCGGCTGCCCCCTCAATATACGTATTTCGAAGTAACTGACCCCAGTGGCTACGCACCTGGTTTCTCTTTTGGTTTCTTGTATCCCCGTACACAACAGGCACAAGACATAGTTAACACATTTTATAAACAAGACGGACAAACCACATAAATCTTCCAGTCATCTTACAAGCACTCAGTGAGAAAGTAGTTACACTGAAGAGGGCATTAGGAAAACGTTCCAGTGTCAAAGTCTCACTAGCGAGTGGCTATGGTGAACTAACATCTTTCATGTCTAAAGAAGTCAGTCATGAAACTAAATTTATATAATTTTTAGTATAGACACTGGTCAGAATTAAATCCTCATATGCCCAAAGTAGGTCTCGAACCGTTGATTATATAAAACCAGTTCAGCTTCCTCGCACTATATCCCTGTGCTGGCGGTATTGTTCCTCAGCAGATAACCTTGTCAATTAGTGTCACGGTGGGTCGTGTTACACGGTATACCTCTGCCACGACCAGTCTTCCAGCTCACCGCGTGTTCGTACGTTAGCGAGGTCGCCTGGCTTCCGACCTCAGATACAGCTGGACGCCGGCAGTAACCATACAGGAAACATTCCGGTAAACAGCACGCGATTCCGGCCTCGGAAACCTAATAACCACGCTTCTAGCTGCGAAGGACGCAACACACCTGGAATCCCTGTAATCAACGTTTGATGCTTAATAGTACTTCCAGACAAAAGCTAGATGAAAGGCAGAAGGGAGAACATGGTAGTCACCGCTATTAACACAAAAGTTAATGCGAATACTTCCTTCTTTATCCAAACAGTGAAATATTGGTTGCAACTTCACATTTTTTTTTGGTACTAAATCCGGCAATTCATTTTTTTCAGTAGCTTAGCTAAATATGATTGTTATTATATATTACGTACAACTTTGATATTGTAATGTTTTACATGTTTCGGTTGTAGTTTACATAGTGATACAGTTACAATTTCTTACATGCCGCTGAATTAATGACAGCAGTTATATGGAACAAACGAAATTAAAAATAAATTAGGAATCCTAAAACTTCTTATAATATCACCTAATATTAATTTTATTCCTGGTCAAGGCCACATTCATTACGAAAAAAACATGGAACTCTTTCCATTCGCATGAAGAAATAACTTCAGTAACAAGGCGCTCATGAAAATTGTTTAAATTGTTTGTAAAATATCAGTTCATCGTACATTATTCTGTAACAAAATTTTTCAGCTGTCATTATGATCTGCACTTCAATCTAACCACGTCCTCAGCTAATAATGCCGTTGGAAACAATTGGTTCTATTACACGCCCATGAACAAAGTCACTGCATCGCGATCATAATTTGACTCATTGTAACTACTTACATGTGGTTGGATAGTGGCGTAAGTCATACGGCGTCAGTGTAAGGAAAGGAAATTAAAATCTGGTTCGTAGATCCCTCTTTTTTATCAGCCATAATTCATATGCGTTGAACAAATAAAAATAAGCAAAAAGTAACTAATAACTTATACAATATATGATTTGTAATGTTTATTATATATATAGACGTGTGTTTCCATATATTTCACTTTTCAGCCGCCACTACCTTGCACAGAATATTGGTGTTTGTATGTGGCAATAGCATGGAGTTTCCTATCGTACACAACGTTGGCCGAATGTCTTTAGCTGTGGGGGTGTGGGAGATACGGTGGTTAAAGGTGGTCGATGTATGGCTTTTTCATATTTCTACCATAGACTTGTGTGTGCCTATACTTCTCTTTTGTGCCACAACTACATAGCGCAGACCATTGGTGTTTCTGTCTGGTATTAGCATCGAGTCTCCCATTTTGCACTATGGTGGTTGCATGTCGGTAGCTATGGAAGGTTTGGAGGTATGGTGGTTGCATGTCGGTAGCTATGGAAGGTTTGGAGGTATGGTGGTTGAAAGCATTCGACCAAGGATATTTTTCTCTTTCCCCCAAAGGCATACGTGTCCGTATATTTAAATTTGCTGCCACAACTACATAGCGCAGATCACTGGTGTTTATGTGTAATAACAGCATGGAGTCTCCCATCATGCACTATGTTGGTTAGATATCGGTAGCTATGGGGGTGTGGGCAATATGGTGGTTGAAAATGGTCGACCTGGGGTACTTTCGCATTTCGACCAAAAACGTGTGCGTCTCTATGTATCACTTTTTCCCCAAAAGTATCCAGCACAGATCACTGGTGTTTGTGCCTGGCAGTAGCATACATCCGCCGATCGTGAACAACGTTGGCGAATTTCAGTAACTTGTGGTTGAAAGTGTTCGATCAAGGATATTTTAGTATTTCGACCAAAGGCATATGTGTCCGTATATTTCACTTTGCTACCACAACTATATAGCGCAAACCACCGGTGTTTGTGTGTTGTAGTAGCAGCGAGTGTCCCATAGTGGTTATTATATGTCGGTACCTATGGGGGTTTAGGAGATATGATGGTTGAAAGTGGTCGACATAGGGCATTTTTCTATTTCTACCAAAGACTTGTATGTTCCTATATTTCATATTGCAGCCAGAATTACGCGCGCAGACCACTGGCGTTTGTGTGTGGTAATAGCATAGATTCACTGATCGTGCACAACGGTAGCCGAATTTCAGTAACTGTGGGCTTGTGGGAGATACGGTGGTTGAAAGTGGTCGATCAAGGATATTTTCGCATTTCGACCGAAGACATATGTGTCTGTATATTTCACTTTCCTGCCACAACTACATAGCACAGATCACTGGGATATCACAGGTATTTGTGTGTGGTAGTAGCATCGAGTCTCCCATCGTGCGCTCTGATGTTTGTATTGTGATTGAGATTAGGAGCAAACAAAGAATTTTAGAAATGAATCTCAAGATTTACAATTCACTTGTCTATCCTGTTTTTCCGTCTTAGATATTTTTATTGAACTGAACAATAAAAACAGATCTTGTTTCATTTTTACTTAATTATACAAACGTGAAAATAGCTCTGTATACTGAACAAGGGTAGTATTGATTGTATTTGTTACAATATCGTCAGTACGACTATCTACTTGGAAGACTGTGTAAGTAATGTGAATGACCTTTAGCTGCATGTTCCAAGTTGTTTTGGAATAATAGCGTCAGAATTATACTGAACTTAGGCCAAAGAAAGGACGTCAAAGAAAGTAAAAAGCTATTTACTTCCAGTTTAGTACTCTATGACTTATTTACATTTCTTAGTTAAAATGTGTGTTTAACTGCTCCTTCCATTACGAGTCAAACTGAGTTTTCCATAAGTGAAGAAGGTTTTCTCGTCAGCCCGCTAACAGAGTACGGCCATCTATACCATTGTCTTGCATAATCTTGTGTTAATGTACAGTGGAAAATGCTATATAAGGAAACATTAAGAATCCTTGTAACACTAGGAGGAAAAGAGAAGTGTTTCAATGACGAAGTTCATTCCAATCAATAGCAATCAGGTGTATAGAATCTGAATAATAGTCCACCTTAACTTCTAAACCCACAATTAGTTTAGAATGAGTTTCGAATAGAAGAGAAGCTGAAAATAAAACGCATTAACTATCCAGAATACGCTATAAATAGATTAATTGTTACACTTCCTAAATACATAAACCAATATGGATTGCATTCAAATATTATACCGGTGAAATATTTGTTGTAAGAGGTTCTGATAACTAAAGGAGTTTTATGTTTATAACTTCTCTGCGCCCGTTGTGACCCATCAAAACAATACGTTAGAATATAAGAACACAATGTAATAATTTCAGTGAAATAGTTGTTCACAAACGTGAGTCAGTTAGGTGTTTTATATGTTCGTGGATTTCTGCATTTAATATAAATATATTCCAAAAACATTTAAAAATAACTCTGCAACCAAAAGCGATAATGATTGTAATTTATCCTCCACTCAGCGCTCAATTTGTTTTATATAAGCTCGGCAAGCGAATCAGCAACACACAGTAATTAGGATTCTCCGTGCTTCAGATTCCGCGTTAAACTGTAGGTCTTTTTTATGTGGAAGAATTTCCGTGTTAAATTAGATGGCTACAGCAGAGGCATATCCCGAAGGCGGCAAGTATCTCTGTAACTTGATTTAGACCCGTGCGAAAGGAACTGGGTTAATTCTAAATCACGTTTCAGCCTTACCAGCAATAACAATCCGGTTGCTTCCTACTCATCCAAAACAGTGGAAGATATACCTCATGCAAGAAACTTTTGCATGAGGATGTATTTTTACTTTTTGTTTATGAACAACAATTTCGTAGGTAGAGATATTGTAACTGAAAAGTTTTGAACTACTCAAGATGGTCCTAGGTCTCCTACTTCAAGTAATTTATATATATATATATATAAAGCTTTAGCTTAAACCGCATGATCCACTTTCTTAAACGAATACTCAACGGCTAAATTGCTACAATTTCACCGTATATACATGATAGAACATCTTCCTCTGGACCCTGAATCATCCGATGTATGACATGTCGTATTCGTTTGTGTAGATGACTATGCGTGGTGAGGTTTATTTACTGTGCTGTCGTGAGTGAAAAAGAAGAGAGAGGGTGAAACACGTTATCCTCACTCGTAGCTGCGGTCTTTCCAGATACAGCATCCGCATTCGTCCGACAAGTCATCGTCATTAATGATGCTCATCTTCACATGAACTGCAAAGTTTGTGATTCTTTTATCATGTTTGTCAGCTACGTGAAACACAATGCGGCACCTTATCGTCATAGGCAACGATGTTAACTTAGAAACTTTGCTGAAGATATTTCACTTCTGCTAGGGGAAAACTTGGATAAAGAATGTATTTCAGGTTTATGATTTCGTTTAGAAGTTTCTTTTCCGAAACTGCACCAAGTGATTGGCTAGATTGTGTCTTACTGTGGCCGGTTCCCTTCCTGATTATTGCCCTCTTAACTATAATCTCAAAACATTTGAAGAGCTACAATCATTTCTAATCCAGTGTTACAATGGAATACTTAAGGACAGAAGCAAATTTCGGTTAGCACCAAACAATACCATAACACATCAAACAGTTTCTAAGGGATCAGAAATAAATTTCCACCAGCTGCCTGCTTCATCTGTGATCTGCGTCACGTTCAACACTCTTTCTCTGGATAATCAACAGCAACAGAAGATTCGATGATCCTTCGATATTATCAAAGAGAGTTTTTTAGTTGACACGGAATATTTAATTAATTTTGCCATACATATTATATTTTGCGCACTCAGATACTCTTTTTCAACTGTTACGTATGCTTAGTCATTTAAAACATTTACAAGTACAACTATAATCATAAAAAACAGTAAAAATAAATCATATAACACTCATATATTAATGAAATTAATTTAAGGAATATAAGGTATCATTATCATGCTTTAGGTTCTTTTTAGAGATATTAGAAGTATGTTGCTTTGTTTCATTTAACTGTGAATAGTTAATGTAAAAGTAAGGCACTTGTCGAGCACTTGCGAAAAGAGTCTTCAGTAACGTGCGTGAGATATGATTTCATTCGGGGGAATGTAGTTTCAAGTTAAAAAAGGGTGTGAATTAGACTTCCACATAGTAATTTCATGATTTTCAGTAAGAATAGGAAGATTTAAGCCCTGGAGGAAATTATCAGGACCCTTCAAGCTCGACTGACAGATGCGGAAAGGAAATATGATGAATTCAGCAGAGAGGGAGGATTGGATTGTGAGGTCCTATCAATTGGTCGTATAACATAAGAATGACTTGTCACCATAGTCAGTGATGCGAGATCCAATGCTGCATGAATAGTGAAAATGACGCAGACCTTCAGGAACAGACAATTGATAATTTAAAAAAAAGGTTTCGCTGCAAGGTAGTAGACTTCGAAAAAGAGTAGGCCCATTTCTGCATGATCGGTTAGGTACTGGCTTACTTGTCACAAGTATTTTTTAACTTTTTTTCATTTCTTACTCAGGTAATATACTACTTATAACCACTCAAAGGTTTAACAAAGGTAGTGACAATAGGAAGTGCGGGAAACCTATAGGAAAATATTCACACTGTAGCAAAGATTGTGACACCTGAGAAGAATCCCAGTATACCAGAGTGAGACCGATGCAGGTCCTATGTAGCTATGATCTTCAATGGTTAAACCCATCCGTGAAGCAGGTAGACTTAGGGTCTGTCTTGCGATTTGGGACTGTGGAAACGAGTCGTTAATACAGACATGGCCTACACCTTGTTAATAGGGGGACGCCCATAAACCACGTAGCCTCCTGTGAACCACCCCCTCCCCACCAAGAAGCCCGACGTGGCTTTTACCTCAACACCCCCCCCCCCTCCTTTCCCACGTAGCACGTAGCTTGTTTCCCTATTGATTCCAGAAGAGATTTTTTACCGTTTTCTCTTCTCAGAATATTGGAAAATACATACGGCGGTAATTAAATGAAGAAAATGAATTTCTCATGCTGTTGTATGCTCTGTACCTCTTTTTAATTGTGAAAAATGATATGTACGGAAAGCTACATGGCCTGGCTCGAACCCCCCCCCCCCATTTTTTTCCACGTAGTGCTGCGTAGCCTTCCAGCCAACCCAACCCTCCCCCTTAGACCGAGCCTCGTACTTTAGACACGCTCTCTAGAAAGGAGGGAATACTTCTGAGTTGCTGACAGAAGCAGTATATCTAAATTCACTTTCAATGACGATGACATTATGACGGTGTCTTTTTAGGATGGAGGCTGAAGATGAAGTTATTATAATCGATGATTAGGGGTACTGAATGCAGACGCAGGGTGAGAGAAATTATTAATACCAAGGAAGTAAGCGCATGTGATTAAGTAAAAGAGACAAGTACAATGTGGGAGATGGGCTACTACGATAACATACTAAAGATACTAATCAGACAGGTACTAGTTAATTGTAGGAGTATTATCAAGAGGAGATGCACGAACCACTGTTGGTTGGACTTGATGGAGGGTGTCGTGGACAATGATGCTTTCTCTGAGGGTTATGGAGAGTACTGGAAATATAGAAGACAAGATTGATCACAGGTACTCACATTAGTTAGCAATAACAACTAGACTTTGCTACTCTTCATGGATGATAGTTACAGAGGACAATTTCTGGAGGAGTGTCAGTTAGTGACCTATGTGAAATCTATTTACGATTAAATGGACAATACAGGTAAGTTTAACAGAACAGCGCTGCATCTCTTCAAGGTATTTGACAGAAAGAGCCATAACATTTTAAGAGGCAAGAAGCAAAGACATAGGTAGGAAATTCTGTATTAAAAGAGGCAGAAGAGAGTACAGGAGAGCCATAGTGCACTCTCTTGACACCATCGCTGTTTGTTTTCCTAATTTCTTGGTGGTATACACTGAGAAATTAACTTACTGCTGGAAATAAAGGTTTTTGTGTTATTATAGACTGGAAGTGCAATTGTTAAATCATAATATGTACATATTTTGTTATAACAATTGATAATAAACTCAGATATGTATGCTGAATTATGGCAGGAGGTCAGGGGTTTGATTCCCGGTCCAGCCATCCAGATTTAAGTGGTTTCTCCAAATCACTCCAGAGAAATTTATTATTTGTGCATAAGGGACTATGATGCTGAAATAAGTAATCGAAGGAAATGTAACAAAAAAAATCGTTTAGATCAAAAATACGTGTGTAAGCAGATTGCAACTGGTGCATAAGGAAAAGCTAGCCTATATAATATGAGCTTGTCACGTCTAATCCACGCCCTAAATTCGGTTTCCTTTGTCAGTCGTAGCACCATGTAAAACAATGAATACAGTGGTTGTTTTGT
This sequence comes from Vandiemenella viatica, assembly GCA_031002005.1. Taxonomy (NCBI): domain Eukaryota; kingdom Metazoa; phylum Arthropoda; class Insecta; order Orthoptera; family Morabidae; genus Vandiemenella; species Vandiemenella viatica. Next base: position 216,413,486 of record JARYHS010008074.1, on the reverse strand, counting down.
TTGTGTACATGTCACTTTGTGTTTCTAAGGCATGACACCTGTATTTACATTGTCATGCTGTGCATGCATCGCCTGTCACCATTAGGCAACTGGGAGGCTGGCGACACACAGGAGGTGCTGTCACGACATTGCACCACACTGCGGGAGCCTTATCAAGGCTTCACACGCAACTACGAAAAGTCAGGCTTAGAAGCCAGTTTTCATAATCTCCCCTGCCTTGGCAGAACACATGGGACCAGAAATAATTGTCGCCCTTTCTCGGAGAGATGTAATTACTGGCCCTGTTGTCAATTACTGTCTGCTTATCACTTAAACGATCGAACTTAAGTTAATACAATCTTTCAAATGGCAGGGAGAAAAAATAAGGATGTTGCCGTTAACTGTAAAAAGTTGTGAACTCCCTCATCTATTACTACAGAATAATTTAATTTGTCATCTTAATTTTAAGTTATTTTGGGGCTAATGATATATTACGAGAAGTGGTTTTAAAATGCTATGGAAGTGGACGCACGATGTTTTAAGTAAGGCTTCTGTTGCTGGAGATAACGAAGTTATTGTTTCCAATTAGACCTCCACAAACTTGGATACATGTTTAATATGCCATTATGCGACACTTACCAGAAACGATTGCAGAATGGTGACAGGAATGTTATGAACTCTAAATGTAAACACTTACTGCATACAATCATGACTAGTCTTATATTCCCCGATGAAATTTCTTATAACGATGTATATAATGTCACGACGTAGATGGCGAATTCCACGATAAGGACAAAGGAAATGACTTTACACCTCGTCAAGATCGAGGTGGGAAGGAACTGAAGCAAGAAACGAGATGGAATTTGGCCATGTCCTTCTGATGGAACCATACCGGCTTTCGAATGGAATGATTTTGGAAAACAATGGAAAACCGAGATCTGCATGGCAGACGGGTATTCGAAACCACGTCCTCCCGAATGGAACCTTAATAAATTTTGAAACTTTCTCGACAAGGAAAGATGCTTATATAAAAATTATCACGCTGAAGGAGACACTTGTACCTTATTCATGGTGTGTTGGTGCGTTAGACAGCGCGGATAAGTGTTCTTGTCGGTTCTTATTACGCGTGTCTCGCTAACACTTATTAGAAGGAATGCTCTCTTGCTCCGCTGGTGTACATAACTGTCAGAGGTACAGTACCTCCGTATCGTTAAAGTTGAAAACTCAAAACAATAAAATCTCTTCTAGTGCCACTGCCAACTAACCGGATGATGCACAAGCGAAAGTTCTCGTCACTTGTCTGTCATTCATAACCGCATCACAGTATACTTAAATGTTTTGCAGACTTCTTTAAAATTTATATTTTTGTTTCAGATACTGACTCAAGACTTCTAAGATCAAAGAAATGGAGGCAGCCTACATACTTCCCGTCCTACTGCTTGCCCTGACGACGACTCTCTCAGCTCCAAGCAACAAAATTCGTGAGTTAACTTAGATCAATAAAAATACTCAAACGTTTAATATCGTAATTATCTTTAATTTAAATGTCCGTACACTTCGGTTGTAAATAAGATAAAAAGTTTTCAATCAATTTTTGACATGACCAACAAAAAACTTCCCATATAGTGTACTATATCCTATGTCGGTGTTTGTTACTCACCTTTATAACAATAGTAAAACTAGGCAATGTTAGACTAAAATTTACAAATACATGTTTAAGATACTCGTTTACGGTAATTCAATAATTCTTCATAAACTTAAATGTTTCCTAAATTCCTCCAGAACATGAGCGAAAAATTTCGAAATTTGAGTTCATGGCATGGGGATCTACTTACAAAACTTTCATCAGAAGCAGTAGCTGAAACGTTGCGAGTAATGTCAGCGGTTTCCTAGACTAGTTCCATATCACACTCTGGCTTAGTTCGTAGACAGAGGAGTGTTTACTATGGCTATGGTTAGCATAAATATGCATTATGGTGAGTGACTAAATTTGCATTGGTTTAATTGACTAATTTATCTATATCATTTTGGTTAAAAGCTTATCACGTATATATCACATTTAATGGAGGGAGAAAATTAGGAAGACGTAATTTTTATGACTGGTCTACTTTCTTTACTCAGTACTTGTTTCCTAGGGGAAAACAAAGCAGGTAAAGATGACCAGAGAAAAGAAAAAGTTCTCTGTTTCTACGTTACAGTTATAACCTTTTATAACCTACACAAGCAATGTTTCAATATTTAACAACGATGTTACACCTACATTGTGACCTACAGATACTTACTGCAAACTTTGTACAATGTTATTAAAGTTTTAAAACTAATAGCACATGATTGAATCGATGGAGTAGGCTGTTGTATTCAATATGCGCTCTTAGTATTAAATTAGATTCCTTGCTCCGCCTGTTTTTGTGTTTCTATTTCATTTTTCCACAGTTTCAAAGTCAAACAACCAAATTAAATGACCACAATTTAGGAAATCATACATGTATCCCTGATGGATCTGAATAAAAAGGAAAAGAGCAAGTACATTTTTCTTCGTTTCATCGACAAGGTCAATTGATCCAGAACAGAAATTAAGAAAAGAGAATGAAATCGGCCATGGCGTTATGAAACAACTATAGCGGTTACCACCTACAGTGATTTCGGGAACCAAAGAAAAACCGAATTCTGGATGACTGGACTGTGATCGAAACCACATCCTCCCGACTGCAATGCGCTAACACACCAAGTTCGATTTTACATTCCTTTCATACTGCAATGTCTTTCGACGTTAGATTTCCGTTCAGCAAAGAACGAACTGCTGAGGACACTACTTTGTGGAGCGCACCACTTGTTAGTGGAATGCCTGCGCGGCAGGTAGCTAGCGGCTCCGTAGCCTTTCCTGCGGTTCGACGACCGCTGCCGCTGTACACTTTCTCCCCTCGAAGCGGTAGAAAGCGCTGTCGGTCAGCTGACTCACGCATCCTCAAAGACCACTACACAATGTGTTCTTCACCTTGCCGCTTTTCTTTTTTGACAAGTGCTCACGTTTCTCATTGAACCGTGTCTGGACTGTAAATGCTGGAACATCTGTGCTCGAGCACGACTGATCTTTTTGTCTAGAAGGGATATAAGCGGTTTCTCTGCCACGGGCTTTAAATCCGCTGTAAAACGTGTTAGTGAGGCAGCGATACTATTCGTTGCAGAGGACTACTTTCTTCCTTACTGCTACACTGTCGTTGATATTTATGCAGACACTTGAGAGAAGTTAGAACTCAGATCCCATCACTGCTGTACTTATTTGTACTTTCAGTAAATACCCGCTTAACATCTCACTATATAAATGTTTTAGAACTGTATAGAAAATAGACTGGTCATCGTGTAAATTTTGTCATTTATGGAAGAAAACTAATTTCTTGCTGTTTCCTGTTTTGTTTCCATATTTCCCGCTGTAAACGGTCCCATTTTAGCTCTGCTAATTAAACGCATTTGTGCGTGTAACTATAAGGTAGCTAAGCGTATTACTATAGCTTATTGCCGAACTAATGTAGAGTCAATCCATTTACATCACGGCAACATGAACATTCATTGAGCGTTTGATATGATTACATTCAATCTTTCTCCTTCGGTTGCTACTATCGATTAAGGATGACGCAGTTTGTTAGTAAATTAAGTATCAGATATTATATTACTTCTTGTATGTCTCCAAGTATCGATGTTATGATGCTCAGGTGACATACAAACTATAAATTCTGAGCATATAAAAAATTATCCTTATTTAAAATAGTATTTATATTTAAAACTAAAAATAATAAAGGAATTTTAACACTCAATTTTTCAAATCTCATTACAGAATTAAGAATTTTTGTAGCTCACTCCCAAAATCTTGAGTTTGCGATACATATATCTGTGCTTTAAGTTCAGTTCAAATACACATGATTCACGCAGCATCGTACGAAGTAGGCTCATTTTGCTTTTCATTTCTCAAGATATCGAATGATTCTCATAGCCTGCGTGTCGGTTATGTCTACTTTAAGAACGGCTGTTAGTGTGTAAATGAAGTTTTATTAGCTCGTTAAATCGTTAAATGGTGGAACATTGTACTGCTCTCATGGCAATTCACATACACTTTCGCTGTCATCAATTCTACTTTTATGATAGTTTGATAAATCCACTTTAGTTGTAAGTGTTGATATTAATAAAACAGTTCTAATTAATGACTTTTCTTCTAATTCAAATATTTTCACTAGTATCATCATTCTTTCAAATGAGATGAATAGCTATTGAATTTTTAATTGACATGAAAGTTTAAAAAGTAACAAACTGCTGATAAGGTAACGAGAAAAAGTAGCCAAAGTTATACACGAAAAATTTATTCTAACTTGTGGACCCTTTCATGTTATATTTCTCAGCTTTCCGACTTCACATAGGAAATAAAACATACGTTATTTTACCTTCAAGACCTGGCGAAGTACATCGTTTAAAACGTTAATCCGTCCACTGGTTTTTACGTGAATCCTGTTCAACCAAACGAGCACACGGAGACTGAAAAACACGCAAACGGACAAAATTTTAAAAACCATTGATTACATTCCTCTTGATCATTAACAATGCCACTAACTCATTTTTTTTTAAATAACAAACTTAAATGCACATAATTTGTACTGGTTGAAGTTTTATTATAGGTATAGATGCTGTAAATAAAGTTTGTCAAAGTGAAGTACATAAATACATCCAATCAGATAGAAGACACAATTATGCAGGTATTTTGGAATCTCATGTAAAAGAAAGATTCTAAATATTATTCAGCAACAATCACCCATTCGGTTCCTTAGGGTTAGCCGATACGTATAAATGTGAAGTGTCGGGACGTTCGTTTTTAATCTCTTGAGTCGAGTGACATGAAGCAATGACATGGATTAAAATACTTTGAACGCGGAATGGTAGTTGGCGCTAGATGCATGGGGATTCCATTTCTGAAATATTTCACCAATTCAACATTCAACTATCCGCAGGGTCAAGAGTGTGCCGTGAATATGGAATTTCCCGGTATTCCCTATCGACATTACGCAGTGGCTGATCACGTATACCTAATGAACGAGACGAGTGATGTTTGCAACGAAGTGTCAGCAACACTCAATGAGGGACGCACGACAGACGTCTCAGTGCTGATGGTGCAGCCAAATTTGACGCTTGCTCGTGCTAACAAAACGGCATGGGCTGCAGCGCCTCTCCTGAACTTGTGAACATGTCGGTTGCGTCCTATGTGACTGGAAGAAGGTTGCGTGGTCAGGTCAGTAACGGTTACAGATGGTACGAGTTGATGGTATGTGCCGACACCACAAAGTCATGGACCGAGATTGTCAGGAAGGCACTGTGCAAACTGTCCTGGTGTGGGCTTCGTTTACACGGCGTGTACTGGAACCTCTGGTCAAACTGAATAAACTATTGAATGAAAATGGCAATGTTTAGCTACGTCGAGACCATTTGCAGGCATTCATGGCCTTCATGCTCCCAAATAAAAATAGTCTTTTCTAGGACGACAATACGCTATATCAACGGGACAATATCGTTCACCTTTCGTTTGAAGAAAGTTCTGGACAATTCCAGCGAATAATTTGGCCACCTAGATCATCTGACATTAATCTAATCTAATATATCTGGGACATGATCGAAGGACAGAGTGCACAATGTCCTGAAACACTTTTTTTAATTATGGACAAAAGTGGAGAAACCGTGGCTGCATATTTCTGTAAAGGGCTTCCTACAACTTTTTGAGTCAATACCTCGTCGATTTGTTGCACTTCGCTGGACGAAAGTGTCTACACATTGTATGAGAAGGTATCCCATGACTTTTGGCACATCAGTGTAGTGCGTGGTAATAAATAAGCCGAACTACGTTGGGTTCCATACACGCCAACTCGATAGATATGTGGATAGGATTATAGATGTCTGCTCCCGATACTCGAAAAGCTCAAAGGAACAGAATAATTATTTTGTGCTTCTGGCTTGACGCCTCGTCGAAGTCATTAGAGGCGTGAAAGGACTTGGAGCAAAGAACAGGAAAGAATTCGGTCATGGCCTATTGAAGGAACCATCACAGCATTCACCTAGAGTGATTTGGGGAGACCATGGAAAAGAAATCTAGATACCCGGACGGGGACTCGAAACCGTGTCTTCCCGAATGCGAGGCTAGAGCGTTAACGCTCACCCACCACTATCGGTCAGAATATTTGGAAGCATGGTGGGGTCAGTATTTGATAACACAACGTTGATTCCCTCCTCTCTAAACAGTAATCTTGCATTTAGGAACAAGTCGGAATCACAGTTATTTCGCATAAGTTCAGTGGACATGTATACTGCTATTTCGTGTGAGGTCAATTTAAATGAAATCATTGTTCGAGAATGAATAAAATTGTAATCAATAAGCAGAGGACTATTATTTAGTCCCAATTAAAATCCAGCTTTTATAATGAGATGATTAAAAAGTATGGACAAAACTTTTAAGAGCAGTAAGAGGGCGTCGAGAAGAAATCAGGAGGAATACTATGCTTCGGAGAAGAGCGTACCACACTTTACCAGAGAACAGTGGCTTGCGGTATGGTCTCTCCCCTAATCACCCAGCACCAACACCACTTACAGTCAATTGTGTTCCCAGGACTCACGAACATAGTCTACTGTTGAAAACGCACGATGAAGGTGACAAAAAAAAAAACTCCCGTAATTGTACGTACTCGTACAGTGTGGCAGGGAATGCGCCGACAAGAGAATTGTCGTTATAAGGTATATACTTAGGAACTGGTTTTCCCCCTTTTGAATACGATTAGTGGCAGAAGAAGTGTCTAATCAGGTGATTCGTCATACATCACACTGTAACATGGTAATTGCACTAAACTGCACTTGGTAATAAGGACCTGGTGAAAGAGTTTCCTCACAGTTCACTTCTGTCGTGATGTAATCTACCCGGTTACCGTAAAATCTGAATGTCATCTACAATTTTGCCTGCAATAAAAATCATGGATATATATTTGACGCAAAAAAAAAAAAAATCTACCAGAAGGGAAGAAGTTTAGAAACATGAATTTCTAAAAGACAATGCCTATTGACCAAGATTATCGTCTGCGATTTACACAGGTTGGCACAAGGATACGTAAAAAATGTTCCAATTGTTTACGGAAGTAACTTTTATGTGCATCAGAAATTTGGTTTCAACATTTTTGTTTAGGATATTTCCGCCTTCTTATATTTTGTAATATCTACACGAGTATTACAAACATAAAATTCTGTAGTAAATCTTCATAGGATAAAACTGCTAACAATTTCATAATTTTTATCGATATACTACATAATTTCTGCATATTGAGGTATTACTAACAATATAAGACCCCGCCACGAATTCTGCATGTAATGTCAGTGATACTAAATTCTTTAATTTGTATAGTTTTCACCCTTCCAATTCATTTCTTTTACGTCGGTGGATATTATTACGTATAATGTGTTATTAGTTTTGAATTTTAAAAATATATTTAGGTAAGTTTGCAACATATTTTTCAATGTATATGTGCTTTAAAAAAATCTAAACCGGAAATGGAGTGACGTGAAGTGTATTCCAGGGGTAACCTGATATTTCTTTTTCCGATTAGCTCTGCATGCCAACGTCGGCACCCAAACCTGTCTCTTACTAAGGAATGCCTGTTTTTTTTCTTTCCTATTCTTTTTTTTTTTTACCCAGACTCATTACCACTACCTGCGGTACCTGACCCTCTGCGGGGTTACTGCCTTCTCCACCCTGTTTCTTTTTTTCTGCTCTGTTACTCTGTGTTGCCTACTTAGAGACTAAACAACTCTTCTCCACAAGATGGTTGTACTCAAACTTCAAGCTCGCCGTTAGATAACACTGTACGTTTCATTAAAGCAAATCAATTTTGTTACTCAAATAAATCGCAAATATTTTTTACGTTTTAACTTAGATGATCGCAATTTGTTTACGTTGTGGTAATGTTCACTATCATTGTAGAATGTTAGGATAACACATAATAATTGCAGGAGAATGATACCATAGTTACAGAATATGGCAGAATGATCAACTATAAACTAATTTAGCAGTCAAGAAATAACTAACGCAAAGATACAAGGCGATAAATTTTTAACAAACATTATACCAGTTACGGTATTCATTTTTCATTGAGTCAATTGATTACAGTTAACATATTACCAAGTTGTGGAGAATACGATGTTAACTAAGTGTGAACTCCTCAAAATGAATACTTACTTCAGTAGAACTACATTTTCATTCTTTAACAGGCAAACCTTCAATAACTAACTGAAAATATAAGAGAATACTAGTATAGGTATTTGATAGTGGAGATGACAACACATGTATTTATAGTCATAATGTCTTCTTAACGCGGCAAAAATGATGAACATTTTCTGTTTGCGCAGAAAGGATATATGTTTTTGAAGTGATTAAAGCTCTAATCCCGAATTCAATGTTAACTAAAAATGGAGATAACTAGCACAAACTTCAGATTTGCCAACATTTTTTTTTTTTACAGTTTGAATTCAGAATCATCTAAGCATTACTTACATGAGTATACAAAGTATGTGATTAAATGAGTTAACTTTTAAACTACACAAATAGCCGTTTAAAAGTAAATGACACTGTACATTGACAGAAAATTCTCTATTCTTGTTCAGCATAAGCAGTTGTTTACCATCTACGTTTGTCGTTGTGTTTTAGTTGTTCGTATGACCAATGTTGGTCGTATCTGTCCTTTTTGTCCAGTTCTGGTAATATATTTTTTACTAAAGACTCTGACCCTGCTTCTAGTGGTGAGCAGTTCACATTGAACTCTGCTCTAAAAAAAATCTTCATTTACAGTACACTGGTATAGCTAACGAGGGTCGACCAGTGTAGTTACACAACATTGTAAGCACTGCAGTTATGTTTCCCTTCATGTCAGAAAGTTTATATTCTATGCAGATATTGCGGAGAGAATTAATTTGCAGCTAATGAGACTGAGTAGTTTTTCATTGAAAAATATGTAATTAATAGAAATGTTTATCGACAAGTATTGTTTACGTGCTTCAGAGAAACACCTTCTATTTTCACTGCCGATCAAGAAAGTAGTCATTGTAATATGGATTCACTTAGTGATCCATAAACCGAAACTTAGCATAATTGTGAGAATTTCGAGTTGAATTATTTCAAATAAAAGACATAAAACTGCTGATGTAACCTATAAATCATAACTAGAAGAAGGAATAAATATGAATAGTCAAATATGAAGTGCCTTCAAAAGCTGATGCTTATTCTCCCACCAGTCCACAAAAATCTTATTGTCAGCTCTTATTATGCATAGTAGCAAAATATGAAATGCTTAGACATATTGTTTCCTAAAATCACTACTATCCGTTCCTGTTATAAGTACGTTAGTTAAAAGTTTCTGTTAAATTTATCAAATTATTGGCAAGTTGTCAAAGGAAATATCTAACCAATATACCTCAACACATTTTGATTAGAGAAGAAAAAAAGTGAAGTTCATAGAACTCGTAACTACAACACACTGTACGGAATTTCCCACGTATTAGCCGTTCAGTGACTATGTCTTACAGTGATATATATAATAGTTAAAACAATTTGAAGGTATCTGTAAACATAAAATAACGTTTAAATCTTTTTATTGGATAAATGGAGTGAGATCAACTTTACTGTTCTCTGACTCCAATAAATCGTTAAATGTGCTCTATGTACGTAATGGTACTTAAAATTGAGTTAACCAACCTAGTCACATATAACTGCTTTAGAAAGTTGTGTCTGGTACGATTTATAACGTTTCTCAATCGCAATAATCCTACCGCAATCACTGCTCAGTTTTCTTGTGGACGTGTAAAGTAGTACTTAATTCAAGAGATTGTTATCATGACATTTATAGTATATGTTATTTTATGAACCAAATCCTTTTTTTTTTCAGCCCCATATGTGAAACAATGTCGCATGGGAGATCCAAAGATCATAGACTGCTTCATTGAGGCACTTCACCATACAAGACCGTACCTCGCAAAAGGTTTGTAGTCATCACAACAATTTAGCTCTGTTCATGCCTGAATTTAACCTTTTTGTTGATTCATGTATTTTAAGTAATATAAACCTTATCTCTAACTACTAGTTAACCATAATGCAATCATTCCACGTAATACTTGTTTAAAAGTGATTTTAAGGTGAACGTAGCTACATTCATAACTAAATAGCAACTAATATTATTTCTGGTTCTGTGGGAACCAGAGATTACTTATTCGAGAGAAGAAATTAATTTTCAGTTTAGCAAACTAGGTTTCGGTTGCTGTATCTTTCGTCGCAACAGCCAAATCATAAAGATTTATGATGTAAATAATTCGCATTATGTATTAACAATGTTTTTCATCATCTGTCAGTAGAAACGCACTCCTCTAACACGGCTAACAACATTTGACTAAATAAACATAAGGCTCGAGTTCAATTGAACAAGTGGTACTGAATTTAATCTAATTAATTTAACAAAGTGCGCTGAACCTGGAGGCTGGACGTCAACTCAATAACTCGTAAGCCTTCGGTGAGTCCGATGATACACGATTTGTTAGTTACACTGGCTGCCACCACAGCGCTGTTAGGCTAACCATAAAATTCTAATAAATAACTGCATTTACTTTATTTACATTGTAAAAAGAAAGTTTAAATTTCATTTTTATTTTATTTTCGCTTACATTGTTAAAAGGAATTGTAACTGCGATGCTAGATAAAAGGCAATAGTCTGTTGAGGAAGTAAATGCTCTAAAATACGATGGACAGAGATAAAAATTTATAATGCTAAGCAGAAATTTAAAAAAAGTTACAGTGCGACGTTCGTTTAGATTTACAGTTGCTTTTTGTTTATTTAAAACGACTAGATGCATAAATTCAGAGCATTCGATGTTTATGCTGTATGGTCTGTAGCAGTTATTAGCATCAGATTCCAACATAACTTAAGAATTTTATCGGACACAAGATAAGAAACAGGGGTGCTTATTATAAACTCAGAGAATGTTTACACGAAACGTAGGTAATAGGGAAATATATCATCAAATAAATAACAGTTATTCGTTTCTCAAATTAAACTTTACTTCGGAAATTGTACATGGAAAAAAAAATTCGTTAAGCAGTTATTTAAAAACATCCTATCCAAATCAGAGAAAGATTACTAATTTGTCGAAAAATAACAGCAAAAAAGAAGTTTATTCGTTTTTCCTTATAAACTTTTGCAGAACAAATTTCTACTATCACCATAAGTGATACCTATCACTTTTGTAGGAACTAGTTTGGTGATGTTAAATAAACAGTTTACTTCGTTTAGAAATAATTGTGTTGTTTTATCCATGACAGATTGCCGGTGATGGGGAAGATTAAGTGATGGTGTTGAAATTGCGAGAAGGGAATTTTAAAACGTAAATATGTAGTACCACCTGAAATATATATATCTCCTGAAACATTCCTCCGATAAATTATCATAATCGAGACTTTTTCAGCATTATTAATTTCAAAACTTCATAGTGGGTGATTCATATTTCAGACAAGATATTCCATTCGTTTCCTAGCCTATTAATACCTGCAAACCTGTTACCATCAGTTTTGTTATCCAAAATTACACTCGACAACGCTTCCATTAAACATTCCCTAGCTTCACAATGCCGAGTACGATACAGTTAGATCCATTCAGTACCCGGTTCGATGATGAGTTGTTTCTGGCTTGGAGCCACGATGTGCCAATAAAACCAGCCAGAATGTTGAGCATGGAAGGGGTAAATGAACCGAAAGTGGGACGAGCAGCCAGTTTATGTAACTAAAAACCCGGTTGTACAGGCAGTTCTTGAAGTGGGTAAGAAAACGACTCGCGGCTGTAGTGAAAGGTGCTGCTTAAGCGACACATACAAAAAATAATGAACAAGGTGTCAGCCGGTCCCGCTGTCGGACTTGCATCATCGAGCGCGGTGTCTCATAAGAACTGACTCGCATGGGATGTGCTGAGCATCCCTTCATATGCTGCCAGCTGCAGCTCTTCTGTTTACGTTACCTGCAGAAGCATTTTACAAAATCGTTTAACACAAGTTGAGCTTTCACATGTAAGTGTGTAGTGTTAAATTGTATTAAACCATTTCTAATCTGACACAACCTTATCACAACAACAATGACAACAAATGTGTTTATAGTGTTAAGACTATATCCTTAAACCAGACAGTGGGGGATTCAGGGAAAGTGAGTGGGGCAAACCGGGGCAATTTCGCCTGGCGGCAATTTCAGGGGGACCGCAAAATCGTGATTAGTTTTTTTAGCTTCACTGTTGCCCCGGCCGGCGACAACAGCCGATATTCCCGGCGGCGGCGTCGAGCCACATTGTCCCGACAGTCGTGGCAATCTCACATTTTTTTCCCAGGTTCGGAAAATTCCTTGATCTGCCACTGAAACCAGATCTTGATTGAGATAAATGTTGTTATTAGATGAATGGATAAAGAGAATTTATCACGTGATTTTTAGATTCTGTTGTTTTGCAGACGACATGGTTATAGAGAGTTGTATTTCATAAATTAAACAATGAGTTTTTCTTGGATAGTACTATGCAAGTTAGGTAGCAGACGCCAACCAACTTCAATGACACAAGGAATTCTAACCACATTTAAGATATTCTTGATCTCTTACTTCTGAAGAGAATAGGTTAAAAAATTCGTAACAAGATGTTATATAGAAATTGATGTATTCGTTAGATCTAACATAGTTTTAATGATCAGTCATTAGATAGATTACTCTAACAGTCAATCAAAAGGGAGCTTCTTTTATCTTTTAAACAGGACCAATGAAAAAGCTTTACATACATTCCTATTTAACTAGCGACACATGTGACGATGCCAGTATTTTATACTGTTCTCGGATTATCGCTCATTAAAACTATTAAAAACACCTTTTCCATAAAGGATTCTCTTTCTTTTGCTGTCATCAGTCTTTCGACTGGTTTGATTCAATCCTCCATCCCTTCCTATCTTGTGGTAACCTCTTCATGTCTACATATCCCTTACAACCCACGTCCTCAATTATATGCTTCATATATTCTAATCTCTGTCTTCCTCTACAGTTCTTACCTTGCACTGTTCCCTCCACCAACAAATAAACCAATCCTCATGTCTGAAAATATGACCTACCAGCCTGTCTCTTCTTTCTTTAAGCTTCTTCCACAAACTTCTTTCCTCACTCATCGTTTCCAAAACTCGTTCATTTCGTACTTTGTCTGTCCACTTAATTTTCAGCATTGTTCTGTAGCACCACATTTCAAATGTTTCAATTTCATTTCTTTCTGGTATTCCTAAAGTTCACGTTACGCTACCATAATTGCTGTGCTCCATAAATAGAGTTTTAAAAATTTCTTTTTTCATAAGTCGTCTTTAATGGTCACAGCAGTATTTCTACTTGATGGAGACAGAACACTAACGTTGAGGCAGATAAATTTTGATGCCCTAAGAACGGGATAAAAAATGGTTCCCCAGATAGCTGGTTTCATGACAACAGATTACAAGTTGCGAACACTAAACCTGTCGAAATCCCGAGTGCCTTTACAAACACTAGGCTTGAATGAGCTGGCATCATGCTTAAACCTCTCCGTATTTTCATCACTCATCCATAATATTAACTTCCTACATTGAGCACAAATACACATAGGATACAACACATTAAGGTGGAACTGTTCTCGCTTGCTTGCAGGTATCCCCGAGATCGAGATGCCGTCCATTGAGCCGTTCCGGATGGACGAACTGTCGCTGTCTCTCACCACTGGCCCCAACGGATACAAAGTCACCCTCAGGGAGGTGGATATCTACGGAGCCAGCAACTTCTCCGTCGACAGGCTCAAGTGAGTGCAACGTCATTCAAGGTCGGCTCTCTTTCTATCAACAACAGGATAGGAGTTAAAAAGTGCTGTCAAATGGTGTGTGTATCTGAAATGCTTACCGGTATTACAATGCATTTTATGCTTGCATACATACACGTTCGTCTGTTAAGAAAGGGACGATGACTAGGCTAGGAATTTCTGTGCCTGTAGTTGCTTTAGCAAACATTACGTTAAAGTGTATTTGACTTTACGTCAATCCATTGCTTCATTATTTCACTCATTTTGTATTGAACCGTGACCCAGCAAATTGTGAGAGGGTTAGAGTGGAACCCAAGAGCCCATCAGAGACTGAGAGAAAGACCACCACACCGATGGGACATGGATATTTTTTTTTTTATTTTTTTTTTTTTTTTTTTTTTTATTTTTTTTATTTAGCACACATTTTTTACAGCCTAGTATCTAGAAACTAAAATAGGCCTTAATTTAACACAACAGTTTTACATTTGATATTTCAACAGATAATTTCACAATGAATTATTTCAGTTTTTGTTATGTATGGCTTTGGCAATATCTGTACAGTCTTTTCTTGTTGGCACGATACATACAATTGTTTCGCTGTTAACATATATTACAACTTTCTAAACTTGCTGCATTTTGTCATAATTGATTGATTATAGTTTTCTAGTTTTGTGTGGTGTCTGCAGTTTCCTGTCCACTTTATGGTTAGAATTTTTAATATTTCACTATGTCACTTCGTACGTCTACCACTACTACTATTACTAAACTATTACTACTATCTACTACTCTACCATCTAAGAAAGCATTTTCCAGCATTGGTATCGGTGCGGTAATCCGAATTCCAAATCTCCCGGAATAGCGCACGTTCTCAGTCTCTCTGGCAGCCAGAGTGACCGAGAAGGCCGCCCATCGGGAGACTGGCCACCTCCAACACTGGTTGTGAGAACTAATTTTCAATGATATATATCTAATTGCAGAAGTAAGGAGTCTTTAATATCCGGCTAGTAGGTTGTTCGTTTCACAGGTGAACTAGATTAGTTTAACATCTACTGCCGGTATTTGTTATTTTCAATATTTGAACAAATTCCTATTTTAAGATTATTGGCTACATAATTTACAACTTTTACTCTTAACTAACTATTAACATTTTTACATATTTTAAGAGATAACAATGTTTTACTTCAGAAGCGGCTCGAGACTGCAACTATTATCTATTATTTGTGTTATTGCAATGTCAGACCACATTTTATGCATCGGACTATAGTTCATGTGAGCACTAGTAAAGAACTTATACATTCACTATAAACTTTTATACGTGTTGCTTCAGCAAGTTCTTGTTTGTAGGTAGAATCTCCAGTGGTGTTGCTGCGAAACGGTCCATTTAAAGTCTTTAATATGGTTTAAGCACTCCTCTCCGCAGATCAGCTGGTTGCGTTTTCAGCACGATATATGACTCGCTGATCGAGCGCTTAGACACGCATTCGCTTGTGGCTGCTCTCGGGTGTTACTCTGTGACGTCATAGTCGGCTTGACTTGGCCTTCCTCTTGCTGTCGCTAAACTTTGCATGAATCTCTCCTTTTGCAGTTTGGATATATTTTGCGTCACTTCGTCTAGTTTGCGCCAAAGTTGCTCATTTTTTAGTATGTCTTCCGTTTTCATGTTTCTTAGTTCATGAAATCCTTCGTTTCTGGCTTCTGCCATTTGTGTGCAATCCCAGACGATGTGTTCGGGTGTACCCTCTTCCCCGCACTCACACAAGCTTGTGTCTTTTAGTCCTCTTTTATGTAGTAGGCTGGGATATGGCCCGTGTCCAGTGATGTAATGAACAAGTCCGGTTGACGGATCCTAGGTGACGAAGGTTTAATCTCTCTTGAATTGTTGGCCAAATATTGTAGGTTCTCCTGCCAGTCGTACTACGCGACCACTGTTGTTGCCATTCTTCCATCAAGACTGTTTTTATCTCCCGTGCTTCTGTAACCGGTCTTCCTAAAATTTGTTCTACTTTTTCGGCGTCACCGGTTCGTAGCCAATAGTGTGCCCCTCTCTTTCTAACTTCTAGGTCAAGTGGCCAAACGCCCAACGCAACCAGCAGAGAGTCGGTCGCTGTTGTGCTATATGCACCACTTAATCTTATCAGTATGCTTCTTTGTACGCTTCTTAGTGCCTGGCGAGGTTTAACTTGTCGTAACTTATGCGCCCAACTGCTAGCAGCATATCCCACAATCGAGGATAATATACTGTCGTGATACCTCCTTATTATGGACGTTGGAAGATGAAATCTTCTTTGCCCAATACTGATCAGTTTGTTCATCACTATTTTGGCACGACTGCACACCTCCGTTATATGGTCAGTAAAATTTAGTCGCTCGTCTAGCGTGACTCCCAGGTATTTACAAGTTCTAACTCTTTTTATGGAGACGTCGTTAACTTTTATTATTGGATTTCGCTTGGGGCGGCCACTGAGAACCATGAATTGAGTCTTGTGATGGTGCAAGGGTTAATTTCACTTTGGAGCACCAGTTTTGTAAATGTCTTAATGCCATTCTGCTTCTAGTCTCTACTTCGTCCCTTGTTCCGCCTTGTATCAGCAGTAGAAGGTCATCCGCGAAGGCAACAAGCCCCAGGAGTCCTTCTTGCCCAATCATGCTTTCTATGGCCATTTCGAATGTTACGTCCCAGAACACTGGTCCACACACCGATCCTTGCGGACAGCCTTTAGTTAATTTTTTCTCTATAGTTCACTCGTGGACATCTCAGTTTGGCAAATCGGTTTTTACAGTAGTCGCGTAACGTTCCATAGAGGTTACTAGGAATTCCTATTTCTCGCAGGCGGCTAAAAAGAGCCGGCCACCATAAGTTATCGAATGCTCCAGCAATGTCGACGGCGATAGCTATTACATACTTGCTATTACTACTTTTCACTAGATGCACGGCCTTATTTATGGCATCGTCGGTCGACCTACCCGCTCTGAAACCAAACTGATGTACACTCATACCATACTTTTTCCTGTGTTCCTGTAGTTTCCATACTAAAATTTTTTCCTGCACTTTTCCAAGCACATTTAGCTAGACAGATCGGCCGATAGGATTTAGGATTTAATGGATCCTTGTCGTTCCCCTTCTTTAGGATCACCACTTCACTCTGCTTCCAGATATTTGGAACCCTGCCTTGCTGAAGGCATTTATTAAACAGTATGCAGAGTGGTGAAGTCAACTGGACCACTAATGCCTGGAGCACTTCAGCAGCGATTCCGTCCGGTCCAGGTGTCTTTTTCCGCGACATGGCGTTAATCGCTTTAATTACTTCGTCTGGTGTCACATCATCCGCTAAAGTAGCTGAGGTATAAATTTCATTGTGACCTTTACGGAGATTTTCTTGCTCTAAACTTTCACCTACTGCCTCATCGTCGGGTAATAGTACTTTTAACAGTTCCTCAGCTGTTGCGCTCCAATTGGCCGTCATGGTCCCGTCTGCCCTTCTTACGGTTGATAGTGTAGTCGGTGGTCTCAATTTGCTAGCTGCGATCTTGTAGGGGACGCCCCAGGGATCTGACTTTAAATTAGCGTTTACATAAGCCTCCCAACTCTGCTGCTTTGTTTTTATTAGCAGCTCTTTAAAGGCAGTCTTCCTTTCCCTGTATCTATCGAGAAGCAAGCACCTATCGGCAGCAATCATGCACCGTTGGTACTCTTTTCTCGCCTTCCTCATCTCCGATCGTAGTTTTTGCAGTCGGTCGCTCCACGGTATGTCTGTAGTATTCGCTGGTCTTTTGAGGGGAATGGCCTATTTTCATTACGCGCTGAATTTCACGCGTGATCCCTCTTGCTATGACATCTACATCATTACCTTCCAATAGATCCACTGGTAGACGGAATTCATCTCTTAGTCTTGCCCAATCTGCCCTACGTAAGTTATATTTTTTCCTTGTGTCGTTAATTTCATTGATTTGCAACCTACCTTTGGCCAGATCAAACAGAATCAAGTTGTGGTCACTTGTAGTTTCGTTTTCAACCACCCTCCAGTTTCTGGCTAGGTTTCCTGCCAGCTGATTGGTCAGCGTTACATCGATATTCGATTTTGCACCGGCTCTATTACTAAACGTTGGAGCATTATTAGGGCAGTTCCTGACTTCCAGGCATAACTCATTTAACAGTTCCTCTACCATTAAGCCTCGTTCATCCGTTGTATCACTGTACCAGAGCGGGGAGTGTGCATTTATATCTGCTGTTATAATTATCCTTTGATCTTGTAACTCAGTGCAAATTTTTCTTATTTTATTTAGATAAGCATCTATAGGGTCCTTATATTGGCAGTACATCGATACCAAAGTAACGCTACACCACCCGGTATCGATCTCTGCACATGCTGTGTGCTCATCACAGTATTGCGATATTTTGGTTACAGTTAGTTCTTTGTTTAGTACAATGATTCCTGCCATAGGTTTAGGTCCACTTACTATGGTTTGTGAGGATACTGGCATGTGTGGTATTTGTCCGCCCTTAGAGTAAGGCTCTTGCACACAGATAACATCCCAGTCATGTTGCGCAGCAAGATTCCTTAGCTCATGCAGGACCATATTTGTCCGTCTTGCATTAATTTGTGCAACTTTGATTGTACCTTTCATCTATGGGTGTTTAGTGTAAACATTACTCTGAGGCCATGGAAGTTTCGCGTCGAAAACTATCCTTCCATGAGTCATCACAAATTGTTTATATATTTGGTCCGGGTCAAAAATCTCATTTCTGTTGTTGAATAATTTTTTAACTAGCGTCAACAACTGGGCTGGATCCGTGGGTAAGTTGCTGGCCTTGAGTTGTATTCTGTCCACTGCTTCAAGTTGGGGAAAGGTGACTGTTTTTCCCTGCTGGGTGCAGCATCCTAGTGAGGTGCCTAAGCGCCATTGCCAACACATGCTCTTGTTCTAATCTGCTAATTTTTACCGTGTTCTCAAGGTCTATGTATATTTTTGTGGGATCTAACGCAGCTCTTTTTTCAAACTTTGTTTGCAGTGATATTTTAGGGTGTGTAGATTGCGCTGCCGTCGGGCTTGCATCGACCAAGTTAGGCCCTTTACACCAACCAAGTCCTGCCCTTCTTCCTGGGTAAGGAGGGGTGGTAACAGTTTGTGTGATTGTATCCTTCAGTCTGGTTTTTATTTTTGCGTATTCTTCGGTCTGAACTGCAGTGTCTTTCGCTATGTGTTTCGTCTCTACGTATTCTTCAGTCTGAACTGTAGCATCTTTCGTTGTGTTTTGTGTCTCTGCGACTTCTTCCGTCTGTACTGCTGAGTCTATCATTTTTGGTGCTAAGTCTCGGCCTTGTTTTTTACTTCTAAAGTTTGCCGCTCGTTCTGCATCCCTGCGCTTCCGTGACGGATTTTTATTTTTTTCTCTTGTTTGTTATTACTATCCCATGTTTATTATACATAAGGGTTTTTTTCAATCCCTTTTGCTGTTTTAACTGGCTTATCCATAATCTATTCGGCTGATCATACGCTGAAGGAGCATCTGATAGGTTAGACACTCCTTCCCTTTCTTTTTGCACGTTTTACCTCTCTTCGCACATGGGATGCATACAGGAGCAATGTTTTTCTTTTCGCATTGGTCTTTCTTGTGTCCAGTCACACCGCAGTGGCCGCATGTTGAGTCAGCTTGCTGACAGTGCTTGCTGACATGACCCCAATCACAGCACCTTACACAGTTCGGTACTGTAATGTAATCCTTAGCCGTCACAGCTGAAAATTCAATGAATATTTTTTTCTGTTCCAACAACATAGTTCTAACTTTTCCACTACTTCCACTACATGATGGACGGTAGCCTTATTTCTCGGACCTGTTTTAAATCTTGGTTTGAAACCTTCTACGAAATCAGTTCTGACTACTTTGTCTTCAAAATTTTGCTCATAAACAATATCTCTCAATTTCTCTGTATCGATGGAGACTGGTATATCATATAGAATAACTAACGGCTTCCGCTTCCTGGGTAATTCGCATCTCATGTCAGTATTAAGTGTCTGGTTATCGAGAATTTTCTTTGCATCCTGCGCGGTATTTGTCTCAACAATTACAGCTTGCTTTGTTGTCCTGACTCTGTTTATTTTTATTTTATCTTTCTGCGGCCTTAGTATCGTAGTGACCTTCTCCGCCACTTGTTTGGGCGTCTCCCCTTTTTTAGAAGAAATGAACACTGCACAAGTCGCTGTTGGGGTTATCATACTTTTTGGTGTGTGCCTTCCACCAGTAGCTGCGACAGCAGCATAGCTATGTGTGGGCTGCACACCCCCGTTTTCCTTAATTTCTTGTCTTAGTCTATTATTTTCGTTGATTAACTCCTTCAGTCTTCCCTCCATATGAGATACAGCGACTGCCCAGGACGCAAACTTATCCTTTAGCTCTCTTAGTTTTTGCTCTGATAATTTTTGGCCCTGGATCTCATTTAGGTATTTAACTAGCTCCTCGTACCTCTCTCCAAATGCAAAAGGAATTGCATTTGGAACGCAGTCACTAGTATCGCTTGTCGTATTCATTCCGTTACTGAGCTCCATCTGCGACTCCTAATATGTGGGTTCATCACAAACTAAATCCATTTTGTTAACCTGCAGGTCAATTCTCAAGGCCGAAGCCTCGCTGGATCTATCTCACAATATAGCAATTTTTCACAGTACCTGTACAATGCTGAAGCTGCAATGGCAGGCGTATCCGGACACTGGTAGAAACACAGAATCCACAAAACCCAAAACCAACACTGCAACAACACTACATACACTGCTAAGTCGGAGCGCACAGCACGACACGTCCGCTCACTCCGAGCGTCAACAAGCAAGTCCGGGACATGGATATACGCAGGGTTGTTGGAGTCAACTGGCAGAGGATCGCCCAAAATTGTTTCGACCTGTAGAAAACTACTGAACTCATGACAGTAAGAGGCCACACTATTTAATGGTTGAACTGGCTGATAATTATTATCTCTAATGTCCAGGACATAACAATACAAGTTGAAACACAACAAATAAAATTAATTAATTCATATTTAGTTTATGGGCTATAGAACACAATTAAATGGAATGTGACCAGAATTCCGCAATCCTGATGGCCTTCTCATTTGCCTTAAAAAGGTCGTCGATAGTGTAGGTTTCAGATATATTCCTGCATACCAGAAGATGTTGTGGGTCCTGAAGCTCACCACATTCACATAGTTCGTTTTCAGTGGTGTAACCCCATTTTTTGATATTAGATCTGCATCGGGACACTTCAGTTCTTAATCTATTTAGTGCTTTCCATATGGCATATGGCTGATTACACCCCGCGGCCAGTGCCTCTTTGAAATTCCTCCAGCACCCTTCAGGCAACGAATTTCACCATAGTTATACACGGTGTTATGGCTGTAGTTGACTGTAAGAAGCTCTTTCTTGACTTAAGCAACTGGCTGATGATGACATTCGTCGTATACATATTTTATATTTTGCTTTTACGGTTCTTTGGTGATGAGACTATCAGAGCCAGTTGAGGATTGGAGGAACGAAATGGGTTACGGCCTTTGTAAAGGAACAAAGTTGTCAGTCCCATGGTATGATTATCGGAAGCCTTGGAAAACTGACATATGTATGGCCGGACAGGTCATCATAGCCGCGTCTTCCTGAATGCCAGACCCGAATGTCCACACGTAGCTCTTACTATCGGGATAAGAAGACTTCACTGCTGCAGTACCGGCGATTCGAGGGGATTGGGGTTATAACGCCCAAGCCGTTTGATGCACAATTCGAAGAAGTGTGTGTCTGGTAAAGACATTAGTTTCATACTCTCTCCTGCTTTAGCTTTCACCCTCTAAACAGAAGTCGTTAATTCTACTCTAAAAATATGTTTGAGAAAAGTAACTGACTTTTAATTAGGATAAATATGGGTACTCTTCTGAAACCCCAATAGTCTATTGCACAACAGAAGAGTTTGTTTGTGACACCACTCAAATTTTTCTCTGATGCGAACATTTAAACAATACTTCTATAGAAACCATCCTTCCTCTCATATATGAGCAAAATCTGAGGGTTTTAATCATCCCACAACGGAATTATTTTTTTTCTGTTATTTACAAATTATGTATATTTATTTTAAATCTGCACTACTCAAAAAAATTTAATCTTAGAAGAAGACGTTATAAGTAGTTTGTGTGCCTCAGATTAAGCGAGAATGGCGCCCCCTTCGAGAGCCGCATCCGCATCCCCGAGCTGAAGATCAACGCTCGCTACACCAGCAGTGGCGTGCTCATCATCCTGCCCGCATCCGGGAACGGCACCTTCCACTCCACTCTCAGTAAGACATCACTTATCATTTCTATCACTCATACCACAGCTCAGGCACCGCAATGTACAATCTACTCTCGGTAATCGCCAACGCTCGTCACACTCTAGCCTCAGGAGGAGATGCCTACCATACATTCCATTGTACGTATAGTAACACAAGCTACTCCTCATGTTTCATCCTCAGTAAGTCACAATACACTTTCCACTCCATGCACAAATTTTTCCAGTGAGAATTTACCCACCAAAAAAAAACCGGAAGTGCGTAA
The DNA here is from genome assembly GCA_031002005.1 of Vandiemenella viatica. Lineage (NCBI taxonomy): Eukaryota > Metazoa > Arthropoda > Insecta > Orthoptera > Morabidae > Vandiemenella > Vandiemenella viatica. Next base: position 216,391,057 of record JARYHS010008074.1, on the reverse strand, counting down.
GAAGCATATTTCATGTACAATATTCAGAAACAAGTTATACATTTTCGATATTACGATACTGAATCGCTCCGAAATAGGAAGATATATATATCACAGGAACCATAATAAGTGATTAGTATTACAGAGATAGCGTGCACGTAGGCCTAACACCGACTTCTTTTTGTGTAACCAGACAATTCAAGGTTACGCGATGCTCAATCGCCCAAACGAAGTGGTAAAATCAAAGGCAGCAATACCAGCATTTAAATGAGTTCGAACGAGGCAGAGTAACTAATCTGCGGGTAACAGGTTTGTCGTACCGTGACACTGCGGCACTGTACAGGGTACGACACTGACACGGGTGTTGAGGTTCATACTCAGCAACGAGCAGGTGCTGGGCCACAAGATGCGACCGAAGCGAGGGATGATCGCCATCTTCTCCGCATTGCCGTAACCGACAGGACATCTTCTTCCTCAATGTTACAGCAGTGCAACGTGTGTAGACATGTCTGTGTTAACGTTTCGATGCCGTCTGCTGAGGTCTCGACTGGTGGCGCGAATGCCATTGCGTCGGCTTGCACTGACCAGAAACCGACAACACCTCAGGGTGCAATGGTCACGTGAACGTTGTGGCAAAATGTAATGTTCCCGGACGAGTCCCACTTCAACATATCCTATGGTCAAGGCCGAGTACGTGTGTTTGAAGTCAAATACATTGAGACCAATCATCACTATCTTGAAACGTAAATAGGCGTTAAACTATTATTTCGAAAGCCAGAGAGTGATTGTTTATTGGAACGCTACAGACAACCTAGATTGCTGGCGAGAGACACTTGGTGTGGTTAAAATCCTTTTAGCAGGGCATTTGTCACAAAAAAACTTTATTCATGTCAGTTCTGATTATCTTTGGTGATTCATAGATACATGATACGTTGCTCCTTACTCTCTATATCTGCTGAAAAATGAATAAAAAAATACTAGAACAACTTAAAAAAAACTACTGGCTGAAACAAATGCGTTCACAGACGAATATGATGCTGTCAAATTTAAAAATGGCATCTTTCAAACTCTTAACTAGATCAGTCTATTATACAATATTTGAGTAAGATCTGAAATACTAACAGAAGTGTAAAAAGATTATGAGGAATAGATTAAGATATAAATAAAAAGTTTTAAATCTCTTTAAATATAAAAAGCATTTAGTTCTTTGTTATAAATAAGTGGGGAATTTAAAGTAAGTCACTACGTTTTTATTATATTTATTTATTTATTACCGCAATATCATTTTGCTAAGCGAGCTGCAGGAACCGATAAGTTGCATATAATTCCTTATATCCTTAAGCAGTAGGAAGTTTTTGCGACTGAGGCTGTTTTCCCGTTAATTCGTAAAAGTGCTTTATCACACTGTCAGTATTTACATTTAACAGATCTTTAAGGTAAGATCCTACTATCAAATAGGTAAACACTTTTAAAATAATGTTGGATGACTGAATGATTGTCTTTTTTGTTGTTGTTGTTTCTTGGCTGCAATACTCGAATAAGCATGCAGCCAGATGGTGAACTGGAGGCATCATGTTGCAGGTGACATCGTGGCGGTGGTTCGCGGCAAAGTGAGCACTCAGACGAGAGACGAGAAGGACTACCTGCACGTGGACTCCCTCACTGTGGACCTCAACATCAAGAAGGTCCGCATGGCCGTCAAGAAGGTCTTCAACAACAACCGCATCCTCAGTAAGTCACACTCAACTACCAACACACAGATGCGTAGTACAAACTTGTAAAAGAAGTATTTCAGCTTGATGTTCAATACATCTTTTTCTATGTGATGTTAGACAAGCGCGGACAAATGGGGGAAGATGGTACATTATCCCGAACTCTGGTGTAATAGGTATTGAGGCAATTTCTAAATAAAAAAAAAAGTGGCTCTGGAACAGCCACTGGTATAAGTCCTTCTACAATAAACAAAAAATGGCAGTCACTGATATTATTCTTCCTATAAAACTAAAAGTTACTTACTTTCTGCTAGACTACCATCTGTTAATAAAGATACTTTTGGCCAAAGACATTATCACAGGTACAATCTCATTTGAGATCAAAGTTTTATTTCTTGCTGTGTTTTATGAGTGTTATACTGGCAACACATTATATCTAATGGCGTTAATACCTTTAAAGGAAATGCTGAGCCAGCGCTAACACTTGACGGGTGGAGAAAGGGGTTTTGCATTCCACTGCCTAGCTAAGACAGGGTAAACGTAGCTACATTGTTCCACGTTAACAAGTTTTATACTGAAAGTGAGTTTTAAGTCCTAAGCCCTTTCCATACATCATATCTGTTATTCATGGGTTGACATCTTGGTACTAGAGATGTCAAGAGATGAGACACCTAACTTCTACTTCTACCTTCTTCATACAACGTATATTTCTGACACGCAGTTGACAGTCCTCCAAATTTGAAGAGCGACTCCAGACGTTTAAAGGAACGTAAATAGTGAACCCACATCTGAGACATCCTTGACGGATACATCTCCTTCAGTATTTTCCAAGCTCCTAATCAGGCTAAGAATTGCATAATTGCTATGCTTCGGAGGCCCCTTAACAATAAATATATTTCAAGTGTATCACATGTAAAATCTAATAACTAACACATTGATACAAAGCTAAGTACTGCGGCTTAAGACAACTGTATTATTTGACACCACATCCAACAAAGCATGAAACAGATATTTTTAATTATACATACAGGAAGAAATATAGTTAGTAGAATTACTTTTATAGCAATATTTTCAAGTATTTCATAAATACTTTTCTCGCGAGTATCGGGATAGTATATTACAGCAGTATAACTCAGAAATAAAGGAAGATGCTACAAACATTACGAGTGGATTCCTTATTTTCTCGTGGAGTCGAAGCAGAATAAAATGTTCAACCCTGCAAAAGGGAAGACGGTGACTATTCTTTGCTCTCTTTTGATTTATGGGAGGTAACATTAAAGGCTGATATAATGATGTCAATATAAAGAAAAGTTGTGCCACCATATTTAATGTGAGATGTGACAAAATACAGTTTTTTTCATGTTCAGTGCGCTCTGATATGCACTGCAAAACGGGAGATGTAAGATGTAATATTTCCAGCTTCAAATGTTTCTTATGTTCGATTGTGGAATGAAGTTTAAGGTTACACACAGTGCCAATGTATGCATCATTTTTCATTGAGTTCAGTCTTACAAGATTTCAGAAGTTATTCGTTCCGTACAACTCAAGAAAATGTGGCGATGAATAGGTTAAGTTAGGTTAAAATCTTTAATGTGTATCCCGGCTTCTGCACAAAAAAGCAGACTTTAAACCTAAAGCGCAGTTATTATTACAGTCTATTATTAATATGTTGCTTCCAGAAGTCTTTTATTTAAAAAGAAGATAGGTATTTCAAATTCATATCTTTTTATTTTCGTGGTTAGTTACAAAAAGCATTTAAGATAAGCGTAATCTGTATTTAATGAGTTTTAGGTTTTGTCACAAGACTGAAAAAAGGAATTGCCCAAAGTTTTTGGAACTTAAATTGATCTTCTAGCACTCTTGATAGCATTTAAATATTAGTAGCTTTATTAAATGTTTGTTTATGAATTTTGGCTCAGAGATTTTCACTACTCTACTGACCGTTATCTAGTACAACTATCATCCTATAACTATAAAATTTTATTTTTATCACTTACCTCAACGTACAAACGTCAAAATTTAAATCGCTGCTTAACTAATAACGTTTTCTGATTTGTCCCATAATAAGTTCTTCATTGATTATTTGTATTTTCATGCGAGAGACGAGTGTTTAATTATCATTGTCTACATTTACTTAATAAAAATTCACCATTTAAACTGAAACAATGCTTTAACGATCCTTAAGTACACAAGACTGGCAAGGATTCATATTCAAGCGATCTTGATATCCGTTCATATTCAGTGACTATTTTGTGAATACCTAGATACTGTTTACGAGTAGAGTAATGCAACAAAACGTTAGTTGTATCTTAAAAGAGTTAAGATCACATGCTATCAGTTGCATTCCTCCCTCATAAATAGGGGGTAAGGACTAACTTGTCTCCATCCCCCTTTCAAAAATAAACAACGCAACTGTGAGAGGTTATAGTATATTGCTTTTTCTTTCTAATGCTTTGAGCAGGTATCAATAAAACAATGAAACTCATGCGACAGAAAACCGTATACTTTCCTTTATAGCATTAAATGCATTCTTCCTTTTCTTTAATTTCCTCGTTTTCAATTTCGGCAATCAATCCTGGAACATGTTTTCCACATCGAATTAGTAAAGAACTAAACAATAATCAGCTGGTTAAATGATGACTAGGCCCATTTCAAATATCTAAAAAGATTTTATTTTTCTTCACCTTGAGATACGTAATTTATATTTCCTCCAAGCCCTGCCTACTTTCTGAACAAAATAATTCATCTGTCTGAGAAATTCTGAAATGTAATGTTTAGCAGATCAACAGTAATACTGGGTATCACACTATTGCGATCTTTCTCCATTGGTTCAACAACAGAGCAAGTGATAGGGCTAAAAATTGTTTGAGGTTAATGAGGTTCTTTTTTGGTTCAAGCTTTAAACACAGATATCTAATCGGTCAGACACATTATGATGAAGAAATTGTAAGCTTAGAAGCAAAGATCATGAAGCAAATGAAAGGTAATTCCTTATACGAGGGGAAATGGAGAACAGATACTGCGTGGCTTTTTAACGTTCAGAACCAATGTCATAAAATCGTGTATCCTAACTTCAGATAATACCATCTTAGCAATTTCCACTCGTAAGATATTCTAACAAGGAACTAGAAGTGGACCAAAAATAACATTTGATCCAACAAATCTTAGCCAGCTGTGATGTAACATAAAATCACTCGTGAAAAGTTACCAACTGCTGGGGAGTAAACATTTAAAAGCCAAATATATTGAGGTATCTTACGGCCGCAATACATTTGGCAGAAAGAATTTCCAGAACACAATGTTGCTATACATTAGGTAAGGATGATCACAAAACGTGTTCGTTCATGAAAGTGAAACTAAAAGAGTTCGACCTCTTAAAAACCGATACCAGTGTAAGTTTTCGTAATCTCTGGACGCCGTGGAAGGCAGTAAATTACTTTCGTTGTCGCTTTCTTCCAGGAGAAAGTGAAAGAGCTGTTCCTCCGTAAGGCACCATTCCGCCTTATTATTTTCTCCGTTTCTCGCTACTGCTCTTAGGCTGGTATGGCAGCTTGCTAACCCTACCTTTCCATACCTTGTCATTTTTTTATCATCCCTACATTCAGAATGTAACCTACGTCCCATCGCTAGCTATTTCCATACTTTTATATAATTCTTCCCTTCAACTGATCTCCATAACTCGCTGGGTGAGGGGTAAAGCTCCGGCCTGGCTTTCGGTAGGACAGGTGTTCAAATTCCGGTTTCCATGGTTTCTCCAAATCGCTCATATGGCAACGGAAGAAAACTTCCTTGCCCTACAATGCTCTCCCGCCTGTAATTATAACGACGTTAACGATACATGAAACACGAAAAAAAAATCAACTGATCCGTCTAACAACAAAGTGCTCATAGCCAATCAATTTTTCCAGGTATATGCTATATATCCATATATGGGTTATATACGGAACCTTTAAATAAATTGCTTTATTCATTCATCATTTTCATCATTTCATTAATCATTTTTCACACCTACTTCTTTCTATCATTTTCGTTTTATCTCAATCATAAGTGATCATTTTTGCTATATGTAACATTTATTTCACCTTTCCTTTGATCTTTTAACTTCAGAATTTCATCTATGATGCTATATTTTTGGATCGTTTGATTCCTTATCATCAGTTCTTTATCTCATTTAATAATTCGACTCTTCAGTGTGTTTCAAACTCCCCCCCCCCCCGCTTATTTTCTTTTCTCTGCAATCATTATTTCTGCGAACTTGCTTTTAATGAGATTTTTCTTCATCTTGCAGTCTCTCTGGGGTTTGTTATTAGTTACTTAGTTTTAATTCTCTCTGCTCTCGTGGCTACATGATTATGGTATATTAATATTCACTTTCCGATATTTTGTGTACTGGTTAGTGTAACTCTCGTCGTAAGATAGTCTCTATATCCTTTCCATATATGCGATGGTCTTTACACTTGTATATTCTAAAATATTTCCTGTATAATGAGTTTCCTACACCTAGCATATATTTTGAACAAAGTTATTAACTGCATGGTCAATCTCTAGTTTTTAACTCGTAGTCCTTTATCCACCCCATACGAATAACCTGATTGTACCCGCAATCAAGTAGGATACTAAGATATGGATAGTGAAATCTGTTTTACTGACAATATTTAGATCTAGATTTCCTTTCCCCCCGCATTTCTACTTTATTGTACATCGTTGCTTCCTTCCCCACTCTTTGTAATTAAATCTAAATTGTAAGGAATCAACGCCATTTAACGAGTGCCTGACTTCTGCCGGTGGAGCCCCTACTACATGCATTCCGCAACGCTGCTGTGAGTATGTGAAGCTGACGACTGTTAAAAATGTAGGCGAGAACTGTAAGGATTATCCTGGCAGGCCCCTCCTGCCTTTCTGTAGGCAAATCAAACAAAAAACTAAATGAGGCATTTTAATTAAACGCACGTAGTTATAGCTAATGTCACACACTGTCTTATAGGATACTTTTTATCCAGATTAGTAGTATACTTTATGATAATATGGCGGCAAAAATATTCAATTTTTTTATTTTTTTTCTATCTGTGCACGCAACTAGCAGAAACGAAGCAACGGATTTCAAAAAAATATCATACAGAAATAGCTTTTGTCATTAGTTAACATATAAAATGCTTTATATCTAACTTCGTAACTTTTTTACCTAAAACGCAGTGGACCAAACCATTAATTTAGGAATTTTGTGTCTGAGTTCGCGATCATCCAGCAAAGACTAATGAACGGATTTCGACTAAACACAATGTTAAAGTATGTCACTGGTTAACGTATAGGATACTTGTATCTCGATAAGTTACAAAGTTCTGGATGATAAAGAGGCAAAATCATAAATTGTAGTATTCTTGTCCACCTGTGCTAAGATCATGCTAAAACTATCAAATTTTAACGAAACTAAACATAGTAATATATTATATCACTGGACAACGTACAGGATACATTTTATCGCAGAAATTGTGCAAAAACTACTGGCCTCAAGCAGTGTATTGATTTTAATGGAACGTTGTACATTTAGAGATTATGTGCATGGTAATGATTTCCTATCGTAATCATTATACGATTTATGCAACAATGAAAAATGTAGTGGTTATTTCTATATATGGATAGATACGTGTAGTCCTCTTGCTCTCGTTTACATGGCAACATTAGGCTCGTACAAACTGTTCTTCTCTTTGTGATTAAATTAAGTATTTTATGTTGTAAACAGAAAGACAGACAAGAAGCTAGACAAAAATTTCAAATTCTACTGTTTCTTCATCTATGTCATCAGAAGTGTACATTATAATTGCTCTTTCAGGTATACATTTCAATTACTGATACAACTATATGCCAATTTTGTTATATGGGTTAGACCAGTGCTTCCCAATTACTTTTTCCCGAATACACCTTCAAGAAAGAGATCAATCTCGCGTACTCGTTACAGCTGAAATGCTAAATAAATAAATGCGTTCATCCCAGTCGAATGTTTTGCACAAGCACGGCACTACGGTAATATACTTCACACATTTTGGTATTAGAAATGTAAGCGTAATAGTGTTGTTTTTTTTTAATGTTCGGAATGATTCCCTTAGCTAAGAGATTACCGCTCGTGAACATTGAAGCAACCTCACGTACCCTTAGGGGTACGTGTACCACTAATTGGAAACCACTGGTGGTGACCAAGGCACATCTGATGAAATTGTTGTTAGTTCATGATGTCTTCTCGATTAATATCACAATTCATATGTTGTGGGCAATGTTTCTCAATCGAAGGTAATAATTTTTATTGATAGTAACTAACGCTAATGTTACTGGTGCTTTAATTTTAAATATACAATGCGTTTCACACATTCCATTAAATGTTCGGAAGAGATATCTGTTCAGAATATGTATGTTGTTATCACTTGCTGTTCTGAACTTTACTTGAGGTTAGTATTACTCGCGATAATCAAGTGACCGCGTAGATGATTCGGCAGTAAGATTGACTGCAAACTGAAGGACTGCTGTTCGAATGCCCTTGAAGTTAAACATCTTTCCTCGAACCTGAACTTTCAGAACGGCTCCTCGGCCTTGGTTAAGCTGCCACTTAACGATTACCTGGTAGTAATTACCCGTCGGATAAATAAGTACGAATGGGCACTGACTGCACAGGCTCCACGCTATTGCTGAGATCTTGGAAACGATTACGAAGATATGTCTAATAAAACCAGTCTGCCTAGCTCGAAGCTCTGTGTGAGAACTGACTGTACCTGCATCTCACTTGAGAGAGGAATATTACTGTTCGCACCGATACCTGACGCGTATCATCGGTGTAAACATTATTTTCATTTTAGACCAGTTCAGCTTGTGTGACAGACATGTAGAGATATAAAGGGACCCGTGTTAATTATATCAGGCCGAGAATTTCTAAAACGTTCGAAGAAAGTGTTACATGAAGTTATATAAAATCACAAAGTTTAAAGTATACACGAAATAATTTTGTGATAACCACAAATTATTACATAATAACTTCCATCAAATTAGAATTTTAAATAATGCTGAATATTTGACAATAGGCAGTCTTTTTCTGCAGAGTAGGTGCCAGATACGGTAAAGGATCGGCACAGCTTTCTTTTAGAGCGGGTTTATGATATTTACAGTTTCTCCATAATACAACACCAGTTTTTATGACACTGAGTGTATTTCACAGCCAGGGCTCAAACGAAGGATATCTTCACAATCTCCTATTGAACTTGGTCATGGGGCATACTGAAAGGAAATGTATAAAGTTATTTCAGTGTTTTGTATTGATATAGTCGATTTCAGGCTGGGCTTTAGTTTCAAGAATTAGTTGTAATTAATTATTTTGACATTTGGATTTAATAGAGAAAAATACATTTTTGATTGATAGTGGAGTTTTAAATAATTCTGTAAACACGTCTAGAGCTACAAATGTCATAACTTGACCTTTTATTCAAACAAAATATGACAAAAAGACTGGAGGTAAACTTAGTTTTAAGTTTTATAAACAATCAAAATAATGAAAAGCAACAGCCCCGTCCTAGATAACAGTCGTTATACTATGCCAGTTAACATCGTAACACAATATAAAAAACATTATACAATCAGATTGACTGAAAGTACAATGATGTTACAAGGAAAACAACAAAAATAGGGACACGTAATGGATTATTTCCTTTATATTTAATGTTCATACATGGATCACGGCCTTTAGTTCAGTTTAAATACACGTTAAAACGCTTAGGTTTTTATTCGGCAAATAGATACTTTTACCCCACTGATTTCCACGCTCAGGATGCTATTTGGATCTTACGAGTGAAACGCATATGTCAAAATACTTTAAATGCGATGAGGTATTTACCGTAAAATCGGCCACTGCAGTTTTTATCAACATCTATCAGTATCAGGTGTCCTCAGACACAGCATCACTTGAAAATTTCACAAGTCCAGCTTTCGCTGTGTGTAATAATATCAAACACTTCACAGATTCAGAACTGGTCGCTCGCTTGTTCAGGCTGCTAGTTTAATATTCGAACCATATCCCAACGGCTTCGAACACGCAGTTCCAACTTTTCGGGATCCACGTACGTTTGTCGCCCCTCCAGGCTAGTCTTCGAATTTTTTTCATCCGTCAGTCAAAGGTTCTCTTCAAAGGCTCCAGATGTGATTAAAATAGTAAAAACGTATATACATGTTAAACAATTTTCTATTGGCTAAAACATTTTCTCTGCCCAGGCATTCAGGGAATCTTGAGTCTTTTCCTTGTCGTTATAGGCTGGGCAAATCATACAACTTCGGTTATTTCTGTCGGATTTTGAGTATAAGTTTCTCTGTCACTCTGAATTTTTTTTATTCCTGTCTTACGTCGTATGTGCTTAAATGTTGATCCTACACATCTTGTTAAAATCACGTGCTTTCAATTCAACACAGGGCTTTACTGACCCTGTCGCAAATCTCCTTAAACTGACAGTCCGGACGAGTGTGGTGCGTGAGCGGTAACGCTGGAGGTCGTGGGTTCGGATCCAGATTTGGGTTTCTCATGGTTTCCCCAAAACACTCCAGGCGAATGCGGGAGTGGTTCCTTCTCGTTCTTTGTCTCCAGTCCTTTCCCGCCACTAATAGCCTCTACATCGACGAAGCGTGAAATCAGAAGTTAAAAAAAATACAGTTGGGAATTTAAATTTGTTAGGGAACTTCTTGAAAGCTTATATTTGGCTACCTATAGTGTCGACTTGCGGCCTTAATTAATTTATTATTCGGTGACAACTGAGACCTCGCCTATCTGCACCTACTGTAGGAAGGCCTAACAGGTAGACGGTTCCGATAAATTTGCTTTAACCAAAGATCAGTTGTTCCTGCCTGTTTCCCGTACACAGCGTCATTTTAAAACACCCACGACCTGCGCAAACATATGACACAAATGATTGTGTTACACACATTTCGTAACATTGGTTGTATTAGTCTTTTAATAAATAAATGTATGATCAAAGTAACAGTACAGTATTTTCTCTCTGTTTACAGCTGAGGCGACCAACTTGTTCCTGCGAGAGAACGGCGCGGAGGTGCTGAACGCTATGATGCCGCAGCTGAAGACGAAGCTGGCGGGCGTCTTCATGAGCATCGCCAACCAGCTGCTCAGGCACGTGCCCACAAACGTCTTCCTGCTGCCGGCTGAGGACGCCAAGCACTGACACGCACACTCCAAACATACTTCTATTTATGTAGACTAGCGCTGAGGGAGGGCCTTCTTTGTGATAATGTTATCTTCGTCGCTGTTAATTAAGACTAGTAACGTAGATCTCAGGCGAATGCTGAGAGCGGAACCGGTGGAAAATCAGCATTACTGTGGATGGTCCCGTGAACTGAAAGTTAATGGCGGAACAAGAAGTTGACTTCAAGTGATGTTCACAGTGTTTGTTGTGTCAACAAACACACCCATCTTGCTAAAAAATTTCATGTGCACATAAATATAAGAATTTTGTATAAACACATTAAGTATGTTGCTTTCTAGATGCTTCTGTCACCGCTTTTTAAATTATATCATGTACCAGTTGTAACTAAGTACTATTTTATATTCCATATATTACACGACTTTTAGAAATAAGTATAATAAAAATGAAATTCCTTAAAAAATATTTTTGTTTTTCATTAATGGGAACGCTGGAGTGTTTCAAAGATGCGGCCTTGCTTTATAGGTCTAATTAGAGAAACTACAACATTGATAAAAGGTGGAAAACATCATCTATGGTACATATGCGCCAAAAATGAAAGGTTTACACAAAAAGCAGAGATTGATATATATATGTTCAAGAAAAACGGAAGACAGTAGAGCCACAAAAAACTAGACGATTTTTGTTGCAATTTGCTTAACCAAAGCCTCACATAAAATTCAAAGAAACTTTAACTACACATAAGAGAAGTTCATTGTAGTTACAGCAATATTCCATTGTTTTAAAACAACGGATGTGATTATAATAAAAGTCACGTCAAGGATGCAATATTTGAACACCGAATTTAAAGTTTCATTAGCAAAAATAAATAAATAAATATTACACCGGTTGTTCCATGTCGCGTAGAAAGAGCTATGGATGGTTTGGTTAAAATCGACTTTGAATAATATATTGTTATGCGACTGAAGATTGTCAGCTGGCAGACAGACATCGACAAAAGTATTATAGGAGTATGCAACTGACATCGAAACCTTCCTCACTGACATTTATAAATCATTGGAAGAGAAACAACGTAACTTCTGACCGGAAAGTCTCACGGGTAACACCCATTTTCAAGAAATATGATCGAAGATATAGGCAGGATTCCACCAATAATTTTGTCTGTGGTAGATTTCCGGGACATATCACATGTTCCTACATTATAAAATTCTGAGATGAAATAAAATTAATTATCCCAAATAAGCACTGTTTTAGGAAGAAAAAACGTACTACTAACTAATTGAAACAATATGATTAAATTCCTATAAACATTTCAACTAATTTTAAATATTAAATTTGTAAACTAATACAAAGTTGAAGAATAGATGCCACAATTGGTCCTGAAATTGAAAAAAAAAAAATCCACAATAGATAAACTGCTTCACTTACTGTCAACATTACTTAATTTTGACTAATTTAAGTGACAATTGAAATCAAAAAGTTGTGGCCATTGACAAATATTTTAATTTTGTACATAAAAATGTTGAAAAATTTTGTTGTGCTGACTCTTCAATATAGCGAAAAGCCAGAAGGCGAAAAGTATACGTTTTTAAAAAAAACTATACGTGGCACAGGCAGAAATCGAACTGGTTGCGCTTTCCAATATGTGGTCAGACACCATGACACTATGCTGCCTAGATCAAATTTTTTGCTATCGCAATATCAGTTTTACAGTCTACTACTTGCAGGTGCTTCGTTCGCTAAATTTCATGTCATATGAACTAACAGTGAACAGATTGCTACAATATATTTCCTTCCTGTTTGATTTCCACTACCTTCATTTGATTTACATATCGTCTTAACAGGAATTAATCGTACTGAGAATTGCAACTATCCATCAATTCAAGTCTTAATGTTGTAACATTTAAAACTATAAGAAGTAAGGAAAACTTCACGGTTAACTGTCAAAGTGTGTGTTATTCCCGGTAACCGGGCATAGTTTGTTTCTATAGTAAGAAGTTTGGATAACTGTGCGTTTTGTGTTCAGTGTATTATGTTGTGAATTAGAGAAGAACTATTCAGTCCCATTCTTTCGAAAAACAGTAACAGATCTGCCGAGTTTTACTTCCCCAATCAAAGGAGGAATGACCATCAACAGTGTCGTACGAGTTCACTACATGCTCACTGCAAAGAGGTTTGGGATTTAACCCAGCACTTTAGTGATTAGGAAAGGTGCACCACCAACCCTTCTGCACCGCTGGCTAAGTTCAAACATGAACATTTCGTCGACCACCGGATCTCGAAGTAGTCAACCTCGTATTAGATGTAAGACAATGGTGCCGCAACGACCTGCGCCTATGGCCTTCAGGCTTCGATATTTTGACGTCATTGGCGATTCAACGGTAAAAATGCCGGACACGCCTCTGCAGGGTAGTGCATGACGTACTCGACACGACTCTGACCTGTGTACTCCGTGACTGCTGACAGGTACAACTGACGTCAAGCCGGCATATCAAGGGCCATGCGCATGCCAGGTAGCTGGTACAGCAGGCACCTCGCCAGAATGCATAAGGCGCGGCGCATTCAGCCAGCACTTCCACTCCACGCGCGGCCGATATGCACGCGATCTAATACTTACGGCAATTAAGAAACAAGGACTAATGCGAGTTTTTTGTGGATATATTCCATGTAGTGACACGTCTGTAATAAATGTCACTCTTTGTGTCTGCTATAGTTTGATAGATCCCTACTAGGGAAATGCCTTCTGAGATATTGAGGATGTCATTTATAAATATAATAAGACAGATATTTTTTTAAAGTTTTGGGTACTGATCATAAGCTTCATTTTCATTTAGTCATCAATCTGAAGATTGGTTTCTAACAATTATAAAGTATGTCGCTTCTCTGCCTTACTTTTGGAAGTGAAAACTTCTATAGCCGCGTTACACAATGTAAATCTATGAGTTCGCGAGAAGCCACCTGTTGCCAGCGCCAGATCACGCCCACCTGTTGCGCGTATGATATGCGCACGGGACGCTTTTCGCAAAATCTTTATACAAACACACTGTTTTTATCCAATTTTGATGAAAATTTGCGTACGTATACTTTAAAACAAATATAAAAACGCTGTTGACTTTTGATTTACAGAAACCTGAACCCACTCCTACTTCCCCCCCCCCCTCACCTTAATTTATGTCACTGTTGTTCATACAAACCCACAGTCCGATTTTGATAGTAGTTAGCACACATATACTTCAAAGCAAGGAGGTATGGTAGCACGGTGTTTAAGGCGCATACTTCCGAAAGTTCTCGTTCCGGATCGCAGGTTCAAACCCGCGATGAGTAGACATTTTTTGAACTCTATATAGCTTCTGCATATCACGTCATTCATAACTTGGTTCACATAGCTTAATGTTCCTCTGTGATTTGTTCCTTCAATACTCACCTTAAGCAAACCACTGAAACGTAAAGCATGGTCTAGCATCTTGTTTCTTCTTTCCTGTAAGTCCTTCCAGAAAATTCAATCTTCAGATACACTTCTGAATACTTAATAATTAGAGACATAATCCATCCAGCTTATCTTCAGCATTCGTCTGTAACAGCAGACCTCAAATACCTCCAATTGTTTCATTTCCACCATTCTCATAGTCAATGATTCAATTCCATATAGCGCTATACTCCAGACACGTTTTTAAAAGATTCTTATGCGTTAACATAGCGATGTTGCTAGGAGAGAAAACTTTCTTCCGATCATTAAAAGTATCTTTAGTTTGGTTGATTCCAGATATTATATCTTTTCTGTTTCTCCAATCTTCTTTAGCCAGGTATCTGAATTCGTTGACTTGAATTAGTCGTTCGTCTAATTTTAACTGCATTTTTTAACGTCCGTGTCACAAATTGATACTTTAGACTTTTTCTTGTTTATTTTCAGATTATAATGCGCAGTAATGTTCTCTTCCATTTTAGCAAGTGTTTCAAACAAGTAACTTTAATATTATAAAACAACTGCAATATCATATGCAAATATTGGCTTCATAACCTACAGATAAGGAATCGACTGTTTTTAGAATTTCTTGTTTGTTTGGAGGAAATGGATTCTCTACTGGTTGGGTTTTGATGCAGTTTTGAATAAAATACAGCTCATCATCTCCAGGGTAAAATAGGTTGTGTTCCATTTTGATGTGATATGAAAATAGTGAGAAATTTAGCTAAAAGAGTCAGTATAGTAGTATCGACACAGAGGTAAGTTTATTCACGTCGTCGAAATTTTTATCGTGATTTCAGCGTAGAGGTGGCAACTTATTTCCGGAGGAATAAAGTTACTTTATGTCATAGAAACCATTCGTGCAAAAAGACTGCGTTCAGTAAGACACAGGAGCCATGGATCATGCAGCTCTTGGCGATATTGTTTAAATAGAAAGATATGTACAATAACAGATCACATAACCGAAGTTTGTGTGATTTGTTATTAGTAATTAAATACACACCCGTGATGACCAATAATCACAGTCAAAACTATCATACGTTACAGACACACAAGTTAAAACATTAAAATTTGAAAATTCCTTGTCTAAAGATCAAATTAGATTCAGTTAATTGCGTGGTTCCAATTCTTTGGAGTAGAAGGAGTTGTCGATATGATAATAATCTTTGCATTTTCCTTTAACCATGTCTCTACCATCTTATGACTTTTATAATCTTAAATAATTTATAAAACTGATGTCTAATTGTTTTGAAACTTGTTTTGGTTTCGTGCATTGAAATTGTGTATCTAGGAACTGGATCTAAACAAACGAAAATGTTCTATCACAAATGTGGCAGGCCACGTGGAACCTCTCTCTCTAACATTTAATTAAACGTTAAATTAAGATTTATTGAAACAATACTAGTAAAATTATGATCCTTGATATGATTCAATAAAGAAAGACAATCAATGCAACAACACGGGTGCTGATCGCCATTTTGTAATAGGAATCAGTGGTTAAAACATATGAAGAAATATTCCGATATGACCTCGCAAAAACCTAAGCGGGCGCACGCAGCAAGACGATCGTCGGAAACTCGTCTTTGCAGTGCCGGAACACAGACAGGCAGTGGAAAAATGCCTCACTCTCTTAAAATGGCCTGAGAAAATTTAAATCGAAGATGCTGGTAGCTTCAACAAGGACAAAGAAACAGCCAGGAAGGATCCATTCCATGGATAGACCTGATGGTAGACGGCATGAATTCGATATCAACTTTTGATAGTTGATGTATCGAATTCGATACATTAGTCTGGACAGTGAACGAAGCTAACATTAGTTCTTGTCTCAAATATTAACCGTCAAATGGAGTGAATAAAAGCCAACGTACTATCGGCAGGGAAGATTTGTACATAATTTATGTCAAGCAACATATCTCAAAGCTCACAGCTGAGCGGAGACATGATCTCCCGGTCAAGATCAAGGTCGAATTCCTTCCCGTCTCTTGCACCAGTATTTCCTCGCTTCTAATAACCACAAATTCGACGGGGCTTAAAGTCATAGTAAAAATTCTCTGTGAAATTTAGCTTTATGATTTTGTCAGCTAGAAATTCTGATTTATAAAACAGCGAAGTGGCCAATTACGTACAGCACTGAAATATAAAAGTCAAGTGTCACAGGTTGATAAATATATACTCAAGTAATAAGTTAAAACTATTTTCTGAGTGCTGTGTTACGTTTATCATAAGAATTTTTAGAAATATTGACGATCTCGAGGCTCAACCCCTATTGTTTGAGAAACTTAAAGCAGCTGCTGAAAAGCAAAGAGAGGATGAATTAGAACTATCCTTCGCCAAGAAGAAGTGGTCACATAATATTTGAAGGTCAAAGTCTCTAACATTCAAACAAACATAGGTTGTAAATCAGTATGGAGTGACTAAGATAATGAAGGATTCAAGAACTACTCGTTAATAAAACGTTGTGACACTCCAGGACAAGGAATAGGAATGGGTGGAAATGTTCTTTTACCTATTAAATAAACTGTCAATGGAAAATTAGAAGAAGTAGGCATTCCTGACGAAGGATATGATTTGGAGGTGAACGTTTTGAAGGAAGTAAAAATCTTGCTATATCAGTATCTCTACGTCGTATTCACGGTTCTCGAACATGGACATGAGCAAATAGAAATTTAAGCATGCAGCAGAAATAAGGTCACACTTGGGAAAGATAACTGTGTAAGGAAGGGTAGGGCAGACACGGAAACATCAAGGCTAAAGGCAGAAGAAATGTTTAAACGAAAAGGTCGCTATGGATGAGCTTTGTCTGAGAATGGAGGGGGAAGACTCAGAAGTTTGTGCTCTATATAACAAACAGAGATTAATGTCAAGACTACTGAAGAGATAGATCGATCCAGTTCGAAGAGTTGTTAGGAGACTAATAATGATTTTTTTTTTTTGAAGAGTACGTCAGATTGGAAGACCCAGAAGTGAATCATGTAACGATAATGATGTTTGAAGAGCAGTTCAAATTTCTTACTGATGTTAGGACTAGTGGTCCAAGTATCATCTTAGTCGGTTACAGGGCAATAACTTTGAGGCTGATGTTCCCTTCTTTGTGATGCACTATACACTCCCACGTTCATAAGTCATCGTTACTGAGTCATTCCACTAACACCAGCAGCCGCAATGTAACACTAACTGAATTACAATAAGATCGCCTTTCAACGTGACTCGCTATGAAAAACTGTTCAAGCCGCTTCGTTGTGCATGCTTAACAATTGAGTGAGTCAAACTCTCTAACATTTTGCAATTAAGCTAATAACAATGAACGACAGGTAGAATTTTTCAGACATTTTGTTACATCGGAACAGATAAATCCGCGAAAATATTATTAAGTCTAAAAGAGTTTCCTAAAATAAATCAACTAAAAATAAATCACCATAGAATATATACATTTTAAAAAAAGAATCTTCAGTGCTGTATTAGCAGTCGCACCAACCCGTTCCATTGGCGATTGTTGTGTTATAGTTGTCTTATCCGCATAAAAAAAAAAAATTAAACTTCTCTTCCTTTAAAAAGAGTTTAATCTGCTATACTTCATTTAGCTAAAATATAATTACAGTAAACGTTTGTGTAACGTTTGTAAAACAGTTTTTTTTACTGCGGTTATGTGCACATTCTTTTAACACTATTTTAACATACTATTTCTTTACTGCAGCAAGCAATACGCCTGCTATCCAAATGTAATCAATCCACTGAGACATTATCCTGCTACACAATTTCTTGTTAAACAGATGACGGACTTGGAGTAACTTGAGCTTCAGTATCATATACGACAAAAAAATCTTATAGATAATAAATTGAAATATCATTTAAAATGTCAGTTTTTACAGTAAATATTTACTCAAGCTTATCTTAGAATTAATTTATAGCCCTACTCTCAAAGAAAAGAAACACGCCAGTCTTTTGTACGTGTGTTGCTAAAATAATTATATGGGGCGTGTCGTTGGCTTCAGTGGGCTCGCAACAGCTTCTAATGCCTCCTGTCCTTTAATACAAAAAGTTGATTCGAAGGGCATGTCGTGATAGGGAAGTAATCTGAACCATGTATGGTGAGCTAACTGCCGCTATCAGATCCTCATACGTTTCATTGTCTTTGTAATGAGTCATACGTGACATCTCTGCTGGCTGTTAGGACAATGATAGGAAGTACAACTATGGTACAGCTAATGGTTGCTGACAGAAGGATAAACTAAACTTGGCTAGAGATATTCCTACAGCTAATACAAGAACCATAAACGGACTTGGATCAGAGACAAACAATATCTTCACGTCCAGGGATATTAATTCATTGTATTACTAAAATAAAAAATCAAACCCTTTGCAATTCGGAATTTCTGAAAAAACGGTATAATGTCTACATTTGAATTAAAATCCGAAATTCTGCTATGCATAAGCAAAATAAGAGAACTTGAAGGAATGGGAACCCAGAATGAAATACGTCAAAGGTAAATTATAGCGGAATCTGCTTTTTCTCAGTAATCTATCGTCTATTAACTTTACGATGAGAACGTACGCTTATGTAAAACTGTAATTAATCTGTATATACTTTTTACCAAATCTATTTCTGAAAACATTACTTCTCAATTATATCTGTCATACTTTGTGAATCTTTGATAGTTCTCCTATGATAAATCCTTTGCTCCCCCTTTTTGCGTTCTCCCATTAACTCCTTTCTTCATCCTTAGTTTCCAGAACGTTCTCATTTTGTACCCAATAAATTCACTGAATTTCAGAAAATACTTAAATAGCGACACCATTTAATTGCTTCATGGATTCCTTAGGTAATTCTGGTTAGAGTACTTCATCATTAATACCAAGTGGTTCACACGTACAGATAACATAATTTTCTTCTTTTCTTACATCTATTTACAGATTCAGCCAGAATCATTATATTTTCTGCTTTTTTGGGTGTGTTAATGATTTATCCAGAACTTCTCGTAGTCTTCATTATTACTTTCAAATAGGTCAAAACGATAATTTTTTTTTGTACTTATATCTTTTGCTAGTGTCAGTTGCCTTTAATTCCAACATCACTTCCTGTACATACAACATGAAAAAACGACGGAGAATTTCGTGGATCGAATGATAAGTATCTAGTAGAAATGCTGTTTTAATAAATTTTCAAATTTTTTCCAAGAACGTAATTTTTTGTGTTTGATTTATGTATACCCTATCATTTGAAAGACAATTTCGCAAAATTTTACTAAAAAATTTGTTACAGATTTTTGTAAAAAATTTAAAACTTTTTTAGCGATACAAACTTACTTCGCGATCTGTGTACAGAAACTTATTTTTTTCAGTGTGCGATACTAATTAATACTTCACAATGCTAGTTTCAATTATGCTTGTGTTTCCTGAACTTCCTGACTTTCTTGGCCCAGGGTAACTAGTTAGAAGTCCACTGGTGAAAAAAAAAAAAAGGTGTAAACCGGTACATGGCCAGGAGTTTAGAAAAGGTACATCATTCCCAAAAAGTATTCCTTAAGTTGCAGCATTTTTTGCCATTTTAATGCCTTTCGCCTACTGAGGCCATACAGCCAGCTCAGCTCCCCTAGATGAAAAATCAAGTTGCCACCCATGGGCGTACACAGCGAAGAGTAAGGGGGGAGCAGCTCATATTGACACCGAGGGTGAAAATACCTTCCCCCTCCCCCCCTCCCCGGTTGCTACGACTTTGGTAATTATTAAAAGACTAAAAAGGAAACTGTCTAACGCTGATTGAATAATGATATAGTGGTTGTATTACTTAATTATGATATTGCTGTTACAGAGATACAACTTAACACATGCATTATTTACGCTAATTTTTATGAGTTGGAGGATATCACTCGAGAACTCGACGTTTGGTACAATTTTTGGAAGAATTTACCGGAAGACAAATTAAGGGATTTAGAAGTCGTGGGTCTGTTTAACGAAACATGAAAACAGCATTCACAATTCTGAGCACTATTCCACGCGCTACAGCGACAGTGGAACGATCCTTCAGTATGCTTCGACGAGTGAAGAACTGGCTCAAGGGCAATATGGGAGATTGACTGAATTATGCCTGATGTGAGTGCATCGAAATTTCGTGAAAGAACACCGTGGGGTATTGAAAAACAAAGTTACTGAAAATTTTTCTGAGAATCAGAGACGATTAATGTTTACACAAAATACTATAACTGAGTTACGATCTTAATTAACTACATAGTAGGCCCTTGGTTTAAGTGGTCGGAATACTATGTTAATCAATAGTAAAAATAATTTCCTCAATAGAGTTTAATTTTGTAAGAACTCCTCATATTTCAATACCCAACCCCACTACTTCGAAACCAATATGAGTTCCCCCCCCCCCCCCCGCGTTGAAATCTTGCCTCTCCCCCAGATCTGATCCTGGATACGCCCTTGTACAGTAACCTGCACAATATTACTAGATATGCTGGGGAAATAACTGGAAACAACCGCAATGCCAAATTTTGACTGAGGAAGCGGTAAGATCTTCCTCGCCTAAACCAGGTGACGCCCGAATTCAGTCTATTTTTGTTTCAGTCACGTGAATCTGAGTATTGAAATTTTATGCCTTAATTCTTAATCATCCCTAGTTAATTATAGAATAATTTTCCGAAAACAAAAAAGAAATTAACATGTCCTTCTTTACCTCGATTATTAAAAATAAGCACAGAATTGCTTCACTTGAATGGTTTTACCCAATCACGAACTAATCTTCAATTGGAGTATTTTCCAGTTTTCTTTCTACTTTTCTGAGTAAAAATGTACATAGTAACTTTGAAACCCAGTTAAATCTGAGAATTTTAAAGGTCTAGTGAAGATCCGGTTAATGAACCAGGTTACCTTAAGATCATTTCTTCAACATTTCTTGACAAGCTGCCATTCAACATTTGCCAGTCTTTCAGTTCTTCAATGTAGTCCTTCGACATCAGTACGCTTAATGTTAATATTTTCATTCTGAGGCCTTGCTGTGTGTACTAAGTCTCAGTTTAAAAAAAAAAAAAAATTCTAACTTTCCTTGGAATCACTTTTCTTTCAATTACAGTTAATATCATTTTTTTTTAAAAATTGGCATATTTACTTTTTTCACTTATTTTGAGCATTTTTTAAGTTTCTACTCTAATTCCACAATTTTACTGTTTCTTTTGTGTTGCTAAAGTTCTTTCTTCACCTCTCATTTATTTACGTTTAATGTTCCTTAATATGCTTCAATGTTCCTCTTTCTTTTGTGCTGAACTTGCTTCCCAGTCTCTCTCAATCTCTACACCTAAAGTGCTTACAAACTTGACTTTATGCGATGTCCTTCTAGATTGACCACTTCCACTGTGTATCGAGTTTGATTGTTCCCTAGTATTAACCTTCACTTTTTAACTTTCGGATCATAATCAGAGTCAATATATGGCAGCTGGCATATTTAGAAATAGAAATTTTCGTTCTCATTTTTCTTTTCATTTATTTTTGGTACATCTTGTTTTATTCTCACCGTTTTACCAAAGGTTTCTGCTTTCGTTTATCTTACAAAACATTCGCGCAGTCTTGTTGTAAACTTGTTTCTTTTAAGTGCATCGAAATTTCGTATCACGCTGTGAACTAATATCACTTCAATACGCTACGTATGAACTTGATTTAGTAATCTTTATTTTGATGTGATTAAAAAACCAAACTATACTAAAACCGTAACTATAAACTCGCATTAAGTGCGAAAAATATTCCACCTAATTAATTTTATTCAAGAAGTAGTGAGGGATCTCATAATAGAGTGAAGCGCCTTTATTGCGATATTATTGTTTTGTTGAAGCACCAGAAGTCTGGTATGTCGAATAGCGGTTGATAAATGCGAAAGCTGTCCTGATAGATACGATATATCATAAACAGTGAGACAACTGGGGTAGCTACGAAGCTACATAGATACGATAGTGTAGTGAGATATTTTTAGTCAATGTGTGCCGATTTAATTCTGGCTAAACTCTAAAGAACAATAGCTATTCAGAATTGAGTCTTTCCCTGCGTACAAATTTTAAATATTTTCGTCTGGTGCTCTGGCGGATAAGTTCTGTCATGCACTACATTTCAACCGTCACTTCCGCTTCGTCATCTGGTGAAATGGCAGGTTGAAGTGGTTATTACGACAGTCGCAATAACCACTTCGGCGTACCACTTATTCAGCAGAACACGTTAGAAGAACTTTTATTAACAACTAGTGTAAGCCCGTGACCGTTTTTTGCGTATCATCACGGGTCTAGAATAGTTTCAGTTTTCAGGACGGAAAGTTATGACAGGTTGACTTGATTTGAGCAAATATATACTTGACTTATGTTTCAGGGTAAATAAAATCTCTTGAGCTTTAAGAGCTCAGAAGCATTATTAGAGGTAGGTATTAAACACGAATAGGGACGATAGCACAATCGTATAATTGTTTCAAATATCATAGACTCGAACTTGCTTAAATACAAACTTGACTTGAATTTGACCCTTAAATTTCTCTACGCAAAATTTAAAAGATACCTGTTAGCTTCGAAAGAATCACGTTGTTTTTTATTATTATTATTATTATTGAGACTGGGCAAACACCCATAATGTAATCATTGGCCATAGTATCTGTAATGGTCAGAGAACTTAATACACATTCCATATTATCAAACAGTTGAACAATCCGAAGAAATTAATTGCCAGAGCAGTCGATTCGGTCTGATGTTCACTTAAAAATTACCTAATAACTCGCGTACAGCCAACATGAACAAAGACCGTTAACGAAAGTGGTCAGTAAAATACGTAAATAGCAAATAAATTGTAATGCATAAACTTACAAAACGTTAGTGAAAGTTTTAATTAAATTGAAATTTATCCCAAGCAGTAATGACAATTGCCATTCTTAGTTATATCAGACACCATGAGTAATTTAATTTTTTTGAAGTTTTTTAAGTTGTGTTCATTAGAAACATGTTACTGAAAGGCAGATCCGTGTTTTTTCAACCCCAAAATTTATCAACATTTTTTAAACTATGAAATGCTAAGAAAAGCAAACTTAATGAATGTATTATGGAAATTAATTTGGTAGAAGTTGCTTAGATGTTAAATTGTGGACATGAAGATTTTTTTTAATAGTATCTGTGGTAGCTGTTTTGCGAGCGAAGGCTGACACGTGACACCGTTCTCCAGCCAATAGCTATCGAGGTGATTGAGTGAATGAGCTTAGGAAATTATACAGCAGAAGAAGAAGGCTATTGTTGGTTGAGCGGAAGTTCTGGATATTTTCTCCGGACGGTATGATCCGTTCAATGATATATACCAATTACAAAATTTCTCATCGGTTTGTTAGTTGTAGATATTGAATGTTCTAAATCAGAGGTACCCAAACTTATTTTTCTCATAGACCACTTTCAAAATTTTGCTGGTTCCGGTGGACCCCCTCAAGCTACATTTCTACCATATTCCCAACCTAGTTAGATCTTCATATTTTTGTCAAATGTGAAGATCTAACTATGAAAATTTGCGTTGCGGCGGAGTTCCAACCACGTACCTATTAACAGTTTTCGAAAAAGAAGTGATAAATCGACTGGTTAATTAATTAGTTGATTGTGCTAAGAGTGGTTGTCACAAAACAACTCACAGCACAAGAAACCAATTAATTCTCACTATTTCTTTTAGAAAGCTCCCCAATCGGAGTGGTAAAACTAAAAAGCAAAATAGTATATTTTCTTGTGTTGTATATATCTATTGAATAAATTTGTAATTTATTGCACTATTACTTGTTATAACAGTCTGACATAATATAATTAAAATTAAACATTAATAACGTAACTTCTACAATGGCAATTAAAAAATAGTCATAATTTTAATGGGAGGGATGTTATTGATGAATTGACAGCAAATTATCAATATTTGACTTCAGTTTTGTTAGGAATAACCGCAAATCCCCCCGTTCTGTAATATTCAATCTGCTCTTTTTTTACGCTATCAAAAACTTTTCCGCAATTCTCCACAGTCCAGGATATTTTTCGGGTATTTCTGCCTGCAGCCAAAATATTTGACACCCTCTTTTAAATTTCAATTTCAGCTCCTCATTAGTGCTAAGTTCAAGTAGCTCCTCTTGCAATATCACATTCTCTAGTTCCGTTTCATCAAATGGATTCATGATCCAAGGTGGTATTTCCATCGTCAGAATATCTTCAAACCTGATTTTCAAGTCATCTTGCAGGGCAATTAAATGTTGAACATAGGTCTGAATATCCTCATCAAGGCATTCTAGTAATAGTCGCTGAGCTTCTTAAAATATTATCTGCCTACATAGATAAGTGAAGTCAAACCTACATTGTTTTACTATAGAAGTTCTTTACTATCGAAACCAGATAAATTTTCGTGGACCCCCGCTATCGAATCGTGAACCCCCATTTTTTTATCATGCCAACATAGACCCCCGTCGAGTCTCCCGTGGATCCCTGGGGGTCCACCTGCACCACTTTGGGAATCAATGTTCTAAATATTGATTTTCAAGTTTTAACAAATCTCTAGAAAGATGAAAAAATTTACTAAACAAAAAACGTTTGTTAACTTATTTTCTGTTAATAGTAATAATTTCGTGTAGTTTTTATTATTATTTTCTCCTCTGATTAGGACACCAAGGACCACGTGGACCATATGAGAGTGGGAGAGGGACTGAGTGCCCGCCCGAAGTCTAACTGGACCTGTTAGGCAAGGCGTACATAACCTATTGGGGGAATGCATTCGTTGACTTTTTTTTGTATAAGTGTATTTTCTGTTTGCGAAATGTGCAGTTTATGAGGCATAGATACGGAAGGGTGTGGGCTGATACCTGGCCCATTTAAACTTTCGCGATACTGTGTGCGGCGCCTCAGCGCCCTGAACCACACTGGCGGGTAGTTTTTCAGCGTTTCCACTTTCGCGGTTCGTACGGCACATCCACTTTCCGAGGCTGTGCTTGTTTTGAAAGCAAGGTTTCATTATTACGAGCTTTCTAGGCCTGTCGCAGTTTTGATATGAGAGCGATTGTGTTGCCATCTGTCTGTGAAGCGTGTAGTTTCTGTTCCATGTGATACGTGTTAATTTTGTTTGTGAAATGTGTAGTGCATAAGACGGAAATTAGCTACTGTTCCAGCATTCATCTAGGTGATTGCAGCAAACCGCAATCGGGACAGCTAGTCGCCAGGTCGGAATTAGAGCATAGGTCCGTCGTTCATCTCCGATCCAAACGTGCATCATAGTTTTTTACAGGCTGTGCAATCTACTTCTTTTGTAGTCGTCTAACATAATCAAATAAATCTACTGGATAAGAAAGATCGACGGTTTAACGTGGAAGCGAGCCACAGAGCATCCTATTATACTTTGCTATTAAGCTTTGCTAGAGATGAAAGCCAATTACATACACGAAAAATTCGTGCCAAGGCCGAGATTCAAACTGGAGACCTCTCGATCCTCAATTATGCGTCGTAGCCAATTCACTCACAAGGCACACTAACACTAAACTGTACATAATGCAATTTCCTTGATGAACAGGATACCAATCTTGACCACTTAGATAGAAGTCATCACTTGTTAGAGAAAAATTTCAAACCCTTTGTGAAGAGTTGCAGAGAAATGGTAAACTTATTCAAGGGATGAGACACTGATGTCCTTGAACTGGCAAATACCAAACATTTACTCATATGTCAGATAATGGAATTTTGGTGATTTTATATGAAAGAAAAATTAATTACTGTTAGGATACATACGAAAACAAATGTCGAATATAATGGTAAATGATATAAACCAAATTCAGATCCCCATTTTGTTTTTTAATTGTCTCGTCTTTGACGTGAGTTAATTTTGCTTGAATTTAATGTAATACGTTATTTGGTGTGTTTTCAAATAGCAGAAGTTTTTAAATTTCTGATCATTGTTTTCAAATTCATTTTTAGTAAAAAAAATTGCAAAATCAGTCTCTGAGAGAAATGTAGTCAAAGAAGGATAATTAGGCCTATATACACACAATTTCCGTAAAATACTTAAATTAAAAAGAATGTGTTATTTTAACATTTGAATATATGGTATAAACAATTTAGCTTATTTGATATTCATAATGTTTGATCATTTTCGATGTAAGAAAGAAGTTTCTAAGCTAGTAATATTGATCTAGGAATTAGAAAGAACTTTTTAAAACTCTATGTGTGGAGCACAGCACTTTACGGTAGCGAAACATGGACTTTAGGAATACCGGAAAGAAAGAAACTTGAAGCATTTGAGATGTGGTGCTACAGAAGAATGCTGAAAATTAGGTGGACAGACAAAGTAAGAAATGAACGAGTTTTGGAAATGATTGGTGAGAAAATACATTTATGGAAGAAGCTTACAGGAAGAAGAGACAGGCTGGTAGGTCATATTTTGAGACATTTTGGATTGGTTAATTTGTTAGTGGAGGGAACAGTGGAAGGTAAGAACTGTAGAGGAAGACAGAGATTAGAATATATGAGGCAGATAATTGAGGACGTGGGTTGTAAGGGGTATGTAGAAATGAGGAGGTTAGCCCAAGATAGGAAGGGATGGAGGATTGCATCAAACCAGTCTAAAGACTGACGACAGCAAAGAAAGAAGAAAACTTCTTTCATTAACGATAAAAATCACCACTTTTCTCAAGAAGGTTTCTATTTTTTTGGCCATCTGAAACAGCATTTCAAATCACTTTAACAAATTGGCGAAATATTAATAAGATCCTACTTAGGACCCCTTTTACTCGGCAATTTAAGGCGTTTAAAAATAATGTTGGGTGGATATCAAAATAAACAAATGACACATTTATATAGAATTGTATGTGCCAACTACACTTAAATCAACACATTGTTACTTTACCCCTTTAGAACACCACAAAAACAATGTTTAATGCACCTCTGTGAAAACTTTCGCTCTTACTGAAAGTTCTAATAACTTAACTGACTGCATACTTGTCTCTGCTCAGCCATGAAAACTTGTAAATACATCATTTCTTTTAATATCTACATGTTGAAACATATGATGACAGAATGCAGCAGCATCCAAGCGAAACAAGGTAGGCGTCCAGCTTAGGAGCCCGAGTCCTGGTTTGGTTTGTTTCTTCTATTAAAAACAACATAAAACTGTTTTACGCATAGTAGAACAGTTACGACTATTTAAATCCTTATTCAGTTTTATCTAAATAAGAACAATATTCCACAATAAAGCGGTATACTTTTTTATATTTGGCTTATGGCTTTACTCTTCGTTGACGTACAGGTCATTAGACGCGGGAGATGGAATTCGGCCATGGCATTTTGAAGGATCCATACTGGCATTCGAATGGAAAATCGAAATCTGGATGGCCGAACGGGTATGGGCATTCTAACCTACGACCTCCAGAATGAGAGGCCAGCTGGGTGGGTCAGTGCCATCAGAGAAAGCAGAAGTTGTTAATCATTCCTATGTGCCGTTAAGAACTATTACGGTCCGTGACTTCCGTCAAATAAATAATTATGGCAGTTCACGGTGCCAGATTAAATGAAGCAGTTGAGGGGAATTTGAAGAAGAAATGTAGGTCGCAGTCACATCATATCCACTGACTAATGGTCGCAAATGGAAAAAGTGCTATCGCTTTCATATGGTTCTTTGCGCGCTCACGTTTCAGGCAAGTAATTCGAAAAAAAAATTACTGCACGGCGTTCTCCACGCCTTTTGCCAGTGAAGCGTCGCTTCCGCGAACAAAGCGGCACGTTGGCAGCCGGAACGGGGCGACCTAGAATTGACTTATGGCGTCCACGGCCCTGTGACCCTTATTCACTCAAACCCACATGACAATGTCTCCCAGGAGTGCTGACAGTTGGCAGGTACCAGCAGCAGACGGAGCGAGACGCGCGTGTCTTTAACTAGTCCAGACCAGAGCATTCTCATGCGAGTGACGCACAGTACATCCATTGCTATGCTTCACGTAATGGCGCTCTAAACAGTTCATTCTGGATCTACGTGCTCTGACTGGTGTAAAGCATAAGTTTGACGTAGCTCCAGAACAGGCAGTAAGGGCTTACCCCCACTACTTCGGCCGCTACCAATAGGAATTCAGTGTCAAGCAGCGACAGCCAATGGCAGTGCGTGGCCCTTCTGAGGGCGTCAGGAGCCGCGTCTTTCTTAAAGGGGACGCTTTCCGGTGTGGCGCCAGCGGGACGGCAGTCTCTTCGGACACCATGGACGGGAAACACCTGCCTGCACTGCTGCTCCTGCTGGTGGCCTTCCTGTCCACGGAAGTGTCTGCACAGCACCGGTACAAAGTCCGTGAGTAACATGGCATACCGTTTAGTCTACTCCACTAACAATTAATCTACAGCATTTGTACTCGTAGTTTACCCGCTAGTGCGAAGAAACTCTTTGTCTATTTAAGGGAATTCCTTATCAGGGTTTTAACAGAAAATTTCTATTCCATGTGATAGTACTCCTCGTTATCGATAAAGAGGTGGATGCCGTTATTGCATCTTCCTTATCACATAAATAAAGTGGATCCTATAGTAAAGGAAAAGGGTATTCAGTCATCGCTCTGTGTCGCTACTATTGTCTAATACATGACCTCAATTTTCCACCTCCACTTTGTCATCTTTGGGCTTTCTAAAAGAGAAATTTAAGATACACGTAGCACACGGCAAATGCAAAAAGTAGTTACCTCCCACGTTTTAAGCTTCACTTATCAATTTTTTTCTGCTAGCTTGATTACGTCCTTATAGTCTGATTCAGAATTCCAATCATTTAGTATCAAAAGCGTTTGGAGAGAACGACGCTTGTTCGGGTGCATCTTCAACTATAGAAAAGTATCATGACAGAATATTCTGATTTTTTTTTAAATATATCAAACAGTGTTTTGTCTTCATATTATATTAAAACAACAAAGGATGTCCCATTTGCGTATATTCCCACTATCTAAATGCAACAGTGCATCGCAATTTTCTATGCTTTTCATTAGTTATTGCTTTACATTTTTATTTTTAACTGAATTAGATATTTTTTGATTTCTTAACACCAGTCTTAAAGCTAGTAAAAGATACTACGTCATGGTAAGGGTAAGAATTGTTTTCGGGTGAGATTAGAAGAATCATTTTAACTGTTAGTTTTTGCATATCACTTGTTTATGAGACTGTTGAAATGTCGAAAATCGAAATCAGCACAGTTAAAAACCCTTTGAAAATGTATTAATTTCATCAGTCCTTTGTTGAGGAATAGCCGGAAAGGTCTGTTCTTGGAAGCTGGTGGGTTTCCAAGAAGATTTCTTTTTGTATGTGTGTCTGCTCTCTCTCCTGCACTTTACTGTAAACCTGTATCTCTGGTCCGTTCACCGAGAAAATTCATATCGTAGGGGTTTCTTTTTTTTTCCAGAGTATCACCTATTCAATTATTGAAGTCAAAATTAGGTCATATTTAGCCCAAAATAATATGATTTACTAAATAAATGAAGGTGAATTATTTGGTACTGCATTATAATTAGTCGATAGACACATAAAATTGCTAAATTTCCGTGTGGAAAGAAAGTTTCAAACAATTCTTCTATGTTTATACAGACCCCAATAGCATAATGGAAAACGGAAGAACACGATGGAGCTGTGAAAGGTATCAAACAAATATGTTTCCCAAACATAGCTGAACGCATGCCAAAAACTTTGAAATCCATATCAATGCAGAAGCTTTAGACTTCTCGATGCCTAGAAATCGAGTTTTTTTTCCTCTATCGTGAATTTTTACTTTCGTTACGGACTACTAGGACTACGTGCTAATTTCAGCTACTCTCCTGATGTTTTATCTTTCTTCCTTTCCACTATTTGTTCATTCTGGCACTATATTTTCTCTTTTTCCCTTCAGACCACTTTGCTCTCGTTTTATCTGGTGTTTTATTTTTGTTATTTGATGGAGAGTGTAACTTGGGACACCTGTCCCTGGTTGTTGATTGAATGCTATTCGGATGTCCCGGTTAGTGTTGAGACGGCTCGGCTGTTCACCCCGACGCGGCGCGCCTGATGGCGGTCACGGGAACAAGGCCACGGCCAGCCAGCGCAGGAACCGCTACCTGAGTCTGCCTCGCTCAGCAGCTACGCTCTCTGTGCACGTCCCCGCTGCGGGAAACTGAAGCTTACCACATTAACTGACATTTTATCGCTTCATACAATATCGGGTCCACCGAGTTGGTTGAAGGCGTTGCGAGACCAAGCTGTTGTCCGGCTCCTATCACGGGGTTAAATTCTTCGGTGGTTGAAGAAATTATCGATAGCGTAGTAGAGGTGGTTTTTCATGATTCCTGTCTCCTAGATTAAATTCAAAATCTCTCTGCATTACCTAAGGCGTAAGGCACTGTTGAACTTGGCAGCCCACTTGGTATAGCGGTAGTGAGTGAATGGGCTGGCGCCGGGTTTCACCCTTTCCCTTTTTTCATCGATCACTAACAGTACAAACAACATACTAAACCTTATCAAGAGTGATGATGATAAGAAGGTACTTCCAAGTATTTAACTGTCAAATCACCCGTATCTTTCTGTGTTACTCTTTATGTCTCTATTACTACAAAACACATTACCAGTGTCATTGATTATGCAATTTTTTAACCAGCACTATTTCCTGGTAGATACTGAATTAATCTCTGATACATTATCATACACTTCTAGTAAAGACAGATAAACTTCTTTATTAGGATTAATAATAC
Organism: Vandiemenella viatica; assembly: GCA_031002005.1. Lineage (NCBI taxonomy): Eukaryota > Metazoa > Arthropoda > Insecta > Orthoptera > Morabidae > Vandiemenella > Vandiemenella viatica. The sequence continues at coordinate 216,360,019 of JARYHS010008074.1, read as the reverse complement.
TATCAGAAACAATAATACACACTCAGATATACACTGATATCAGCACCGATAATATCGCAGAGTATTTGACATATCCAAATACATTTTTTTAATATAACAGTACATCTTTGTTACTATGATATATACATAAAGAAATGATAATCAGTTTAAGTACTTACAATCGGTACTTATAATTTTGCTTGACGACCTTCATCTTAAAATGCTACAACTATAATATATGACTGAGCCCGATGACGGCCCAATATTCATTTTGCATTGAATGTAATACAATAAAGGTTACTAGACGACCCGTGCGAAAATTTCGCGAATATGAGGTTGAATGCTTGTAACATAATGAATAGTAGAACCGTAGTTTTGTAGCAAATATTTTTTTTTAGTGTAATAGGTACACAGCAAAATACTCAGAACATATTATGAAACACTTAGGAAAATTTAAAACACACTTTATTTATGACAAACTGTCACTGACCTTGGCAGAATAAAACCAACCTTAACAAACTGCACACAATATATCAACATCTCTGTGATATTTGTTGCTGAGTGAATAAATTGATTACATTGGAATTGTATAGCAAAACGACAGTGTTTCCGTAAAAGAAAAAAATATATACGAAAAACTACTTATTTAATAAAAAAAAGTTTATTGACTTCTCTGTGATATCCGCTGCTAAAATCTGGGGACTTGGCTCTGAACAGTCTCATACGCGCTACCACTTTTAGCACCAAATTCTGAACATTTTTTTCTTAATTTATGACTTTACCTAGCTGGAGACCTTAATTTTTAAAACGATATGTCATTTATCGATTTCAGCTAGGTATCGAAGAAGATAAATGGCATATAATAAAAACAAAAATTTAAAAAATCAACACGTTCTATAACTAATATTGATACTTTTGCCCTTTAAGGGTCGAATTACTAAAAATTTCTTTTATAAAATATGGTGTGACCAAAGCAGCCACCTTGGTCTTTAAATTGATACCTCATTTATCGATTTCGGTTAGTTATCAAGCAAGGTAAAAAAAAAAGTTTTGAGAAATGATGTTATTTTTGCCCCTTAAGGGTGTAATTCGGAGAAAGTTTTTTCTTAAAATATGATGTGACGATAGTGGATAATTTAATATTTAAATTGATACGTCATTTATTGATTTCGATTAGATATCAAGGGAAATAAATAGCTCATGACAGAAAAAGGCGTTGTAAAAATATTAATACTTTTGCACTCTAACGTTAGAATTTTTAAAAATTTCTTTCTTAAAATGTGGTAACGGAACCGAAGACATTACGAAGACCTTAATCTTTTAAATGATACCTCATTTATCAATTTTATTTAAATTATTGTCAACGGAGGTAAATGACTTGAGACACAAAAAACGCATTTTAGAAATACTGATATTTATGCCCTTTAAGGGTCGAAAAACGAAAAATTCCTTTCTTAGAAAATAATGTTACCACGGCGGAGACCTTAGTCTTTAATATGATATCTCATTTATCTATATCGGATAGAAATCAAGGGAGATAAATGGCTCGTGACACAAAAATGCATTATAGAAAAATTTATACTTTTTCCCTTTAATTCTTGAATTCCAAAAACATTCTTTCTGAAAATATGATGTCACAAAGCTGAGACATTACTCTTCATAATCCTACTTCATTTATCGATTTTGGTCAGATATCCAGGGAGATAAATGGCTCGAGATACAAAAAACGCATTTTAGAAAAATCGACATTTTTGCCCTTTAAGGGTCGAAAAACGAAAAATTCTTTTCTTAAAATATAATGTTACCACGGCGGAGACCTCGATCTTTAATATGATACCTCATTTATCTATGTCGGTTAGATATTAAGGGAGATAAATCACTCTTGACACAAAAATGCGTTATTGAAAAATTTATACTTTTTCCCTTTAATTCTTGATTTCCAAAAACATTCTTTCTTAATATATCATGTCACAAAGCTGAGACATTACTCCTCATAATCCTACTTCATTTATCGATTTTGGTTAGATATCCAGGGAGATAAATGGCTCGAGATACAAAAAACGCATTTTAGAAAAATCGACATTTTTGCCCTTTAAGGGTCGAAAAACGAAAAATTCTTTTCTTAAAATATAATGTTACCACGGCGGAGACCTCGATCTTTAATATGATACCTCATTTATCTATATCGGTTAGATATTAAGGGAGATAAATCACTCGTGACACAAAAATGCGTTATTGAAAAATTTATATTTTTTCCCTTTAAGGTTTTAATTCCAAAAACATTCTTTCTTAATATATCATGTCATAAAGTTGAGACATTACTCCTCATAATGCTACTTCATTTATCGATTTTGGTTAGATATCCAGGGAGATAAATGGCTCGAGATACAAAAAACGCATTTTAGAAAAATCGACATTTTTGCCCTTTAATGGTCGAAAAACGAAAAATTCTTTTCTTGAAATATAATGTTACCACGGCGGAGACCTCGATCTTTAATATGATACCTCATTTATGTATATCGGTTATATATTAAGAGAGATAAATCGCTCGTGACACAATTACGCATTGCAAAAATATTGATACTTTTGCCCTTTAAGGGTCGAATTCCGAAAAATATCTGTCTTAATATATGACGTCACTAAAGCGGAGATCTTAATCTTTAAAATGATACTACATTAAACGACTTCATATACGTATCCAGGGAGATAAATGACTCGTAACACAGAAAACAGCATTTTAGAAAGATTGACATTTTTGCCCTTTAAGGGTCGAATTCCGAAAACTTCATTTCTTAAAATACGATTTAACCAAGTGGAGACCATTAGCTTTAAAATGACACCTCATTCATTGATTCGGTTAAGTATGAAGCAAGATATAGGCTTGTGACAAAAAAATACCTTATAGAAATAATATATATGATTAATTACATTAAATTTTTAGACATGTTGCTTTTGAAGTGAGAAATCTCTTTTCTCGAAATATCGACACTCCACGGAATGGTAAAAACTTACCTACATCAAAACTGTAGTTCCTATCTGCTCCCTAGTCGTTGGATTTCGTACAACACGATAACATTTCCATTTCACTAATGACTTATTAGTTCATTGATAGCGGTGTAAAATTACGGCTTTTAGAAGTACACGGATTTAAATGGCTACATGAGAATTGTTCTTAACGAATGTTAAATTTTTTGCATTATTAGTTTCCTGAGGTCTTAAAACTAAAATTACAGTAGTTTTGCATTTTGAAACAAACAAAAAGATTTCAAGGAACCATCAGAAATCTTAATTGTAGTCGAATCCAATATATCATTTCATTACTACGGCTCGTTCTAAGCTCAGCGTAACTCATTCCTGCAAAGTAACAGGATTGTACCTTCGGTTTCACGATAAAACTCGGTTTCGTCATTTGGCTGTATATTTCAAAACATAATGCTGTCCACCATCAGTTCACTAAATAACATTTCAACTTTTGAATTCAACTCCAAAAATAGTAAGATTAACCAGGTAATCAACTGAAAAGTGTTGAATTATTTTTTAGCCTCAGAAATTTAAGATGTAACTCTTCCTATGAATTCCGAATTCAGAAAATCCTTTTATTTTACTACATCAATCCTGGTGCTATGTTGGCTATTTACTTATTCTCCAGCCCCTGCCCACGCGCCTTTTTGATGTCAGAGAAACTTTCACGTACTGAGTAGAAAGTAGCACGTGCGAAATTGACAAGCTTGTGGATGACACATTACTTAGAGTTACTTCAAAAAGGATGTAAAAAAAGTAATCAATTGTACCACGATCAAATATTTCCTCGCACGTCGTTAGACTGAGCCTGGAGGGTGAGCGGATAGCGCTCTCAGGAGAACATGGGTTCAATCCGCAGTACGGTCAATCTAATTTCGGTTTGCATGTTTTCCCGAAATCACTTGAAACATCTGGCGAGATTCCGACGTTAAAAAGTCGTAAAGCCTAAACAAATAAATCATCTGTACCCAAAATTTTTCTAGTCCAAGACACTTTAAAATGTTTGTAAAATGGTTTGGACTTTCTATAACACAACGTAAGCTGTTTCTTCGTGTTGTTTCACTATTCCAGCGAACCAGTCGCAGCGCAAAGAAAAAAAAATAGCCTAAAAATCAAAGTCTTATGTTTACCTAGCCTTCATCTAAAAACATTAAACACCCTACTGGTTGTTTTGTTCTTTTTCTACGTGTGCACTTGTATTTTGTTTTAATGGCTTTGTATGAAGTGTGTAAACATGATATTTCTGTATAATTTGATCATCGCCCAGTGAAACAAAGTTATAATTAATACTCTTTAATAGGCTTTACCAGACTTTCAATTGTCCAATGAGTTTCACTTCAAACCACCACATCATTTGTGTATTTTCTTTCTGTATTGACGATTATGTTAATAGTATCATTTCATTAGTGTCATCAACAGTAACTTTTCTTTCTTGCAGCGTACTTCATGCAGCAGTGCCGTAAGAGCGATCCACAAGTCAATCTATGTCTCACCAAAGCAGCCAACCACATGGTTGCCAGCTTCCGTAGAGGTAAGTGGCTGACTCAGAGGTTGAAGAACCCAACGATATGAATGTTTCAACATATAGCAATAAGCTATTATTCAAGCAAGGCTTACAATTAGCTATTCTTAGTTAGTCTTCTTATCGTGTTGAGGGCAGATACAAGGCAGTTTTTCCGCCGATGCCATGGCTTTTGCCACTGGCTGATTGAAGGTCTGACTGAGATACATTTATTATGAGTTGTGGGCGTGACAACAAATGTACCATAGTTTCGATCTCGCCGCAGGAACATGTGGTAACTGGTTGCTTTCCCAGGTATACCCATGAAACAAGAGTATCTTTGCAGCGGCCAACTCCAACTCGAAGTCTGTTCAGCGCCTTCCATATGGCCATGGTTGTTCAGAGCCAGGTGGTAGATAATCTTTGGGGCTTGATCTTTCGATGTTGTAACTCACAGGCTGATATTCCTTTCAGTGGCGATGAGGTCCTTAAGAAGCTCGAAAGGGACTTCAGTCTCGATGGCGCTGGTGCATAAACATATAGAGGGTGTCGGGTGTCTTCTTCCACTCTGATCCTTGCCGTGTTGGCAACAGGAGGCAGTTGCCTCCTGGCCAAACCTTGTATCGCGATGACAGCTACAACAGCTTCAAGTAATCGGTTAATACTAGTGTTCCGCCGTTTTAGTAGGGGTAATATTGTATATTATCTGACTTTACAAATATTTCAGTTGCTTTTGAGTCCTCCAACAATTGTTAGATGATACATCTCTTTATAAAACTGAAAAGAAGACCGTGGATAGACTGATTTTTACCGAAGAAAAAGGATACTTTAATTACCTGCAGTTTATGCATTTGTAAGTATACAGCACCATAAAGTGAGAAATTATGTTCTTTCCTCTTAATTAAAATTATTTTTTACTGTAAAAATTCACCGAAGTTAATAAAACAAAACAAATAATTATTTTGCCCTGTTGTTCTAGAAGAGTAGTTCATGATTACGAGTTCAAAACTTAAAGTTCCTTGAAAAGATGAAATTCTATAATTTTCCGATCAGTCTTACAGATTACCCACAACAAGATAATCACTTCTGGATGGATTTAGGGTTCAAAACAATTTAATTTCTTTTGGCAATAAAAGTGATTAGATTACAAGCAACCAGTAGTAACGGATTTAGATGAATCTCTTCTGGAATTTCTCGAATCTCATGTTGTATTGGCTCTTCGGCCTCACTGGAACTATTTACAAGTGTTTTTGTGGGAGATTCTGTGACTGTTCACGGAAAGTCAGTGGTTGGTAAGAAGAATGTCTATCAGCACTCATTATGATGTAAATACTGACGTTTGATCTGGCCGGGTCAATTGTTTCAAAACCAATTTCTGGCTAGATGATATTGAAGAAAAATATCTTCTTTGAAGAAGAAAGGCAGGTTCGAAGTCTTCAGCGTGTGAGAGAAGTCTTTGAGTGGAGCTGGAAGGTTGACTGTAAAATCTTATCATTAAGTTGTAATTCTATCATATTTCGATTGTTGTAAAAGTATTGGGTGGCGAGTTTACCCGTACATTAAAACAGCTCAACAAATATACATTGGTTGTGATTTTGCAATCGGACTTGAATGAATCGAGCTATATTAATATACGAATGTTAAAGCTGATAATTGCTGTGGTGTCGCAGTTTAAGCCTAAGTGACGCTGTCTGCGGAAGAATACTCGGCGTCGCTTTGCATGAGTTTCTTGCATTTTGGTCTTCATTGAGAACACTTTCGGTTGCACACTTATATCAATATTGAAAATTAGTAGGTTGCGTATCGACGTTCAAACGGAATCCCCAGAGATAGCGGTGCTGGTGGTTATACTTGACAGCAAATTAAGATACAAGGGGAACATAATGAACAAGTGACAAAGAGATACCGTACCTTCCATAAACTTGGGTCCGTTAACCTGACAACCGGTACAAAATTCCGGATTTACTAATGATACTATTCTAATACGTGATTATTTCTTTGAGCATATATCACACAAAACTAGCGAACGGATTTCGCGAAGCTACAACATAGTAATAGAATACGAAATGGTTTAAAGTTACATGATACATTTTATCCCTAGGAATTATATAGTTCCCTAAGAAAACGTCCAAAAAGTTAACGTATTTCAAACCGTGTGTGGGTTTTAATTAAATTCAGAGCAGCGTATGCTAATAAATATCTGTACTAGGCATCATCAAATCTATGTAAGCCAGAAGTGGTTGTTGTTTTATCTTGTTTAGGTGGGTATAGTATTCCCACAATAATATCAGTGAAAATAGTTCTCTTACTTGATAACAATGATAATATAGGTGTATTATACGCAGTGATCATGGGTTTAAACCGTACATACTATGATAGACTGACTTTCAACGAAACTTTTCAGGCCTATAGTTACGATAATGACTCTTCATTACCGAAAAACAGATCAGTTAGTGGAGCTATCAAGTGACAGTCAGCTTACAATATAATTCCCTGACCTTGGTTTGCCTCAATTCTGAAGCTATCCTTCATTGAGAAGGAGCTATCCATGATTATCTGAGGGGGTATCCAAAATCATCACGCATTTTTCGACAACCTGTTTTTTTGCGAAAGTATTTTTATTTTCATTTAAAAAAATACGGAAATCAATATAAGTGCCGTGTGTTAAAAACTTAAGACTGTATTTGACTAATCTTGATCCAGATATCCAGAAGCCCTGAAAGGGAAGCTCAGTCAACACTTGAACAGCAAATAAATTGTATTTCATCATCATCTTGAGCAGCTTACAACTACTGCCCGCGTCTACTTGTAGCAAAATCCTCTGCAACGCTTCTATTACTATTATTATTACTCTGCGATTCACTAAAAGTGTGTGGCAGAGGGTGCATTGCACCTATCCGAAAGGGTTATAGTTTGGAAGGGATATAAGGGATATGGCATCTCTCCCATCTCTCTTCTTCTACTGTCATCCAACTTCCTCCTCTTTCCTCAGCACACTTTAACTCCTTTCTCCCATCTGTCCCTATGTATCTTCTTCTCTCCCATTCTCTTGACATTGACGTACCACTGTAACCTAAATTCCTCTATTCTTTTTGTAACGAATCCTCCTTATTCATCTCCCCTATTTTCTCATGCCTCATTCTGTTTCTTTTCGTTACTCCTACTCTACTCCTCTGAAACTCTCCTTTTGTCGCTCTCCTTCAACATCCATTTTTCCGATCTATACCTGGGTCAAAATTGGCACAAAATAAGTTTCATACATTCGTTTCTTATATTTCTTCGGCTCATCCCAACTCCATATATGGTATCTAAGACTCTTCAAAAAATCCATATTCACATCTTCCTCTCTCATTTATCTCCATCTTATTTCTTCCATGTTCTTCAAACCAACTTCCTAAATATTTGATACATTGCACTTTACTCAATTGCTCTCCTCCAAGCGAAACTCCTATGTCTCTCGTGCTCTTCTTTCTTGTTGTAATTACCCGTACACTTCTTCTTGCAGAGTCCTTGATGCCATCGACGTAACTACCCACCCACAAACATCCATCTAATCCTGCATTTCTTTCATCTTCTCCCCAATCAGCATATACCATTTGTAAGCTCTTTCTTTATAGCTATACCATATATGTTGTTCATCACGAAATATGTTTTCTCAACTCGAACATGGTGCTTATTAAAGTTTGCAAATTATTCTCACACAGTTCTAGAAGCAGGTTATTTTAATTTTAAATAGTTCGTTAGTGCCGTCGGTCGACAAGAGACGTACCAAACCAGCTCGAAAGAGAAGGTGGATAAATAATTTTAAAAAGTCGTCAAGTACTGTACCACAAACTTAAGTCCACCACACGTTTATTGAAATAGCTTAGAACATCTAACCGGTTGGCCACCACCACATTTTGAATATTAAGGCTAATCGAAACTTCGTAAACCGTAGATTTCATAATTCTTCAAGCTAAAAGGTAGTTAACAATTTCGTCATCTTGACACCAAGTTACTTTTAATGTCACAATCAATGTTCTTCTGCATTCCTGCACTGTTCATACTTTATGTAACACACGCATTGTCCCGGTTAAACACATTCAGTTCTCTTCATGATGCTTAATACACCGCACTATTACTATAGTGTCTCACGCTACGCGACGCGAGCCGTCTGCTACCCTAGTTACCCTCTAGTCACGACTGACTAGGAACAATGTATTCGTTCGCTTACCCAAACACTATTTGTGGAGCGGCGCACGAAGACTGTGATGTTACACATTGTTTTCTTTCTTCCTTCTCAAATGCTCTACACCACCTTCTTCAACATTTCATCCACATCCATTATAAATAACAGGGATGAGAGGGCACTTCCTTGTTTTAGTTCATTTTTCAACTTAAACCATCCTCTCTTACCGATTCCCACTTTGACACAGCTTTTGCTACCCTCATATACTTCACTCTTTCATCATATCCATCTTAACTGATTTTTCTTTCATTGCTGCCAAGCTCTGTTTTGACTCCCATACCCCTTTTCAATGTCCAGAAAGGCTATGACGAGATCCATGCCATACTTATAGTGTCGCTCTTGTCACTGGCTAACTGCAAATATGAGGTAAATGGTTGACCTTCCTTCTCTAAATCCATATTTTTTTTATTATTATTATTTAGCTGTCTTTCAACTGTTCTTTTTATTCTGCTCTTGAAAACTTTCTCATAAATCTTGGCATAGTGGCACAGGGTAATATCACGTTAGGTCTGGCAGTTAGTTCTGTCTCCTTTCTTGAATATTGGTATTTTAACCCCTTTCTTCAAGTCATCTGGGATTCTTCCCTCGTCCTCAGATATCGCATCACTCTGCAGAGCCACTTTATGCCCACTCCTCCAGCAGCTCGCATTATCTTCACGCTCACTTTTCCCACGCCGGTTATATTTATTCATTATGTTTGCAACGTCCTCGAATTCGTTCTGTGTAATATCTTCCTCTTCCTCTTGGTACTAGTCCTTTTCTTCTTCTTTACCATCTATCTCAACTCCGGGTTGTGTTGGATTCAATGTTTTATCTCGTTCTTCCTCTCCACTAAGTTTTCTTCTTTGTCCTATCTGCTTCGGTTCTACTCTTCCTCCTACTTTTTGTCATGATATACAGCACCTTCTTACTTCCCGCACTATCCTCTTCTAGCATTTTTGTTAATTTTTCCATCTATTTTCTCTTTTCTTCCTGATCCATTGTATTCAATTGCTTCTTTTCACAGCTGTACATTCATTTGTTTTCTCCGTTCTGCTTTCGAATCATTTCCTGTAGGCTTCGTTTTTCTGCAGCCGAGCACCTTTTACCCTGTCATTCAACCATGGGGTGTCCTTTCCTCTTCTCCTACCAAATACTGCTTCAACTGTATTTACCATGGTGGATTTATAACATTCCCATTCCTCCTCCACAACCTGTAAGCGTCGCTAGGTATTTTCTCTGTAAAGTGCTCTTGTTACTATCTCCTCCATTCGTCGTCTTTCATTTTCAGTCTAGTTATCAGAAGTCGGTGATCACTATCTACGGCTTCTGATCTAGTAACCTTTATATCCACAATACTCTTTCCAATCTTTCGTCGATTAAAAAGTAATCTACAGTTGAACTTCGAGACCATTCTGCAATTTTTTGATGAATTTCTCTTTTCTTAAACCAGTAACTACCCACAGTCAAATTTCTATTGCCAGTAATATTTTATAGTCCTCGCGTGCACTACAACATGCGCGTTGTGGTCCCTCATAATCATTTGAGTGAATTTGGTGAATGAGCCTTAACATTCTGGAGGACGTGGGTTTGAATACCCGTCCGGTCATTCAGACTTGGATTTTCCATGGTATCTCCAAACCACTCCAGGCATGGTTCCTTCAAAAGGTCATGGCCCAGTCCTTTCCTTTCTCTGATTAGCTTGACGAGGCGTACATCCAGAAGCAAAAACATTTCATTGCTCCTACTTAACTGTCGCTGCAGATCACCTCCACATGTTTTCTTCTCCTTCTTAGTACAGCTTGCTGTATACCTTGGATCAACTCCATGCGGTTGTGTCTAACATCAGAATTCGTAATTTCTTCTGTATTGCAATGAACGCTGATGCTGGAATTGGTTAGCATTAATAACCACAACTATTTGGTATTTGTTTATATCCTAAGCTACTAACATTTCGAATGCGAGAAGCAACTTACGTTTCTTTGAGTGCGATTTCGTCTGTTTAGATGAACGAGATAAACTTATCGCTTTGATTTTGATGAATGTTAGAGAAATTTACTGCCGATGGTCACGGGATAAATGGGCTATGTTTAATTTTTATGTGAAATAAGGAAGCTGAGAAAAGTGTATCTAGTTTTCCTTGAACTTGATTCATACAAAAAAGTACTGATAGAATTCTGATGTGCTTTCGAATAACGTACGGCTGATACATAGTTCGGAGGTAAAATAGGTTGTGATGCGAATTTGGAAAATTGAGTAATTTAAGACAAAAATGTCCACGATATTTTTTCTGTGAATACGATTTACGTGATGAAATACTGGTCGGATTTTAATGGGCTTTCGAATAATGTACAGTTCATAGTTACGGAGGTAAAATAAGATATGTTACATTTTTATGCGAAGCAGGAAAGCTGAGAAAGTTAAGATTAAAAGTTTCCACAAATTAGTATAAGTTTTTTTCGTTGAACGCGATTCATGAATAAACTACTTATCGAATTAAGATACTTCTGGCTGTCGAAATGTTTATCGTGAGAGGCATTGCTTACATAATCTGTTTCAGAAAGAGATCAGTACTTCCATCAATATTCGAAGTTACGGAAAGCAGCTAGTAACACGATATTGTTAGTTTATTAGTCTTCCTTTTTCATATGTTAACATTAAAATTCATTTAGTTAGTTTTTACTAAGAGTCTGTTCATTATATAAGTCACTTTTAATAGTTTACTTCAAAATTCAAATTTTCTGTATTTACGCAACGTTTAGAAACATGCTTTTAAATTTATCATGTTATAATGGTATAGTACAACTTGTCCCAAAAGTTAATAATATATATGTATAGACAAGAAATCACAGCCACGTAAATTATAGGTCCGCAAAATTATTTTTTCACATGCTGCTGGTCTTCAGTTTGCAAAAGGTTGAGAAATGCTATTGTAGAGTATCATAATCATCATCATTCATTTCAATCACAATATTATGTGGCCTCTTAGAATAATGGGATCATGGAGAAATTGAACAGTCTTCTCCAGGCCGAAAGACCTTGGGTGATCCTGTGCCTTTTTTTAACTTTAACCTCGTCGACGTCGAGGTCATTAGAGGGGGGATGGAACTGGGGACAAGGAGCGGGAAGGAATTCGGCCATGGCATTTTGAAGGAAGCATCCAGCCATTCGCTTGGATTAATCTGGGGAACCCATATCCGCATGCCCGGACGGGGATTTGACCGCCGTACTCCCAAGTGCGAGGCCATAGCTCTAACCACTCACCCACCACCCTCGGCACCCTGTGCCAATTAATTCCGTGTATGTCCTTGTCCCGACGGTCTGGTGGTCTTTCTCTCGGTCTCTGACGATCTCTTCGACTCTAATACTGATTTTGCCCATCTTTGGTCTTTTCTCGGAGCAATATAGCCGGTCTACTGCCACTTAAAAGTGGCGTTCTTCTCTAACATATCAGTGACCCTTGTAGCTGACCTAATGTCGTTCGCTCTTTTCTTGTCTTTTTTAGTCAAACCTAGTATTGACCTTTTCATACCTCTTTGCGCTGTCCTATGTTTGCCTTTCGTAAAGTATATACATACTAATAGAGCCATCCAGCACCAATTCATAAACTGCGTACAAAGAAACTTTGTGAACAATAATGAACTGTGCCTTGGGTTACCCACAACCATAAAAACTTCCAAAACATAATGGTGATTCAAAAAGACTTTTTTTTTTTTAACTAAAAATCAGTAGCTAACGTTTAGTTGGTGGCTTATCAGTGATTTAACAGCACAAATGACAAATTCCACGTCGATGTAGTTGCGGTACAATTAGTTGTTTGCAACATTATTCTGCACTAGAAAACGGAAAATAACGTTACCGTACTTGATTAAAAATCAAACGAAATTGTTTTTATGTATTGGCAACTAACAAAGATTGGTGTTTCGGCGCCTGTAGAACGCGGATACAAATCCCTGTTCGGCCATCTAGATTTCGGTTTTCCATAGCTTTCATATGTCACTCCAGGCGCATATTTGGATGCTTCCTTCATTAGTCCTTGGCCTAATTTCTTTCCGTTCCTAGACCTCAACCCTTTCCCACTTGCAATGTCCTTGTAACCGAAGAGCCGTAAATCATAAAGAAAAAAATAGTGTACGTTTTTTGTTATGAATTACTTTTTAACAGGAATGACAGCTAATGAGAATGGTCAGCAACTGCAGGATGCCTCAGACTGTCGCCTGTGGCAAAGGAGAAATAATGTCTGGCATTGCGCCTGGAGACGTACGCCGAGAAGTTGCTACCAACAAGGCAAGGATCAGAGAGGAAGGAGACACATGCTTAGGCACCAGCGCCATCGAGACTGACGTCCTGATCGAGCTTCTTAAGGAACACCAAACTGTGAAAGAATATCGGCCTGGGAGAAGAGAGTGAGACACAAGCTGAAAGAGGATCTACCACCTGGCTCTGAACAACCATGACCCATATGGCAGTAACTGAACAGACTTCGAGTTGGAGTTGGCTGCTGTAAAGACACCTTCACTTCATAGGGATACCTGGAAAACAACCAGATACCACATGTTCCAGTGGCGAGATCTAAACCATGGTACAATTATTGTCATGCCCACAACTCGCAATAAATGTATCTCAGTAATACTTTCAATCTAGTGACAAAGCCTTCGCATTGGCGGGAAAATTACTTTGTTTCTGTTGCTTTTTTTTTTTTTTTTTTTTTTTTTACTTATGGCTTTACGCCTCGTCGAGGTCATTATAGGTGGGCTGGGACTGGGAACAAGGAACGGAAAGGAATTCGGCCATGTCGGCCATGACCTTTTGAAGGAAGCATCCCGGTATTCGTCTGGAGTAATTTTGGGATACCATGGAAAATCCAAATCTTGATACCGGGACGGGGATTCGAACCCGCGTCCTCCCGAATGCGAGGCAGAACGTTAACCGTTCATCCACCACGCTCGGTGTATCTGATGTTGCCATCGACACGAAAAGAAGGAAAAGGAGAAGATACATGTGAAGGTCATTTTTGGTCATGAAGTGAAGAAAAGCTGTAATTTTTTTTAATTGAAATCTTATTTTTTTTAAAAAAAATAGGACGGGCATGATAAATTTATAAGGTACTGCGAAACGTGTGTTAGTATCACATAAGGGAGGCGCTAGAAATTAGTGGGAAAAACAATTAAAATGATAAATAAATTGGAATTGTTTCGTTGATCGATTTAATAAATTGTTTGGGATCAGACAGTCTAATGATGAGCCGGCAAGGAAGCAGAGCGGTGGATATATATTTAGATGGGTGTTCAGGCCAAAGCATGGGAGTATACTTAGTGAAAGTAAGATCAAAATGTATTTTTATCATAACCGGAACATAAGTGTTATATCGCCGAAGAAGATACTAAATGGGAAGTTGGCGTGATACGCTAGAAGCAGGGAATAGAAGTAGAGAGCACAAAAGAAAATGGTCCTTCACAATTAGGTATGTGCTTCTGTTTTTTTTTATGTAATAGCTGAGAAGTATGATTGTCTGTGTTGTGATGTTTTACAGGTATCCCCGAGCTGGGCGTGACGGATGTGGAACCGATTGTGATCGACGAGATATCGATAGCGCTTGGGTCAGGTCCCGATGGTTATCGAGCCAACTTCAGAGATATTGAAGCGTATGGCGTCAGCAATCTCACAGTAATTGGAGTCAGGTCAGTACTACATAACGGCTGTTTGATGTAGACTTCATACACTTAGTCCGTAAAAGAACCTTCCAGAAAAGAAACAAAAATGAAAGGGTATATGTGAACTAGTACGTAATTAGAGATTTTATAAAAGTCTCCTTTATTTCAAAGACGAAACTTCTGACTGTCATCATTAATCACTAGAAAAAATGCTAAATTTAACATGGTCCCAATTATTTGTGGAGGTACAGTTCTTTGGTGTAGAGATTTATTCCTCGTAATTTGATACTGGAATGGTGTGTTCACTCAGCAGCTGGTGTCTGGTTACTAATTCCGGCGTTGCCAGAATCTTCCTGGGACCCCGGCCTGACCTTCACCTTGCACTCAGGATCCCTCCACGATCCAGTTCCACGTTAAGCTATTGACTACCTTTGGTCGGATCACCGCTTATGCAACGATAGCGGCGGAATGCGCTACGACTTGCAACATTCACTAGGCCATTAATGTCACGTGAAATTATAATTGTTTCTTACGAAACTGGAACGTCACGTTTCAGAATGACTATTTAAGAAACTGTTTGCCTTTTCCGTCATTACAACTAGAGAATGATTTATTGGAAAATTATATCGATTTTTTTTCCCAAAACTCTTGTATTCCAAAAGATTTATTTCACTTTGGCACACATATATATCAAACGTCTGTATGATATCACCAAAAGTTTTCGTTCTTTTTTTAAAACTAATTACTTTGATGCAAACGACATGAAGGAAAAATCTTTAATTCAAATTTTATGCTCCACAATTGTCAGAAAATTTTACTAATATGTTCGGAAGAAAGAATACCAAATTTTTACAAATTGAAAATTTTAATGCATCATTACAAGTTTGTAATTGTGAAGCAAGGTTGTCATAAATCCACTTACATAGAATAAAAAACAGGTATTCAAATAGCATACCGCACAGCAAAATCGATCACTTTGTCTGCATTGGAATAAAAGTTAAAATACGGTTGAACCTACAAAAATCTATTGGAATCCGTAATCTGTTACAAAATAATTGCGTGATTACAATTCAGTATCGTATTTCGGCATTTGTTTTGTTTTGGTCATTTCAGGAAAGTCTCCGTAGTGTAATAAAATTAGTGATTAATGTACTTCGGTTTGGAACTGTTGTTACCGAATTTAACTTATATATATAAACAATAGGAATTTCTTCATAATTTTCTCGTTCTTGATTAGTAAAAAGTGTTTAAGTGTTTTAGTGATTTCGGCTTCATCTCTCATTTATTTTTAGTGGAATCGACGCCTCACATGCAAGGTTTCTAATTTTCTTTGAAAGATTCGGATAGTATTTGATTTTGATGTTGACGTGTCTATTTTAACTTATAGTTTACCGCCAAAATTTTGTTTGCTGATATATTAACTACATGTGTTACGTATGAAACGAAGCAGCGACATACTACCTTATTCCATACGTCAGTGGCACATAAAAACATTTGTTGACGTACGCGATGTAGGTGAAGATTATTTTTTGTAACACCACTAACTAAACCTTTGACAACCCATCATTACTTGCAGTTTTCACTTGTCAAATTACTATGGATTAGTAATATATTGTCCTCAGTTAATTAACCGAGCAAACACTGTGTTCACCGATCATAAACTTTGTCGTCATGTTCAAATGAAGTGGTCACGAGGCAGAAGACGGGAAAATTTGTAATCCACCCTATATGCTCCGGTTGATTGATTGATGTGGCAATAACTGATCCCTCCCATAGAATTTGTTTTTGGTGCCCGTGAACTTCAAAACTAGAAACGCTACCATCGTACAACTTCAATAATTGGCACCCAAGCTTTACACAAACCCAGTTAGGATATGGTGTGCAGAGAATTTCTACTGCTTCGTTGAGGACAGGAGCTTCTTGTATGTACCAGCACCCTGGTAGATTCAGAGATCTATGTCCCAGTTCGAATTATGATCGTCGACATATTGAGTCAAACACCGTGTTTAAAGTTTAGTTAGCCAAGAACAATAAATTTAAATAGCCCACGATGACGCAAATGACTTCATTATATTATGGAGGAGTTATTTGCAGCACAACCGAAGCTAGTAATCGTAATGTGGTCTGCTAATATGCATTCGTGACGCAAACAAAAGCCCTCTGGCAACACAGATGTATAAATTACTGTTTCTATAAGCAGGAAGACACTTTAATTGATCGATTATAGTTCATGGAAATCCTAAAAGGAAACAATTAAATCATACTGAAATAAATAAGATTAATTCTTCAAACATGTATCAATTTTGAAGGAAAGGGGTAAGAACTCGATGATGTAGAAAAATTATGATAATACCAGACATTATTCGGAGAACGACTGCAGTATGAAACTGAAAAAAAATCATATTCGCATTTAAACAAGTTTAACAAGAGGCTTTTCCCAAGATAAAAAAAATAAAAATCATTTTTCGTCCTACAGCGAAACAGTTCATGTTTATTTAAACTAAACTGAAGAAACTAAATGGTCTTAAAGCTTCAGTTACTGTGTGTAACCCAATGCAGTTTTCGTTAGGGAAAAATATTCTATGTGTAGAAAATGATATATTTCTGAACTTATTATCCCTGTGGATGGATAATATTTTGTCCGATAGTAAATGAGTATTAGCATCATGTAAAACCAGTTCATGAGTGTATATGTTCAGAATGTACAGCTAAACAGAAAAAATAAATTAGAACCAAGCATATAAAATAAAAGAACATTATAGGACAGACTGAAAGAATGAGTACACTATGGCACGTATAGTTCTCATGATCTTCGAATTGATGTCATCTGATAAAGCTCATTTACAGCGATTTGAGTACAAACAAGCTGTTGTTTTGTTACCAATTTGAATTTTTTTATGGGTTTGAAAGAAATGTTGGAGTGAAGATTTCAGTTAGGAACCGAAGGGATTGGAGAGTGGAGATGCTAATTCTCAAAGTCGTATGTTTGGTGTTTTTCTGACTCAAAAATTTTATTTCACAGATGAAATGTGATGATGTTGAATACATTGTGCCCCTTAACAGTTTAATCTTCACTGATAAAGTTTACATTTTTATAGATGTTTAGGGTTTGTAATAACAACGAAGTAGTGGTTTTCAATACGAATCGATAAAAACGAAAGGAGCTTACAAGATTCACCAACAGATAGCGACAGTGGTGCATTTTCATGAGGTTGAGTGTGGGTCGGCAGTTTGTAGTGAAAGTGGATTTCCCAAAGGAAACAGCCAGCGAGTCCTACGTTGACTGACCTTCCACCCAAGGTCGTGGCTGGCGCTTTCATCATCTCTGCAGCTTTTGACGGCTTTTCCTTCCTAGAGCTACAGGGTGATCTCCACAAACACTCGACGTAACGGCCTTGGATCTGTCAGGACAGTCGTGAGTATCGTACTGATGTCGTTGCTCCCCTCCTTTCTTTCTCGGTACTGTACAGTAATCTTTCAAGTAACGATTGCAGTTGCTCTGGTGCTGGTGGAAGTAGTTGTGTTAATGGTCGAGAAGATTTAAAGTGGTTGCGGGCATTTATTTTCGTACTCCGCCCGGTCAGTTCGGTTGTTTGGCACCACTAACAGACTGTCATTAGGAACTGCGATCTGACACAATGATAAACGGAGTGTTTTTCCAGATTGCGAGAGGAAGAATACCAAGCCTGCGAGAACTTCTAGTACGACCAATTCAGTCGGAAACAACGCTAGGACGAAAGTTGTGTGGTAAACAAATAAACTCATAGCTGCAACTAAAAATAATTTTTGTACTAGTATTCACGATCACTCTCTCATGTAGTTTATGCGTTAACAATTAAACGGAAGATACTTTTTTTAAAACCTATTTACAGGAGTCATGCTTTGTAGACTTTAAATAACTATTTCTAGTGTTTTACTAATCATGTCACTGCCACTGAATTCATAAACTGATTAAACACATTAGAACTATTACTTTAAAAAAGTACTATCGATTCGATTCATTATTTGTTTCAGCATTAGCTAAAATAATAACATTTTTTTCAGAGATCTGATACACTAGTGCAATTCTCATACCTAGTATTGACACTTTAATTTACAGCTGTATCTGCTTCTATAAGTCGTAATTTTCCATCGTTTCTCTGTATACTCTTATCTTCTCCTCGAATGTATAGATTTTTTAATTTTACTTTTAAGTTAAACGAATTTAATTGTTAGATTTTCGTGGTTAAGATTTTTATTTTATTCTATACGATATATTAATATGGCTTAAGATTTTCAGTTTGATCTATGGAATGTCATATTTACGCCAAATTTCTTATACAGTTTAGTTAATCTGACCAGAGTGTACGACCACATGGCGTATTAGGCTGAAGACCACTCAGCTAGGGATGCAAGTTCATATCAATATCGATATTAATATCGACGCCAGACAGATATCGATAAAATCGGCCTCATCAAGCCAATAATATCGATATTTTCAGATATTTGTATATATTATATTAGAAATTAGAAATAATTATGTAAATCAAATTTAAATAATAGATTTGAGGTAGTTTATTGAAAGAAAATAGTGCATCAAATATTTATCGTCAACAGATCCTGAAAACAGTGGTTTCTTAACCTTTTCCCATCAAGTCTATTCGTAGTTTGAGTGAAAGTGGCCCCTGCCAGAAAGTAACCCTACCGACGAGGTTACTTTGAGTAAATGATTAATTGCAATTTTTAACATATCTTAATCTAACTTGTATAGCAATCACGATTGATTTTAATTCCTTTTAATTTCCAAATAGCAAGTGTTACTGTAAACCATATACACGTAATAATAGAAAAATGCTTCACACTTTTCTACTTCCACTTTACAAGTTCTTAAAGTTTTTCATGTTTTTTGCAAATTTTTGTTTTGATAGATCCACTAAATGGGACTTTATATTACTGGACTAATTACTCTATTTAATACTTGCAATTTTTGCCTTCAACTCCATTAAAAGGTCCATTATCAACACTGATAAAAATAAGCAATTGCATCAGTTAGCCCCCGTTTAGAATATTGTAAACGTCCCAGAAGGAAACAAGAACCACCGAACGCGAGCGTAACTCAACCAATTAAATAATAAAACGGTGAATGTAAATGAATGAGGAGCGAATAACGCGCACGAAACGGAACTGAATCGCAGGGTAGCAAAGGACGTTACCGATTTGATCATCTAGCATAGTCAGGTTTGTTCCCTGCCACACGTACCTTTATCTGTAGAATTTTTTAATGCTAAGGAGTTCGTAAATTTTGATATTTCACTGTATCATATCGATAATATAGTATCTACCATATAATAATATCGATATTTATGGTCCTATATTATCGGTTGACCGATATATCGTTGCAACCCTACACATAGCGATGAGCGGCCACCTGTTTTATAGAGATTCAACTGAATGCGAAAGTGACACTTGCTGTAGCCACTATGTTAACAATGGAAGAATTCTATCTAACTTTACACAAACAAAGCAAGATTTGCGGAGGGTCAGGGCAAGTGGAGGACCCGAGGGGTTACGTGTTAGACTAAAAACATCTTACTACTGTCAGCCACCTCGTCACTAAGCCACGAGACTTCTATTTGATAACATGTGGACTACTTCGCTTCAAGTACAAACAAGTACAAATCCTTCCGGCACCTTCGATGCGGTTATTCAGATTAGTTTTTTTTGGAAGATTTTTGTATAGTTTTCATCTTTCAAAAACAAAATAAAAGTACGCATAATAGAAAGAAGTTTATTCGTTCCATATGCAAAAGGCAACACGTAAATCTCCATTAAACGGATTATTTTCCTTTTGTGAGCGCCTTACTCCTCGTTGACTTCGAAGTTACTGGACGAGGAAGGTTTTGGAAACAACAAACGGGAATTTGCTCTCAACAAACGTAAAAAAAATAAAACTATAAAAAGTATTCATATCTCTGCTAGGCGTGATGTAATTATACTTTCATCCAGTTCAAGATTATTTATTCAAAACCATTTTATCGGAATCCTCTCTTTAAATATTCCGTTTAAATGAGATATTTACTTTAACTAGGTAATATTTGGTTGATAAAAATACGTTCGCAGTCTAATTTTAAGAAACTTGGTGTTATGTGGCATGTTAAAGTTTACAGAAAAACTATAGCCATCTTTCTGGAGTTCATGATTTTTGCAAAATGAGCGATTCTGATAAATCTGATAATCCATCATATTTTTAAAATATATATATATATATATATATATAATTTATTTGACGGAGAATTTCCTGAATTGGAAAATAAATTATTCGTGTTTAAAAAAATAAAATAAAAAAATAAACTTTCTAAATTTTTCAAGAACTTCAAAAATAAAATGGTTTTATATATATTGTTTGAAAGACAATTTCCAACACATAAAACTCTATTTGAAAGTAGCTTGTTAGCAATTTTTATAATTTTTTGTGTTTGGTGAAATTAATTTAATACACAGTTTGTGTATAGAACCATTGGTCTATGAGACTATCTGGCACACAACAGTGCCGCTTATATTATATTAGGCTCATTTGAGGTTGCCGCCCACTTCGAAACTACTTTCCGCATTGTTATTGTGGGAACTGATCACCGGACCGGTTTTCCCTTTGGCTTCCCCCATTATCCGTCTCCTAATGAAGATACGTACGTTTCATAACATATGAGTTAGTATAGTAAGATATTTTCCTTGTAATAAACTTTAGTTTGCTTGTGCGTTGTCATTTTTGAGGCGGAACTTCAGAGGCGCCCGCCTCGGTAGCGTAGGGCGGGAGTGCTATCACCGCCTGCCGAAGGTCGCCGGTTCGAGTCCGGCCACGGGCATGGTTGTTTATGTGTTGTGAATGTCATGTCCGTCGTGTGGTGTGTTTAATTTGCTCAGAGATTAGAAGGTGGTTATTTTGTATCTCCCTGAGTCCGATATGCCGGTGTTTCAATGGGCTCGAAGAAACTGACAGGTATCGCACATTTCACAGACGTTCAAGACAGAAGGATTCACAGACTCGTAATTCCGTCTCCTCTGCATCGTTTGTGATTAGGTTTTACAAGAAGATGTCTTTCATTGACAGCAAAACGTACCCGTCTACAAAACACCAAAAACAATATTTAAGACAGTTCCCACACAGGTAAAACAGGACTATAAATTCCTCGATTGTTTTGTAGTATTTTCCGTCGTATAAGTATTCAGAACTTCAATCAATTTTGTACTGGTACATTTTCGGGTAGTTGTGTGTGTCGTGAAATATGAGTTTGAAAATTCTTTAACAGTTCCAATCAAATGAGTGAAAAATATGAAGAAATTCAGTTACTAAGGATTTTCAACAAAACTTTACCTGGTTAAATTACGATGACAGTATTTTTTAAATGGTTAAATTATTCTCCGCACATACAGGCAACATTATAATTGTAACAAAGGTACCTGAGGTTAAAACATAAGTGCGTGAGGATACTCATGGATTTGAAAATGTTTTTGTACGAAACACTTTTAAAATATATAAAAACAAATTCACTGCTAACCTTGGTTGACAAATGACCCGATTAGGAGTTCTTATTTAGTAATTTACTTTTGTGTCTTCAGATCTTTCTTAACAAATGTTATGAATAATAACTGAATTAACTGCAATGGAGCATCCTCTACGGTGGCAATTCTTCTTTTCCTTTTAACAAATTTTTAGTTAACACTCTTTGAATGTTTAAAACAAATTATTCACCATATCCATCGTTAATTTGTTTTAGATCCTGAAACGCTTCCTGCCTTATACTCTAAGAGCCATTTTATTATCACGTTCGTTTTTTTCCCATCTACGCACTACTCCTAATTATTCTAAAAATATCTATCCAAGGCTTCGTCAACAATATAACCCTTATACACCTCCAGAACTCTCGTATCGCGTGTCCTGTCTTCCACATACTCCCAGTCAAGCTCCTTTAACAATTTTGTAACTGACTGTGTTGTGCCATAATTTATGCAAGCTAATCTAGCCGCCCTTCTTTGAACGCTCTCTAAATACTGTGTCTGATACCCATAGTGTTGCTTCAATACTCCCCATCATACTGGGGGGGGGGGGGGGGAGGGAGGGATCTGATCAATTGTCTCTCTTCCCTAGTTCGTACTTCACACCCCTTCATCACCAACTCGAGTAAATGCAGAACTCTGTAAGCTGTACGTACCACTTGTCCAATGTCAAATGAAATGCTGAGATATTTGCACTTCATTCCTTCAACCAGCAGTTTCCTCCTCCACATTAATACCGAGCGTGGTGGGTGATCATTAACCCTTTGGCATTGCATTTGAAAGGACGCAATTTCGAATCCCGTCCAGCCATCTAGATTTAGGTTTTTCATAATTTCCCAAAATCACTCTAGGTGAATTCCTTCCTGTTTCTTGCCACCTGTCGTTTTCCTTTTCTAATGACCTCAACGTCGACGAGGCGTAAGTTATAAGAAAAGAAAAACTCCACCTTGTAATAATCCAAAACAACTATTTTTTATTTGTGTACCTTTATGTTGCATTTATTTGCATGTTATGTTCATCCATACAACCAGATATCATGTCTACTTTATTTATTTATCAATCTTGTTTCATGGACCCCTGCTGAGGAAGGACCTCTGGGATGTGAAACATGTCATGGTTAATACACATACATACAATATGAGTCGTAATCATACTGAAAACAATTATGTGTTTCAAAGAAAAATAAAGAGAATAAAAATAAACGTTAATTTTTACATCTGAGTTTTGGTAAAGGTCATATTGATTACAGTTAATTATTTTGTTCAAATTCTTGAACGGAGTAGAAGGAGTTGCTAATAAGATAATCTTTCAGTTTTTCTTTAAATATATCATTATTATCTGCAAACTGTTTTATACTCTTGGGAAGTTTATTAAACAGATGCACCCCAGAATAATTTACTCCTCTTTGTAATAATGACAGAGATGTTTGTGTTTTGTGCAAACAACTTGCTTTAGCTGTTACCAATCCTATACCGCATTAATTCTATTTTATAGCATCATGTCCTCTGCAAGGAATCTAGCTTCTGACTGTAAAACACCAGCACAATGAATCTCGCCGATAATGAACTAGGGTGACCGTATACATTCCCTTGTGCATTCTTGTTTTCATTTCCACCGTTTGATACTGCTCTACGTCCTCTATTTTGTTCTTACCTTTTAAGAATTCCTGTAACAAGTAGTTTTTTGTATCATCACTACCATGTGTATTGGGTATATCAAATGTAGTATTATACGTTCGTATGAAATTCTGATGATAACACTAGTAAAATTATAATATGAAAACTACGGTATCTTTGCAACGTTGTGTAGTGATAACGCTGTGGTGATGTGTTGCAGGTCTGACGTGGACTCGCTGCAGTTCCAGTTGAGCTTCTTGGTGCCCAAGATCTCGGCCCGCGCGCGGTACCGCAGCTCCGGGGTGCTGCTCATGGTGCAGGCCTCGGGGGGGCGGAGACTACTGGGGAGAGTACGGTCAGTATTACAGGCTCCATGGCTCGGGGGTATCAAAGAAAGGGGAGGATATCTGGCACAACTTTTATGAAATAAGCATCCTTGCATTCGCCCGCTGATTTCCGTAAATCATATAAACCTTGCAATGAAGTCTTAACGCGTGTACCGCCGGATTGTGTTTTGAAAACACGATATTTCGACAGCTAACTCCGTCGTCTTCATCAGGTGTGGAGACATCTGCACTGGTCGGCTGACCGTCAGATACTGAGACAGCCAGATAGACAGACAGACGTCATCTATATGCTTAGCCCATCATGTTTATCGTGTGCCAGGACACTTCTACTACACATATCTGAGTTAAACAATGTTAAAAATAGCTTTTTTGCTGCTGTTGGGATATGAATTCAAATGTCTTAATTTTTTGTCATGATCTAAAACAAGTGAGGGAGAACTTAGTATTGTATTTACATGGGGCTTGACTACCATGAGTGCCTACTTAATCGCATTGGGGGTATATTTACATTGAAGGGTCTACTTAAGATGCTAGTATAGGTAACAATCATTCTGCGCACCCGCGCCGCACCACCTTGTATAGCCAGCGGCTGGGCTACAGTTCTTTGTTGCGGGCCGCGGAAGCTAGTATCGAGCCGTCTACGGCGGTACACCCGTGAAGACTTCATTGCAAGCATACGCGGGGAAAGTCCCCGCTCTTACATCATATAACCCTTATTGATTTGTTTAAAGGCCATTTTTCGCAGTTGTTGAGTAATTAAATTTGTAAATAAAACCCCGTCTTCAAACAACTGTTGTTGTGAATGTTATTTATTCATCAGTAGTGTTTCGCCCTTGAGATGTGCGGCATCATCAGTGTAGATATAGAGGTAGTCCTCACATTCCGGTCTACTATACCAAAACAATAATTGAAGCAATATTCTACTGGAACTAAAATAAACAGTGCTTCCAGATGTATAAAGTTCATGATCGGCTTGTGACGATTATCACTATATCTCTACTGCCGATGCCCCACATCACAAGGGAGGAACGCGTAAAGGGAATAGTAAATAACATTCACACAACAGTTGTTTGTCTGGATGGCAGCGTCGTGAATCGAACATGCATTCTCCATAGTGGAAGACTCCAAAGTTAAAACCGCTCACTCACCTGGCTCGGCGTCAAAACAAAAAATGCATAATTGAAACATGAATATCCACCGGCCTAATAATTGAATGCTAACGCTCGAGCCTGGCCCTCCAGATTTTATTATCCAATGGTTTCTCGACGTCACTCCAGGTGAATGCCGGGATAGTTCTTACTAAAGGCATTGGTAGAGTTCCCATCCGTTCCTTGACAGCACTCCTATCCCGCCTTAATCACCACGACGTCTACGAGGTGTAAAGTCAAAAGAAAAACAAAAAAATCAAAAAACATTCGGCACTACTTTCATTTAATTTAATAGTATAGGTGTAAATCAACTTCAACCCACCATTTCAGGTTATGGTGCTCGTGAATTTAGTTTGCTTTAATTCCGGAAATGGCTGATGGCTATTTGAGGAAGATTGGTACACGTGTTTCACATTGGGTTACTAAAAGTAATGTAGGTGTGAATCAGCCCTCACTAGACAGGACAATAACAGGTACTCTGAAGCTCTCTCGGGCGTGCAGCCGGGTCATTTGGTCGTAGATCTACAAACATCAGATCCGCCGGGAAAACTTACGATTACACAGCAGGTACTCTGCTAGTTTACTACAGTCACTGAAAGAATTTAGAATTTCTAATAGGCAAAAATAGGTGAGTGGTGATATTACAGACAGAGACTTACTTCTAAAAAAATAATAATAATCATCATGAAATAGTCAAGCTGATGCGTCAGGAAATGGTTACCGGACATTTTCTCCAAAGTAATTAAGGTAAATTAAAAAATATTTAAGAACTAAAGTGGTAGAACTGCTCATTCTATTATGCGATCTCTTGGACAATAAAGGCGCTTTGATCAGTACTACAGTCCATCCCCTTTATCTCAGAGAAGAATTACCCTTGTACTCCCCTAAGAGTGGATCAACTAGAGGATTCGTTTTACACGTTCAGCTCTGGGGAGAAATAAGCGTTAATCTCTTGAAGCAGATATTTTATTTATTTTAATAAACCAAAAGAAATGAGTTTTCCAGCAAATCAACTACAGTCTTTCCTTGCTTCACTAATGAAATGGATTGAATCGGAGGAAAATGATAATACTCCTGATAAATTGTAAGGAGCAATCTGTAAATTCCAAACCACACAATGTGCTCCAAAATGAAAAAAACTGCCATTTTGAACTAACAGTTTTTATGCTCATTCTCATAGAAGCTATCCAGTTATACGGAGAAAATCACACCAGTTTTCAAATATATAGAAGGAATCACAGTCAAAAAATATTAAACGATGGTGGCAAGAATTTTGTTTCCGTATAAAACCTCTACCAAAACCCAAAGCTGCTTGGATTGTTATTATTTAGAGAGGATTTTCAGCTTTATCAGTGGCGAAATTCACACATATGTCATTAGTTTGTAAAACCCTTTAATTATTAATAGATATTATTGAAATACATAATCTGAATATTATAGCTCCGAAGTCTGCAAGGTCATGTTATTCAGCCACGCATACGCCATATTTTTTTGTCAATATCGAATTACAGTTAAGTGAGTCACGTGACACTGAGTTCCACAAGAAATTGGTAATAAAACTCTTCATTCAGATGATTAAAAGACAATAATATTACCAGAAATCTAGTTTTAATGTAGAAATCAACAATTCCGAATGGTAGCGTAAAGTATAACTGTTTGTTCAGCATTTCAGATCTGTAATTATACTGACTGCGTTCTGTGTTTCAGAGGGAGTTAAGGCTAAGGTGTACTTCCGTGCGCGAGCTCACGACATCCAGGGCCACCAGTACCTGTCCGTGGAGGAACTCAAGATGGACTTCAGTGTCAGAGACATAACCATGGGCATCGAGAACATCCACAACGGCAACACCGTGCTGCGTAAGTTGAATAACAATCCACTGAGTGTTCTGTACACTTAACAACTACAGTCACATCTCCAGCCAAAACACTGTGTTTTCAAAGGGCATAATTTAAATTTTTTCCTTCTTCTGAGTCCCTTTCATATTTTCTGTAAATTGATTGTTTTTGTTTTTTTCGTTACATGGGTACAATTACAGATCGCGATGCAGCTAAAACTAGTTACAACAAGTGGAAGTAAATTGCGCTCTTGAGACCAACGAAACTTATATTTAAACATGGAAATCTTTGTAACTCTTTATATATTGCAAAAAGTGCCTCAGTGTGTATGCACAACTTTCATCCGCATGAAGTAATGTTTTGAGTACCATGCGGCTCATGAAAAAACTTAAATTATTAAAAAAGAAATTAAATATTCATGCCTTCTTCTGTAACGTCAAATGACAGGATAAATTTCAAATAGATTTAAAGTAAATTTATTTTTAGCGTCGTCCGGTAGCAAGACCGTTGGAGAAAGTTATGAATTATGTGATTCACCTCAAACACGACTATGCAGTAACTATGGTATGTCTTAATCATGATTCAACTGATTAACTAGGGTAAATAGGTGTTTACGTTACAGTATTCTGACATGCTCCATTGTCTTGAATGACAACTGAAATTCCATGGAACAGCCTAAGGTACAGTATTTTGGTGTTTTGGTCTATTTATTTTAGCTTTACATTGCTTTCAGGAGCTCCATGACCTTAACGCATTACTTTATGCAGATGAACGTAGTTGCACATTATCTCTATCTACAGGGTGATTCCGTGATGATGTTACAAACTTTCGGGGATGTTGGAGGAGGGTAAATGTATCAATTTGAGGTAAGGGACCCTGGTCCGGAAGCGACCGCGTCGAAAGTTACCTCTGACTGTACTAACCATGTTGCTCGAACATGTCCCACTTCTTGTTCCTCAACGGATGTGGCTCCGTCATGATGGAGCCCAACCTCACCCTGAACTGAAGGTTCGTGAACATCTGGATCAGACATTCCCTGAAAAGTAGAAAGGCAGAGGAGTTCCTGTTCTGTGGCCAGCAAGTTCACCTGATCCCATCCATCCTGATTTCTTCTTGTGGGGCTCTGTGAAAAGTACGAGACGCTTGTATAGACTGAAGAGTATCTCCTGGCAATAACTCTCGCTGCCTGCGGCACTGCTCAAACGACTCCGGGGATTAGATCACACGCGACAGAACTTTTCCTGCATTGATGCCAGGAGACGCCATTTCAAACAACTTTTGTAAATGTAGCAGCTTGTGCGGGTAAATGGAATTCATTATTACTTTACCGAGATTTTCGGTCTTTCTGACATCAAGCTACGCGCACAGTTACTAGTCCATCAGCAAGGGAAATTATCAGGGGTTGCTGGGGAGTATTCAACGGGATGACCAGAGTTCCGAAGTTGGGGCCCTTAATTTGAGCGTCGCTCGAGGCTAAGGCAGAACTTGAGTAGATTTTCGCTTATAGCTTTATACGCGATCATTTCCCAACCAGTGTCCCTTACCTCAAATTCATACATTTACCCTCCTCCAACATCCCTGAAAGTTTGTAACATCATCACGGAATCACCCAGTAGATAATGTGCAACTACGTTTATCTGCATGAAGTAATGGGTCAAGGTCATGGAGCTCCTGAAAGCAATGTAAACCTAAAATAAATAGATAAAAAAACCAAAATACTGTACCTCAAGTTGTTCCGTGGAATGTCAGTTGTCATTCAAGACAATGGAGCATGTCAGAATACTGTAACGTAACCGCCTATTTAGTCTAATCAGTTGAATCGTGATTAAATGATTAAGACATACCATAGTTAATGCATAATCGCGTTTGAGGTGATTCACATAATTCATAACTTAACCAACGTTCTTGCTACCGGACAACGCTAAAAATAAATCTAATATAAATCTACTTGAAATTTAGCCTGGAATTTGACGTTACAGAAGAAGGCATGAGCATTTTTTTTTAAAAATTAAGATGTTTTGATGAATCGCATGTTACAGGAAACATTACTTCTTGCGGATGAAAGTTGTTTCATATTTACTGCAATCTGTGCGTAATGGACTAGTAACATTTAAACTAATATAAACGCGGCGTTTGATTTCACCGACGCAATATTACTGACGTTTTTATTTCAGACACATGTAAGTAGTTTCAGCTGTCTCCTGACGTAAACTACAATCGGAATATGTACAGCATAACAAAATTAAGGTTATGGGCGTTATTTAATAACAATATTACTCAGTTAAGCAAATGGGAACAAATGATTCGTCACAACACTTCACTCAATCCGTCATTTTTGACCATCTTAGAAACCAGTTTCGAATAATTAAACTGAAACCTTCATTGAACCCTACACAAAGTAACTCTTATACTGAATTGTTGAGGGGAGGGACCCGTAACTATGATCTAGCTACCCAGCCAATCGGTTAATGTACTGAGTATTCATAGCGGGAACTAATTTTCCTACCCCATGCAGGCTATGTTGTTAATTATGCCTAAAATGCCGTGAAAATTATAAATACATTCAATAATAGGAGAGCAAACTGTGCTTTTATCGCTTTGTCAAATAAAAAATTTAATCCTAAATTATAAGTGAATGTCAACCGAAGCTGCTCTATATATTTAAACAGGCACAGTCCTAAGAAATGTTAGCTATTAGAAGCTAACTGCAAGCTGCTATAATATTCGTGCTTGAAAATAAATGCTTTAACAGAATGCGAAATAACACTTAAATTGTATTGCGTTCTGGAAATAACCCATTTTTTCTAGTTTTCTAAACCGCTGCTTAACACCATTGTTGGTACAAAAGTGAAGCATTCTAGTTGGCAGTATGACCGAAGGGACCAAATGTCATACTTTTATCAAGGGAATAAAAGGAAAAATAGTAGCTAAACAAATATTTTGCCACTGAAATGACTGCGAAACAAAGAAGAATACCATTCTGCCTCTTATATTCATGTAAACATCCAAAATCCAATGCTATCTGAACGCTTCTGTCTCAGACACGTATCACACATTCACGGTTTTCACAAAACGTATGATTACATAAATCCACAAATCTCAGTTGTCAGTTCAGTCCCAGCAACATTGTCGTGGACAGTGCTACACTCGACGTCGGGAGGTACGCCCGGCTCCTATACTGAATTACGGTTTTTTTAGAACGTTTTCGGTAACCTTAAAGGTGAATGATGAATCGGCATCCTCTATCTGCTATTCATATTGGCTGCAGAGGTTAATATGAGAAATTTTAGTACACATCTTAAACAAATCATTAATTTTTTTCTTTCAATGTCAACAAAAAATCGATAGGAAGGAACATGTAACTCGCAGTCGTAAAAAGAATGTGTTCTTATATTAGGGAAAGTGTAATCAATATTTTTATGTAATAAATTTACTATAATAACTTCAATCCCATCCTTTAGATTTGTATGAGCAGATCTGGGTTTGCTAGTTACAATAGTTTTGTGATTTGTTCAGATATAATGTCATGATATTTCACCTTACATGTAGACCTTAGTTCCACCTGAAGATTACGACGTTATTTATTTAATTTTGATGCATCTCATGCTCCTGTGGCAATTTCGTTACTGATAGGGTACCGTGGGGCTACTTGGGGCACGGGGCTATTTGGATCAAAATAAGTAAATTGTTCTTTGCGCATCCTGAACGTCATTTGCAGTTTTGTAGCTTGTATGTGGTGTTGTAGAAGAAAGCACAAGAAGACTTGAGTAAATATCTTCAACGAGTCTCACACGAAATATATTCCTGTGTAGAAACCACGCTGATGTAGTTTCCACCATTTGGAATTTAAGACCTGAAGTGAAAAAAGATAGCTAATTTATGCATATTTTGTATGTATTATGAACTGCAAAGACTAGTTAATTGCTCTGTATTACTACTAGCTGCATTTATTGTCTTTTCACCGAACTATTGGAACTCAATAAAATTTGCTCATGTGGGGTTATTTGAACCACTTTCGACGGGGCTATTTGAATCATAATGAAATAATAATTTGTTCGCATTTATATTCATATTTATTTTGTTTTCTAGATTTGCACGGAGGAAATTTAAGATTTTTTATGTTTTCAGCTGTTAAGGTAATAAAACCAAACGTATCTGCAGTGGCCGAGTAAAGAATGACTCAAGAAAGAAAGGTAATGAACGAGTTAGTGGTGATTGAAGTGCGAGAGTGGCAGCATCGCGTTTCAACGTACCATATACAACTCTGTAGGGAAGAGATGAGAATACTCGGGTTCACAGAGGCTTCATGAATGATGCCAACAATGCACAGATCCAAACAATTAGAAACCGATCAGGTGGAAATGCATAAAAGTCCTTCTAGACGTGATTTTGGTCCTTCGCCTTGAGTATGAGAAGGGAAGTATACCCATATACAAAGCTAATGAACATTAAGGTCTAAAACAGACGAGGCGTTTTGCGCCGCGCGGCGGTCGAGTCGAGGTCGAGTCGACGCATGGTCCAATGTAATTAAATGGGGCAAAACACA
This sequence comes from Vandiemenella viatica, assembly GCA_031002005.1. NCBI lineage: Eukaryota > Metazoa > Arthropoda > Insecta > Orthoptera > Morabidae > Vandiemenella > Vandiemenella viatica. Next base: position 216,328,631 of record JARYHS010008074.1, on the reverse strand, counting down.
CGATGCCGCGCGGCCCCGGCCGCCGCGCGCGGCGCCGCGCGGCGCATGGTTTCCCCGCGACTTACGCGCGGCGCCGCGCGCGGCGCCGCCTCGTCTGTTTTGAACTCGCGGCGTGGAGGCGGCGCGGCGACACAGCCAACTGAAGAAGATAAATCAGGAATTGATTTTTTCCCCTTTTTGTATCATTACACTTTAGTGTTCAAATGTAAAACATTTAATATGCCATTACATTAAACACACACAGTGAAAATTCGAATGTAATTTTTTACTTTTCTTGAAATTATTTCCTGATTTCATATTATTTTAATAATACACCATTTTATACCTCCAAATTTTTATTTTTCTATTGATCCAGCACCGAAACTTTATCTTACGTTTTAACTTAATCTGTACTTTTGAACCGTAATATACAATCTGAGTGTCTGCTCGTTACCAAAGAATGTGACAATCCTATTTTTTATGATTGCGTTCTCATATTTTTGATTTTACTAGGTAAAAATGAATTCACAAGCACTGATGTTGAAGAATTCAAATTTAATTACTTCTTTTTTTTACTTTTCTAATAACTTCCTGATCTGATTTTATACCGGTACTTTTATACATTGAAATTTGTTATCTATTGATCCAACAATGAATTTTTATCTAAACTTTGATCTTAATCGCATTATTATCAATAGATTTGAATCTTAAAATACAGTTGGAACGGTTGGTTGGCTCCAAGAAATCTGAGGAGTTGCCATAATATGAACGAATAAATAAAATGATTTCTTCTAACTTTAAAGCAATGACCAGTCTTTCTTCTGGATGTATGTTGCTTCTCATCACGGTTGTTTCTTTAAGCAGCTCTTGTCTTACAGCGGTAAGCAACTCATTGAAAGAGGACTAAAACATCCTTGTAAAGTTAAAAAACTTTTCTTCATTCATTTTCAATTGGGGCCACAGGGTATAAAAGAAAACCCTTTTCACTCCGTTCTGATAGTATTGGATGAATCCAATAGCACCTATTTTTTCTTCTCCTGTTCCATCTTCGGTACAGCAAACATAGAAGCATTACATGCTCGTCTTCTATATTCTTTGTTCCACAAACAACTGAGCTATATGCGACATAGCGAGTCCGCGTGGCGCCCGCCGCGCGGCTGCCGCCTCGACCGCCGCCTCGTGTGAACAGTTGGGGCGGCCGCCGCTTCGACCGCCGCGCGGCGGGAAGTCGCTTCGTCTGTTTTAGGCCTTAACACTCCGTGGAGTGATGAAACAAAGATGACTTTGAAAGATTGGTTTTTTTTATGGTTAGACAGAGAAGATCTATTTCCTTGAGAAGCAGAAGATCTTTCGAAACCTCAACAAAGATGTTGTGGGCAGTTTCTGCGACCTCTTGAATGGTGTTTTCGATGAGTTAAATATTCAATACCAACCTCAGAATATCTATAACGTTGACGAAGTTGGTTTCCAATGAACAACTGGCCCCTCAAAGAGGTTAGTGAAACGGGCAAGAAAGAAGTTACGTCCCAAACAAATCTAGAAAGAGGGAAAATGTAACAGCAGTTGTCTGTTGCTGTGCCAGAGGAGTATTTATTCGCCCATTCATTGTCTTCAAAAATAAAAGAATGAAGTTAGAATATAAACATGGAGTCCCTACTGGCAGTCAAGTTGCAATGTAAATGTGTTTAAAACTTTGGTTACTATTAAAGAAGAATTTATAAGCCGAATACATGCACTATGAAGCACAAATTATGTGATGCAAATAGCACCACACATAGTCCCCATACTTTTTGAAATTTCATTCTTATGCAGCGTTTTGTTAAATTATTTTTTTCTAATAAATGCATATTATATTAAATCTGATAACATGCACTGGTTAGACAGTATAAGGCTTCAATCTTGAAATGATCCAAATCGCCCACCTTACCCAATCAGAAATACTTTACAAATGTTTCCAGCTTGTATGTTCGCAGTGCATGCATTTCATAGAAGAGACTGGGAAATGAATCAAGGTGGAAATAAATTCATGTCAAAGGAACGAATAGTTAAAACATTATGATCAGAACGGTCCAAAATATGATTTTTTAAATCTTTGATGGTGATTATTTAACAAGCACTTTGTAAACATTAAGAGCAAATCAAGCAAAGTGTCTCTGTTAATATATTATACATTTTGTGGTAAATTAAAACGCTTGTGTATTACAACTTTAAGAACAGTATCGAAATTTTTCTGTATAATATGGTTTATTCGAATAAGAGACTTACTTAGTTAAATAGTTAAGAGAAATGGAACATGTAACAGTGTAAGAAAATTCTAAATGAGTAAATGTAGTAGTCTCATTCAAAGTATTTTTATATATATATATGTAAGGTTAAAAGGCCCGTTCCTTTGGCTGAGGTACCGAGCTGGTGTCCGCCCCTGACACGGTGCTAGGCGAGTCTAGTCCTTGTGGTGGAAGAAAATTTCATCAGGACTTGGCTTACAGGGTAGGAAGGTGCAGGCAACCAATTCCTAATCATTAGATTGTGAACCAAAGTTTTGGGTTAAACCAAAAATCTCGCAGTAAGTGTGGAGTGAGGGCATACGACACTAATGATGGTGACTTTTCATTCTGGGGGTTGTGGGGGGGGGGGGGGCCCCAGTGTAGAGTAGACGTTGAATGGACCAGCTGCGCGTTTCACTCTGTCCCTTCTATCATCTCTCATCCACTATACACAGGAACACACATACCATCACAGTCACCCAAACTTACGAACACTGCGATAAGCAGTGAACCATCTATAATTACTCGTAAATACAGACTTTGATATACAGGCAAAACATCATTCATAATTATATACATTAGATATCTGTGATTACATGATGCCATAAAACTCTGTTGCTACTCGTTGGAGCTTTTGTTCTGTAGATAAAAGTAGGTTTGTATTAATCTCTGTAAAAATGCTTCAAAATTTAATATTCTGAATTTAAAGATATTTTGTTTTGTAAAAATTTAAATCATTTTCAGCCGAATATAGTGAAACTGCAGTTGATATTTGCTGTTATTTGTGAAACTCACGGCGTGTTTGATTGTGTTCCTACCGCAGAGGCTGCCCTGAACCTGTTCATCAACTCGAACGCCCAGGAGCTGCTGACGGAAATGAAGCCGGACCTGAGGCGTAAGCTGGTGAGCATCATGAGGACCTTCCTGGAGAACATGTTCGCCCGCATTCCATACGGCATGTGGATGGCCGAGTGACCGAAACCCGCTCCCAGCGTGTCTGTGTGATCCAACCGAACGACTTATCGACCACCAGCAAACTTTATTTATCCACAAACTTTACGCTTGATGTTAAGAACTATGAGTTTTACACGAACGTCGCTAAACGAGTCACTACTCAGTGGATAAGTTAAGAATTTGTGTAACTTTTGTCTACAATTATGTTCAGTATTTGAGTACCTTTTATAAGATAAATGTATTTATAAATGAATGTAATTTTAACATGTCTTTTGACTGACGTTACTGTCTTTGTTCGTTTAATTGAGCAGGTCTCTTACAACTCCGACCTAAATTCAAGTATCTCTGCTACATGATTTCAACTTCAGAGACAGGCGAATTCAACAAGGAACTCAATAAATGTCTTGGCATTATTCCGCGGCCACATAAAGACAATTTTTTTTAAAAAAATACTTATGTACTTAAACCTTGGGCCCATCATTCACCAATGGTTCCGAAGTTTGTATTTATAACTGTTCTTCGATTACTTGAAAGCGATTATTTCCCAGCTGCTTATATTTGGGCTGAACAGTTGACCCTATAAAGTCCTTGTGGAAAGTGTCTCAACTAAAGATAAATATCTTCTAGTTTTATACCCTCAGCACCCGTATGAAGTACAGTTTAAATTGGTTGAGGTATTTAAATATCTGATACATTCGGTATCCTAAATTATGGAACATTTACATACGTTCGAAACGCAACTATTTCAAATTTAACTGATTATATATAGAGTACGGGCATGTAAAATATTTATATTTCCTACAAGTTATTCAAAAAATCTAATTACAGAGCGTGTCAGGTAACAATTAATACCGACGATACCTAACCCAGTTATTCTTCTTCAATTGTGCGCATCTGTCTCGTCGTTTTCAAACGGGTTTCAGGTACGACCTATGATACCTTCTGAAGAGGAAACATAGTTGACTATTTCTTCAGGGGATTTCCGACGGAACATATTTCAGTGTATATGGTGTTAAAATTAAAATTAAATATTCACGAATGACTAAATTTTGGAAGTGATAGCTTTCATTGTGCGAACAAATATTTTCTACCTGAGTTGTTGAATCTTTGCAGACAGCTTAGCGACTTCTTTGCGTACTGATAAACAATATTAGTAACTCAATCTGCATTTGACGCCGTCAATATTCCTTAGTTTTTATAGGCACTATGATACTAGTTCCAGTTTCTTGTAAAGACTCATTTCCAGTTAATTTCTAACACTGACAAAAACGCACTATCTCTTTGGCTATTATTCCGTGATCTATAAAATACCAATAAATTTAATATTTTTTATTTGTTATAACTCTTCAAATATTGTAAAAACATAAAACCTAAATAAATCTTCTGTAGCTTCTCTAAGATTTTGTGTAAATAAACGTAAATGACCGAGAAATCATTATGCCGCCTTACCACGCGTTAGCAACACGTCAGTCGACAACGTCCATAACGATCCGTAAACCGAAATTAAAGGAAATTGTAATATTTAAAGAGAATCAAAAATTTCACATCGGTAGCGAAAAAAAGAACATATTTTTACAGCCATGGCTTAGGGAATAGGGCTGACTTTATCTGTGCACTTTAATAGTACCTGTTTGAAACATGTTTGGTTAAAAGATATGAGGGAGAACCCAAAGGAAACAGAAATGATGTTGTAGAGATCGAGTTTTTGTAATGTTTGGAGCGGGTGGTCCTTCCGTCCCTGTTTCCATATCAAATAATTTTATTCGGACTCGGGTACGGATTCCATATTAATTACTCAAGTTAACCTTTTAGAGCTAAGGGAAAGAGATCATTGGAAGTTTGGTGTGCGATGCAGTCAACTATCAGTTCAATATTTAATATTTTTTTAAATTTTTTTAAATCCGAAAGAAAAAAGTTTTCCGTTTAAGAGCCGTTAGATGAATTTAATTGCCGATGAACAAATTTTCTGCTTTCATTTCCTTTCTTTATGTTCATACTAAAAGACGAAGAGTCTCTATACATGAATTCCACTTTATAGTAGATAGAGGATGACCATTTCTGTAGCCACAAATACCGCGAAAGTAACGGTTTAAGCTTTCAGTTCACTGAGGAACTAATAAAGTGACTATTGTTTCAAGGCAGTCAGTTTTAAATGGGCCATTAATAGTGGCTGCAGCATGTCTGACTCCCAGTCGCTTTATAGAGTGGATAAGAAGAAGCGTCCCAATAAAATATAGGACGGCGCACAAAATGTTATTCTATTTGTTTTATGTATAAGTAATTTATCTTTTTTTTACGCGATTAGTAACATACTGTTATAAAAGTAATCGCTAAACCACGAAACATGTCCCCTACTAAGTTAATATTCAGTATGTTCTCTCCATTCCTCATGGTATCTTGTAGCTGCACCGTTACTTTGTGACGAATATTCTACAGAAATATCCTGAAATCACGCTACACAATTTGGTGACGATGGCTCTCAGTTACGTCAAATTTTCTTGTTTAGTTTTATTGAGGAAACCCCACAGGAATAAATTTCATAAATCCACAGTCATGGAGCGAGTTTCTTGGAGCAAGTCCAGTTAAGCCTGTGAAGTCATATCCGGTGCTGTCAATTCCGGTGGCATTAAATTTAATTATTTTGGCGGGAAGTAAAATCATAAGGGTGACAAATATGGAGGCGGGAACTTCTAAATTATAACCACGTAACAGCTGCCCACACGACCGCATACTTCCAATGCTATCGCCTTATAAAGAGCTTCCGACTAGTTTGCAATTGGGGATGTCAAACTAACAATCACATGTTTGTGTCTTTCTCTTTGAATAATCCATTAATACAGTAGTATTTTGTTCCTACTTACCACGTGGCGATGTTTTATCCCCTTCTGGTTCGAGTGAGTACATCATGCGTTCTTTTTTATGTTCTAAGGACGTCGAATTATATTCACCTCATATTACTGAATACTTTCCATCCACCTGAAAAGAGATATTATTATCCTTTTTTATTTTTAAAGAATTATTACTTCTCTGGTCTAGATTGTCTACCATATATCTTTTATTTTTTAATTCGTTTATTTGCCAACTATACATTTACCAAACTCTTTACTTCTTTCTACATATTTTTACATAAAATTTAATATTGGGCACTACAGTTTACTATTCTTTCGTGAACTATTTATTTTCTCCATTCATTTAACTTTAATATTACGTTCCGAGTATTTTTCCTTATTCTTCAGTTGTTCTTGATTATATCTTGATAACTCTCATTTATTCATTATTTTTTTGTCTATAACGACCCACCTATTCATTGCCAGTTGATACAATTGGTTTAGCAAAACATTATTAAAAATTATCTTTACAGTAATTTTTCGCACTTATAACACAATACAATCACAACCGGGCTTTTCTATCTGTCGTGAGATATGGTCATTACAAACTGTCAAACTGTATCCAAGCTTTCTTCTATCTTTTTTATAGAATTTAATTTAATTTTAATTACGATGAAGCACATGCTCTGATGGCAGTTTCCCTATTCACCTATTTAGTCATTTTTACTTATCAATTTTTACCATATTTAATCCTTTGAGTGTAAATTCATAAATTATTCCCTTTCAAGAATTTTAATTTGAAATTTTTCTGAATTTTTCGTAAGTTAATTTAGGTCTTTAACAACGTTACCTCCAAGGGAGCCCATTTCCAGAGATGATGGGGTCAGGACTGTGCCTTTCTTTGGTTAGGGGCTGCTGCTGAAGGGACGGAAATAGATGGCCAAAGTGATACTGATTGCAGATCCACGATGGGCAAAATTACAGATGTTAAGGAAATTAGTCCAGGAGCCAGGGTCTATTTTTGCACTTGGTTACTATCAAGCTAATTTTCCGCGAGTGGCTTCATTTTGATCAGACGCCCAACAATTTCCTCTTCGAAAATCCTTAATTTTGGTGGGTAACAGGGATAAAATATGTCGATTTGATGATTCTCAAAATTTGATTACTACCTAGGTTTTTTTTTGTTAAATCTCATGATAATTATCTTAATTATTCGAAAAAAATATTTGTCCTACAAAATGTATAGTTATATCAAAGAGTCCCCTTCTTCCAACATGTATCGATAACAAGGTCATCAAAAATGATTACTAACCAGCTGATTTATTTTCTATTGCTTAGTTTATATTTATATAATTTGACAGTCACATTGTCCTACAAATTGCGTGGTACGTTATCCCGGTCCGACGCTCAAAAGTTGTTTATACCACAAGACCATTTTTCTCATTAGTAGCTGTAGGACAAAAATATTACATAATAGGTTAGTGTGTTTTCTGTCCAAATGAAATAGTGTCTTACAAGAAAACAGGTATTTATCATTAGTCCGAAAAGAATTGAAATTGTTTCGTTTTCCTATTCGTATCATAACGTAAGGTGAAAACATCTTTTTCTAAATTTAAATAAATTTATTTTCCAATAAACCAGGTACAAAAATTTCCGTTTTTCATCTAAAAACCAACTTAATCTTAATCAAATTCATCTGATAAACCTTCATCATATTCGCTACTACAATCATTCTCATCTTCATATCCTTCATTGTCCTCATTCGTGATATCTGGCTCTGCAAATAAAATGAAAAAATTAAATAAATAGTTTAATACTCAGTCAATAAATAACAATAGTATTAATAGCGTACCTTGTAAGTCAGTAAATAATTATTCAAAAGATGGATCAAACCAGTAAAATTCATATTTGCCAACAATTATTGTCCATCCATAATTTTCTGGTAATTTTTCGGTGGGGCACCGCATGTGTGCATTGCACCATACATTGGAGATGAATGCTGTCCTTTTAATTTGTTGCAACAATTCTTGTATCATTTTTTGTTTTTAATGAGTACACTCTGCATACATACTCTTCAATAGTTCGAACTACCGCATTCGATGTTGTGAAAAATATATTCGATCGACTTACCGTTCATAACAAATATTTAGATTTCACTCGAAATTCTTTGTAACAAGAGGAATGATAACCTATTATTTCGTCATTCCAATTTTCAGGCAGTACAACATTTCGATATTTGTGTTGATGATGCTTTCGAACAGATAAAAAAGTTTTGCAATGAAGCCAAATGTCTTTATTCAATTTCTTTTCTCTCGAAAAGTAGTGTTTTCATATGACAAATTACACAAAAAACACTCCATAAATATTTTGCAGCACAAAAAAACATTTCTTGAAATATTTCTCGAGAGACAAACACGTGGTTGACTGAAGAAATCTTTGCACGCTTATGGTCGACACTAACGTGGGATACCTGAAACACAGTAACCAATGATCTGCACATGCGTACCGATGTCGACTTCGCTGTAGTAGCAAAATAAAGAAAATAAATTGCTTTTTAATTTAATGAACTTCAAATATGTATTTAATTGGAGGATCGGGATGGTGTACCACACAATTTGTATTACAATGTGACTGTTAAATTATATAAATATAAACTAAGCAATAGAAAACAAAAATCAGCTGGTTAGTAATAATTTTTGATGACCTTGTTATCGATACATGTAGGAATAAGGGGACTCTTTGATATAACCATACATTTTGTAGGAAAAATATATTCTCGAATAATTCAGATAATTATCTTGAGATTTAACAAAAAACATCAGTTAGTAATCAATTTTTGAGAATCATCAAATCGACATATTTTATCCCTGCTACCCCTGTTAGCTACCACAATCAAGGGTTTTTGTAGAGGAAATTGTTGGGCGTCTCACTGAAACGAAGCTATTCACAAAGATCCAGCTTGATAGTAATTGTTTTTACATCAAGGGTCTGTACTACAACTTTTGAGCGTAGCATCGTGATAACGTACCACGCAATTTGTAGGACAATGTGACTGTTAAATTATATAAATATAAACTAAGCAACAGAAAAAAAATTCAGCTGGTTAGTAATCAAATTTGATGACATTGTTATCGATAAATATTGGAAGAAGGGGACTCTTTGATATAACCATAAATTTTGTAGGACAAATATTTTTTCGAATAATTCAGATAATTATCTTGAGATTTAACAAAAAAAAAAAAACAGGTAGTAATCAATTTTTGTGAATCATCAAATCGACATATTTTATCCCTGCTACCCATGTTAGCTACCACAATCAATGATTTTCGAAGAGGAAATTGTTGGGCGTCTGATAAAAATGAAGCCCCTCACGGAAAATTAGCTTGATAGTGCAAAAATAGACCGCGGATCCTGGACTAAATAGATTAAGTTGCTAAAACAATAAGTGACTAGGGTAAAACTGAGAAACAAGGTGATTGATGCTGAAAATATAGAGCCAGTAATAAGTAGAAGTATAATGAACAAAGTAATCGAATTTGCAAACTAAATAGAGATAAACCGAACCACAAATAATAAATTGGATAGAGAGTTGGATAAAAGAAGAAATACTAGACAGTGAGGTTTTTCCTGATGGTTACAGAGTGTAACGCAGAGATAGAGGAGCAATTGGTGGAGCAGTTTTCATACCAGTTACCAAAAACTACCACAGTTCACTGGTGTTCATAGATCAAAACCATGAGTTACATGGGGACAGATTTCTGGGGTAATGAAAAAGAAAAAATCAGGATGTTGGCTGTGGGTATTATAGTTCAATGTGTCAAATTCCTTGGACAAACAACTTTGTCTCCATAAGAACGAAGTCTTTCTCGACGTTGAGAATGTATAAACTGCTCTCGGGTGACAACGCACTCTTGACTCGGCTAGTCACCCGAGAGCAGTTTATACAACTTTGTCTCCCTTGTCCATTTCATCCGAAATATCTTGCGTATAGCCAACTAACTGACGAATATCCTTGCCAGAAACCATTTTGTCGACTCAAAATCAGTTTCTTTCCCCGTCTTATGTAGTAGCATACAATTGTCTTCATCAATTTAACTAAAACTGATACCAAACTAATTGGTTCTTAATTTTCAATCCTATTTTGTCGCTCCTCCTTCATGCATCGGTAATGCCACCATTCCATTTTATTTTTTTTAAGCTTTCTTAGGTTGTCAATAATTTCATCAGGCTCTTTACAAATTTTGAGTTTGTTCATTCCTACTGATAAGGAGAAACTTCTCTTCTGATTTGCTCCTTCCCATTCAGGATGATAATCCCCAATGATGTCATTAAACCAATTTCTTATTTTCGAATCCTCAGTAACCTCCCCTCCAGCCTTATCTAAAACTGTCTGAATACCTTCTTTTTTCCTCAGTTTTCTAACTTTGCATCATTCGACGGTCTCCCCGCACCAATAATATTCTTCATAATCTCATGTTTAGCTTAATTCTTTATTTAGTTGTTTGGAGTATCACTACTGTCTTGCTGCATTTCAGCTCTGTTTCGTTCTCTTGAACCTCCTTACCTCCCTATCATAGTATGGGGCTCTCAGATTCTCTTTATTTTCTGTTCTGGAATAAACATTTCTTTCCTTTTCTAATTATTTCTTTGAAGTTTAACATTTCGACTCCACTGTACCTGTGCCTTTCTTCCATGTGATGAACCTCTCACTGAAATATCTCTTCAGTCCTGAACATTGTGACTTTTCATAACGGTAACTAGTATCTCCTTCAATTTTGGCCACTTATCTACTGAATCCTCTAATAAATACTGTTCGTAAGAATCATATATTAAGTTTCAAATGATGTATTATGTAGATGATTATTATTAATGGCAGTAAAGTTTGTAGTTGTGCTATACTGTTCAAATATGAAGATACTATAGTTTATAGTTTTGTCGATCCTTCGTTTAGAAGGAATGAAGAAAAGTAAGCCTCTTAATAATCACCTTCGATATCCACATTAAGCTGAAGGCGTGTGTTATCATCTGGACATACGGAATAAGTCAACCGGCATCACACGAGGAATTTGTGATAAAAGGCTAGTTCACTCCTTGCAAAACCAGTAGTTAGTTATTGGGTTACTACTGCTAATTACATTTGCAACCACTGACGAATGAAACTACGGCCCGCGAACTTATTTTTGACAATATTCTCTTCCACCAAATGTAAGGCGGATCACGTGCATGTAGGTGCCTCTTTACCGATAAAATAGCAGCATTATCTTTTGAATTTAGTTTTTCCCTCTCTTCTGCATATGTTTGAATACAGATCAAACAATTCAACTCATTGTGAGTGTGGTTGAATGGAACTGCTTTATTCCCTCCTGTGTAATAGTAGCGATGCAGTACCACTCAAGCAGTTTGTGGTTATTGGATACAACTTCAGATTTTGCGTCCTTGTATTGTGTATGTAGTATGATGGGTTCATAATCTGAGATTCATTTTTAATTGATGGACACTAGAATATTTTATATCGAAACTCCAAACTTGTAAAATAATGTCTGCAGGGAATTGTTAGAAATCTACAGCAGCTCTCTAGTATCACAATCCGGATTCCTTACTTTCTTCATCGATTACATTTTTAACTAACTTCTTCATCCTTACCCCTCTTATTGCCGATTTATTATAAATGTTCCGGACATCAAAAGTAAAAGGATTTATATCTCTCCAAACAGGGTCGCAACAGAATGATATTGAAGTAATGATCTAAACGAAGTGTAAATAATGGAGGTTTAGTTGTCCTGGATATGTACACACCTTTTCGTTTTTGTTGACGAAATTTCAGTCATGACTTTGGCAGATATTGATAGTAAATATAAATACACTCCTAGAAATTGAAACAAGAACACATTGACGCCGGTGTGTAAGACCCACCATACTTGCTCCGGACACTACGAGAGGGCTGTACAAGCAATGATCAAACGCACGGCACAGCGGACACACCAGGAACAGCAGTGTTGGCCGTCGAAGGGCGCTAGCTGCGCAGCGGTTGGGCACCGCCGCAGTCAGTGTCAGCCAGTTTGCCGTGGCATACGGAGCTCCATCTCAGTCTTTAAACTGGTACATGCCGCGACAGCGTGTACGTGAAACGTATGTGCAGTTGACGGACTTTGAGGAGGGCGTATAGTGGGCATGCGGGAGGCCGGTGGACGTACCGCCGAATTGCTCAACATGTGGGGCGCGAGGTCTCCACAGTACATCGATGTTGTCGCCAGTGGTCGGCGGAAGGTGCACGTGCCCGTCGACCTGGGTCCGGACAGCAGCGACGCACGGACGCACGCCAAGACCGTCGCATCCTACGCAGTGCCGTAGGGGACCGCACCGCCACTTCCCGGCAAATTAGGGACACTGTTGCTCCTGGGGTATCAGAGAGGACCATTCGCAACCGTCTCCATGAAGCTGGGCTACGGTCCCGCGCACCGTTAGGTAGTCTTCCGCTCACGCCCCAACATCGTGCAGCCCGCCTCCAGTGGTGTCGCGACAGGCGTGTATGGAGGGACGAATGGAGACCTGTCGTCTTCAGTGATGAGAGTCGCTTCTGCCTTGGTGCCAATGATGGTCGTATGCGTGTTTGGCGCCGTGCAGGTGACGCCACAATCAGGACTGCATACGCCGAGGCACACAGGGCCAACACCCGGCATCATGGTGTGGGGAGCGATCTCCTACACTGGCCGTACACCTCTGGTGATCGTCGAGGGGATACTGAACAGTGCACGGTACATTCAAACCGTCATCGAACCATCGTTCTACCATTCCTAGACCGGCAAGTGAACATGCTGTTCCAACAGGACAATGCACGTCCACATGTATCCCGTGCCACCCAACGTGCTCTAGAAGGTGTAAGTCAACTACCCTGGCCAGCGAGATCTCCGGATCTGTCCCCCATTGAGCATGTTTGGGACTGGATGAAACGTCGTCTCACGCGGTCTGCACGTCCAGCACGAACGCTGGTCCAGCTGAGGCGCCAGGTGGAAATGGCTTGGCATGCCGTTCCACAGGACTACATCCATCACCTCTACGATCGTCTCCATGGGACAATTGCAGCCTGCATTGCTGCGAAAGGAGGATATACACGGTACTAGTGCCGACATTGTGCATGCTCTATGCTATGTGCCTATGGTTCTGTCTGTGTGATCATGTGTTGTATCTGACCCCAGGAATGTGTATATAAAGTTTCCCATTCCTGGGACAATGAATTCACGGTGTTCTTATTTCAATTTCCAGGAGTGTACATTATTCATTAGTGCCGGAATATTGTCATACACATATATTTCTTCATTGTTAAAAGTATTATTTGTTTTGTCGCTGAGTAATCGTATGTTAATGATTATTGTAGACATTATGAAGCACGTTAGTCTACTTGGGAACTGACGATTTTCTCTGAGTGCAGTTTACATATAGTTCCTGGGCAATTCCTCTGCAGAGTATGCCATAAGCTATTGTTTTCTGGCTCCTTTAGTCGTTGACCTTCCGTCATTTGTGTGATCACGTGTTAGATGTATGAGTCGATTTTTTCCTGGTTCAGAAAGAACAAACAGAGGAATTGTATGAAAATCTAAGAATCTTTTACGAAGGCGTAAACGTAACTTAGTCCGCAACCTGAAGGTTGGTTGGATCCTCCCGGAGGAAGCATATTAAGCCGTTGTGCCAGAGGTAGGATTGCCAGTTCCTTTCCTCCGAACCACGCAACGACCTGGCGTAGCTCATACGATTAAACACAACTCTCAAAACTCCCTGCGCCTACCGGGGTTCGAATCCGGGACCGGAGCAGCGAACTTTTTGAAAGCAAGAACCTTAACCATTGAGCTACCAGACCACTCATCAAGACATATGGATTGTCAAAATAGAATTTTGGAATGCGTGCAACACAAATAAAGCCATAAGTTAAATCATGCTGTGTTTTTCCTATTGTGACTGAAGTCATTCATTCTGAATTACTTCCACGAGAGATGTAGTAAATACGGAATATTACGTGAGATGATGAAATATCTCTGTGAAGATGAGAAGAACGTAGTATGGGATTCGGAGACTGGAGAGAAAAGGGCTGGACTTTCCATAATCTTTCCAACTCGGCATTCTGTTCTGGCAAGATCATTAATCGACCTCCCATAGTCTCCAAGTTAAGAATTCACCAAATTAAGTTACAGAAAATAACTCCTGGTTACTCAAAATAATAACAGCTCTCAATAGTCATAGTATTATTGATTCCGCTGACGCAGCATTAAAGAATTTTTCGGCATGGCTACAGACATTGGATTCGGTACTACACTTTTTAAAATGGGCTTAATAAGCCATTATTTTTTATAAGCATTACAACTTTTTACACACAGAACATTGATAGAAAATTGCATGTAGAGATACTCACAATAGTCCAAAAACTTAACTGTTGCAAAATTTAAAATAAAAATGTTATTTTTTCATGATTACCACGTTCCTTTAGTAATTTAATATCACCACGGTATATAGTATAACTGATTCAAGCTAATATTAAAAGAGGTGGAAACTATGCACGTTTTGTAGCACTCATGACAGGGGTTTGAATTTTGAAGTAGCCAAATATTTTTCCCATGAGACTGCTGTCAGAAATTCTATCGAGTCATCATCATCATCTTCATCAGCTTGCAACCGTGGCCGTGTCTGCTTGAAAAAAACGTCTCTCCAACGCTTCCTGTCCATTCACCATGTCTCTTCTTATACTGTCAGCCAATTTTCTATTCTTTCCTCAACACACTTTTTGACGCATTTCACTTATCTGTACCTCAATCTTCCCCTGCGTCTCGTCTCTATCAGCTCCATATCCAGCATCTTCTTTGGGACCTTCTCCACTACCATTCAGGTCGCTAATGACCTCGCTGTCGACGCGCCCTAAAGCCACAAAAACAACAACAAAACAAATCCACTACCATTCTCTTCACATGACCATATCTCTATTCATTGTTGTAGCGGTTCCTCCTTAATGATCTCCCTGATTTTCTTATTCCTCATTCTGCTCATTCACTTCTACGCCACTCCTCTGAAACTTCATTTCCATAGCTTATACTATCCTTTCGTCTCTTTCAGTTATAACCCATTTTTCTTATTCATATGTGAAAACTGGCCCATCAAGTAGGTCTTATAAATTGCTTTCTCACTCTTTTGCGGCACATATCCACTACATACTAGGCCTCTAACACTCTTAAAATGATATCTACACAGCTTTCTATTTCGGGTATTTTCATATTTTTACGAGTACCTGAATTTCTTTAGTCCAGCTTTCAAAATATTTAAAACTTTCAACTATCTAAGATTGCTGTCCTGCAAGTGATATGCCTGTGTGTCTGCAGTTCTTGTTTCTTGTAATTACCACTTCATTCTTTCTTTCAGAGACATTTATGCCGTACGACGCACTGTGCCACACACAGCTGATCCTGAAATTCTCTTTTATCTTATCATAAAACTAGTAGGATATCAGCACATAACATTGCTTTCGTTCTTCTTTCCCCAATGCTCTGCACCATCTTCTTCAATATTTCATCTATAATCCCTATAAATAACTGGTGTGAGAAGGCACTTCCTTGTTTTCGTCCATTATTTAACTGAAACCATCTGGTTTTATCCATTCCCATATTGACAGAGCTTTTATTACTTACTATATATATCCTTCACTCTTACCACTATCTCCTTCTTTACTGATTTATCTCTCATTGCTTCCAGCACTGTATTTAAGCTGAGGCTGTCATACGCTTTTCCATAGCCCAGATAGGCCATCACGGTATCATTGCCATGTTCATGGTGGTCCTCTTGTAACTGCCTCATTCCATGTATGAGATCAGTGGGTAGGTAATTAACTTTCGGGCTTGGCATTGGGCAGTAGAAGTCGCAGGGGTAGATAGGAGAGCAGCTAGATTTGTTTATGGGAATTACCGTAAAATGCAATCTTTAACTGATATGAAAGAAGAACTGGGATAGGAGTCATGGAAGACATAAATTGGATGAAGAGTTTTTTGGATTGTACCACGCTTACAACCGCGATTAGTCATGCATGGATAATGGTAGAAGGATTAAGAGTTATGCGTGCAAGGAGACCACCTGTTGGCCCTTGATTTCAGTTGAAAGGTAGAGGGAAAATGTTCTTTTGTTGGTAATGGAGACAGGAACTAAAATAAATATTCTAGAAAAACATAGAACAAAAAAATACCAAAAACACTGGAATAGTATTAAGCTGGAATTCATAAAAAGGAAAAGTAGATGGGTGGAGAAAAAATCATTTAATGGGAAAGTTCAGGGACTTGGCAACGGAGCGTGTAAGCACCGTCGCAATTTAAACTAAATTAAATTAAATCATATCCTTGATTCCACCACCCATATTTCGATTTCCTGAAATCATTCCAGATGAATGACGAGATAGTTCCTTCAAAAGGCATTGGTGGAATTCGTTTCGGTTCCTCGTCGTTAATCCTCTCTCGTCTTTAATTGAATGAGCCGTTGAGTTCAAATTTATAAAAGCAGACTCAAGGTCGGCGAATGTTTATAATTTAACAACAATCCCAAATCAGTTGATATAGAGAAAGCAGTGCTCGTTAGAAAGCAGGTATTCAAGAAGGGTTCATCGTATCCTTGAGACGAACTTTGCGAATTAAGTGGCAATATCGTGGCCTACGTGCGTCCTTACACTCGGCAGAAGACCTCTTGAAGTAATTTCGATGCGGCCCGCGTCACTGTAGTTATCTGACGTCAACATCGTACAGACAGGCTAGCGACGGCTCACTGAGAAGGAATCGTCAGTAGCAAAACATTTACTTATAATAATTCGTTACATATCAGAAACTTAAATTTAGATTAAAATCTTGAATATTTTCAATTTTATGCTCTACATTTCATAAGGAGTTTGGCAAAGAGGAATAAAATCAATAAATCCGTTTTCTTTCTGTTACGTACATTTATGCGCCTGTGATTCATTTAACAACAGTCTAGTGGTTATAGGTCCTTTTGCTTCAAATATCTTCATTTTTATTATAACTTGAAAAAGTAACAGTTTATCCTGATTGTTCCGGATCGCAAATATGGTGATTGTTTCAAACAAAGAAGCTATTGTAATAACGTATGCATCCATTTAAATTAACCCAAAACTACAAACCCATTTTTTTTTTTTACCTGTAAACTACAAACTGGGTTAAATATTTACCCCATGGGTTTTTTGTTCTTAAAATCGTTCTGAAAGCAGTAATCTGACTTATAAGGACATGGATTCTTTTGTTTCAACATGCTGAAGAGAAAATTCAATTTTATCAAGGTTTAGTTGGGAAAAAATCGATTTAAATACCTAATAGTGCTAAGAAATGGTCAAATAGACATTTTATCAAAAAAATGTACAACTATTTTTCTAAATCGATTTTCAAATTTCAAATGGGATTTTAAAGAGGATATATAAAGCTTTGAGTAAAACAATACAGTTATGATGTTTCACAAAAAAATCTATTTATTTGGGTCTTTGAAAATTTAAAAAAATGGGAATCTGATCTGTGGAAAAGTCAAATAAAAATCCATGACATATAGGTTTTAAAAATATATTTCGGTTTCTGTCATGCAAAATGTAAAAAAAAAAGATAAATTTGATACATATAAAAAAACAAATACAAAAGTAAAGTTGTCATTCAACTTATTCAAAGGCACCACATTCGCTGCAGTAGAGTATTCTGTGATACTCGCAGGTCGGTCGCTAGCACTTTGTGTAATATATCCGTGTTTTGCGATCCTCAGATCGGGGATACAAACCGCATCGGGCAGGCTTGTTTGGTGACTCATTAGCTGGTTGAAATTATTCATCAAGAAGAATCAAGATATTGTTTCTTAATTCCGAAGAGAAGGTACTTTTAGCCTTGCCCTAAGGTGTGGTTCCAAAAGCGAGCTGACCAAACGTTTTATAAATTGTCTTTGGTTCATACTGACAAGATCAGCGTTGAAGTTGTAGAGGATTAAGGCGTTGATTCCTCCTTGGTCAAGCATGGCCATCCATATCCTCACAGGCCATCGGAGAGTTTACAGTGCGTGGAGTACTTGTGACACATTTGGTCAAAGGTGTCAGTTCCTTCTTTCCTTGTATTATAAAAATTTACAATCTCTGGTTTCTTGCTGTTCGAGTCGATCGTGTCAGTATGGTGTAATGTTGACAGCAGGAGAACTTTTATTTTGTTTTGGAGTCTGGGATACCAAAGTCATGTTCCCATCGAACGCAAACTTGGATGATGACACCTGTCCTGCGCATCGGAAATTCTCAGGAATTTCACATTTGTTTTTCCGTAGTGTTCCGACCATGGTAATGGAATGCTCTGAAAGCATTTTCTCGAAAATTGGGATTGACGAAAACCAATTGTCACACGTAATGTTTCGGGTAGTTCCATACAGCGGCTCAGATAATTTCCTAATATAATATGATGAGACACTCTCGTCATTATCTGTATGTACTTTACTCGCGTATAGCAGTGCAGAGAACATGTAGAGCGTTCGTGCGTCGTTAAGCATCACGATTTTGATTCCGTATTTATCTGGCTTAGAGTCATTGATTGTATGCTTTAAATGGACATAGTTCTTGGAAGAAAGTAGTTGCTCTTCTGTTGTACAATATGAAGCTGGAGAGTAATATTTTGTACAATTTGATACAAATTGTTCCCAAATTTCACGGGCTGCAGCAAATTTATCGATTGCTTTTCGCTCAAGCCGCGTACTTTTATCATCGAAACGTGTGCACTTCGATATGAAGGAAAATCTGAGTCGAGACATCGTTGCGCGGTATCTGATGGAACCCTAATTAGCATTCCATAAATCTTCAAGATTCGTGTGACTCGTTTTTTGCATGTCCGAAAAATGTAGTAATTCTATGTAAGCGTTCAATTAAATTAAAGAAATATTCGAGTACGTGGGATTTGCTGTGTCATCAATTTCGAATGCCTCTAAATATCTTCGAATTTCTTCATTCCTGTGGCGAACTTACCTTCTCAAACAAAGAATCAGGAAAAAGCAAATTCCATGCTTCAAAAGGCGTACGGACTTGTTTCGCTTCTCCAAATGGTCTCGGCAAGTACATACGATGTCGGAGGATTTTGTCGTTGCTGAGATCGTTCACATGGTGTCGTATACTGTCTATGCCCATCTTTACCATGGATGATACTTGGACTTCGACCGCGATTTGAACGACTAGCACCATGAGGAATTGACCTTTCACGTCTCTCTTTTTTCGGGAACTACTTCCTCTGAATCTGAATGTTCTGCTTCTTCATTATCGGCATCTTCTTCCGACTCCGATCCGCTCATTCTCTCTAAACTATCATCTTAATCGGAAACCAGTCGATTGCTCATTCTTTGGCAGTCTCGGATTCCGTAAAAGTTTTTGCAAGTGAATCGTTGATTCTCAACTTGTATCTTTTCGCCATCATCTGCAAAAAAAAAAAAAAAAAAAAAAAAAAAAAAAAAAAAAAAAAAAAAAAAAAAAAAAAATTCGTTGCATATCAACTTTTTTGCTTGCTGAAAATTTTATCTCTCTAATGTTTTATTTTAAAATAAGGTTATAATACGTGAACTACAAACCGGGGTAGATATCAACCCCACACAAGCTTCACGTCTTCACTCCGTCACAGTAAACAAGAAACTGAAGGGTCCCGCGGCCTCGCCTCAATACACTAACGGGAACTACAAACCAGGGTAGGTATCAACCCCACACAAGCTTCACGTCTTCACTCCGTCACTGTAAACAAGAAACTGAATAGTCTCGCGACCTCGCCCTATTGTTAGAACCTTGAACTAAATTATGGTATAGATCTTCAGTCGATAATGGCACTAACTTAGAAACGTAATTTAAAGTTTACCCCGGTATGTCGTTCTAGGGTTAATCGAAGATAAATTACGACTGCACTAGGAGACTGTTTCTGTAAAGACATTTATAAGATAAATTTATGTTAAATATACCGAACTGCCACACATCGAACTTGTGGTATTATACTATTTGTAATTCGAGGTTTTTGTTAGGTACACTATAATAATTACATTGCAGTAATTCCGGGTAGGGTGACAGTTTTTAACATTTATATATTAGTCTAGGTAAAAAAAACTCTAGAAGCAATTGCATATTTCGAGTAAGTCGACTAATAAAAAAGGACCATTATTCAGACAAAAAGGTGAAGAATCCCAAAAACTTTGGAATGCATTTTAAAAGCAGTTCCACCCATTAATATTTTCCGGAATATTGACAACGTCTATGTAATTTGAATCTGGGTAGAAGCAATATACGCTCGTAGTTAAAACTTACAGACCTAGCATGATGCGGGACTGGTAAGGTTATGGTCGGGCATTCGGTGGAATATATTATCGATTCCTGGTTCATGCATAGAATCGTTTCTAAAAATCACATCAGGCGAATGCTTGGATAGTCAATTTCGCCCCACGGCAATAAATATCTAACAAAAGAAATCGCCATCTTACCAGTTCTCGAGATGCAATGGTCCTGCGCTACGACACAAAACGATCGTAAAAATGTGGTTGTTCTTAACAGGCAAAAAAAATCCATTTTCTTAGGTGACTCAGTAAATTTTTGCAATATACAATTGGCGTCATCACCATCTACGATCGTGACCAAGAAGAACTTGTGTGAGCTTCCAATTACCTTGGAAGTGGTCAGCCAATTGTCAGCTAACCACTACGTTAGTGGATGCCGGCGTGTTATTTAGACGAGAACGGCCCAATTCTCCTCTCTCATCACATGTAAGCGGTTAGCTCAATAGTTTTAATTGCGATTTTCTGGAAAATAACCACCAAAAAAATGAGAGGTATTATGACATAGTCTGGAGATTAAAACTCAATGTTCTGGTCGAAATACTACTGAATTTAATCAATACCGTTCCTTGAAACAACTTTTAAAACATTTATGTTACAATCAAACAGGTTTCAAGAACATTTCACATTTTAGCTCGTGTAAAAAGAGCATAAACACTCGCCATACATGTACAACCTTCTCCAAGTGGGCCAAAACACACACTACATGCACCCTGCCACGTACAATGCAGGCGCCCAATCAAAATTAGCTGGCCAGCGTCAAGATTGAAATGCTACCCCGTTTACTAAACTAACTATAGTCTGTGGAAACCCAACAACATAACAAATCAAGTTACAAACATTAATACAGATATTCAGGATACTTATAATTAACAAATGCAACATAATTCAATATTAATAATATTAGTAAATTAATAATAAACAATGATTGGGGGGTTAGCGATAGTGTCATGCATACCAGTTGATGTTACCCCCGTCTGATGGATATAACAGCAAAAAATTCCCATTAATAAAAGTAAACGGAGACTGGAATCTTATGATTTCAATTATTTATTTTCTCCTGTTCACTATAAAGCGAAAATAAATCGGAATAAGTAGTGAGAGGTTACAACTCTGAATTTCAAACGATTGTTATTTCGGGTCTCAGTAAAAATTTGTTGTAAAAATAGTTTTCTAATCGGAGAGACGATTTGTACCTGTACTCTCCCGAGAAAAAATGGGCCGCAACTTTTGTAACTTGGATACTGACAGTTGGAAGCAGTTGACGTCCGAGCTGTACCATGTATTTCTAATTATTTTTCTTATGGCTTTATGCCTCTCCGACGGCGAGATCATTTGAGGCGGGATAGGAATGCACGGGAAGGAACTCTGTATGGCGTTTCGAAGGAACCATCCCAGCATTCTTCTGGAGAGATTTGGGTAAACCATGGTAAACCCAAATTTGGATGGCAAAACGGGTATTCGAACCTGTGTCGAGGCCAGATTGTTACCGCTCGTTCGCATGTTCTATCGGGCACAGATCTGGGGACCTTGGTGGCCACGGGAGTACCTCACGATTACGCAGACAGTTCCTACACACATGTGCCGTGTGTGAATGAGTATTATCCTGCTGAAAAATGGTACCAGTTGCGTGAGAATATTAATGATGTCGGTGAAGTACCATTGTTCGTTCAGATTTCCCCTCAATCACTATCATTCGTGACCTGAGGTCATACCCGATGGCTCTCCATACCATGAAACAAAGAGTAATACTGCAATGCCTCTCCAAAACGTTGGAAGGATGAGACCTCTCGCCAGGTCGCCCGCCGCTATACCCGTCGACGATGGTCATCCGAAGTAGTGCAGAACCGTGATTCATCGCTGAACACTATGCTACGTCATTCATCAGCAGCCCATGTTTCCGGTCACGGCACCACTCACAAACACAGCCGTTTGGGTACGTTACTGACGGCAGACCACGCATAGTATGATAATAACCTAGTCTGGCTGATGTTAGTTTCCGACAAATTTTGCGGGATGAAACTCAATGTTGCAGGGAGTCCACTACTTGTTCACGGATGGCAGTTGCAGCTGTGATTGCTGCTCAATTCGGCGATCCTCTCTTATGGTGGTCAGATGTGGTAGATGGGAAACTTGACGACAAATATGCCTGTACTCACTTTCCCATTCAGTCCAACATCGGGCCACTGTAACACACGAATCCTCACAAATCTGGATATTTCATGATTCGACCAGCCGGTCAAATGGAGACCCACAATGAGGCCCCTTTCAAACTCTCACAGGTGCTGATAATGCTGTCTCACAGGTGTGCGCTTTATCTCCGTATACTTCTCAGTACTACTCAACAGCTGACGCTGTTCACTGCCTTTACATACCTTACAATACCTAGCAATGACACTAAAAACCAACAACACTATTGCACTCTGGTGGCCACAAAGAATTGTTACTGTAATTATTTACATACCCGCCGTTTGTGTGTATGTTTTCCAAGTCACATTGAAATCCGAAAATGTTTTCTGGGTACTTCAATTTTTTGTAGGCAAGTGTATTTTAAAATAAATCCCAGTTCAGAACGTCAGGTTATTTACTTGACACATAACGAATGAACTTTTTTCTTTGAGTGGCCTTGTTTACCTGATATTAGTTTGCAGCCTTATGCTTTATAGCCAAATAAAAGTTTATACTTAGTTAAAGGTAACATTTACAAAGAGCTGTTACCCCTCTACGATGAGGAGTTCTGTTGAAAGAAGATCGGCTGCCCATAGAAGACGAATGAAGAAATGACGCAGATGTACTCGTATAATTGATCCCTGCGAAAGAGAGGCTCAGTGGTGCTCGACCCAACCAGCAGTGTCCTGGAGTCCAGCTCATTTGGTGCACCATGCGGTCGCCATTATACGACTGGGCATGTCTTCAACTCAGGCCGCGGCGATGCCACCACCCCGTTGTTCCCCGTGGCATCCGGCAACATTCCCAGTCCTGCCGTAACGGGGGAGGGGGGAGGAGGTTTTAATATTTCTATAACCATCCAGTGGAAGGTAGGGGAAGCTGGCTAGTGGATATTCTACGGGAGTTTTGAGTGGATTCATGAGCCTAAGCTCGGGTGACCCCCGCTTGCAGCAACTCCAACCGAATTCCAAAGAACTCTGTGGAATGTGAAGCTACATTCGGATTAGTTTGCTATTAACCTTGTAATTTGCCAATGAGTTTTGTTGGACAAACACATTACTCTGAAAGCCAAAGCATGTACACATTATGCAAAAACTCCTAAAAATAAATGTAGATTATTTAGAAATGGTCCACTTCAAGTATTAGCTTTTGAGGTCTCTGAAGAGTTCAACAGAAGGTTTAGCAATTTTTGTAGCCATATTTCTAATTTAAGACCGAGCCTGGTGTGTGACTAGTGAACGCTCGAATCCAGCATTCGGGAGGACGCCGGCTCAAATGCCGAGTCTGTCACCTAGACTTCATTTTTCAATTATTTTCAAAAACTCTGCTATCGAATGCCAGGATGGATATGTCAAAACGGCAGAATTTAATTCCTTCCTGGCCCTTGTCTCCAATCCTCTTCCATGTATACTGACATCGAGACGGGAGGAAATAAATTAATTCAGAAAAGGGACGCGAAAGAGAATAAGATCGTAATATTGGGAAGAAAGACCAAATACGATAGAAAATATATATTTCCAAATTTTGAAGTTATTCATTTGGAAATTACATACCTTCAGCACGCAGCATCTGTATGAGATCTAGAGCCTGTGAGATATCCTATGGTCAAATTCACTTGAATCTAATAGATCTGTCTCATAACAAGCGATTCGCCTTCGACCCAACAGCCGAGAATAGGATATGTATATGTACATGTCTCGTATTTAAATTGTTAAAATGTTGAAAAAAACAACATACATGACACAGTAAAATAATTAAATTACAAAAATTCTAAAAAAGTTTAATGAATTAACATTCTGCGTTAACGAACTACAAACTTTTCAAAATGTGTACTTAAGTAACTGTATATTCAACACCAAACTTACGTATATGCATATATGCATTCTCCAAATTAGTTGATATAAGGTGAAATAGATTTTCAAATAAAAGATCTACGCACAGGATGATGCGAGTGAACTAAGGTTTTTTGTTCAGTTTAATCAACAGTTTATAGACCATGGATTATTAATTTTAATTGATATGAATAAAAATGTCGAAGGAAAAATTAGTGATCTTGAAACTTTTAAATAAATCTATGAAATTCCAAACCAGTTGCTGAAATAATGAAGAAAGATAATTGTTTCTTAAGAAACCGATTAACAAAGAAAATAAGTTAAAGCCATCTATACTAATAAAATACCAATCTTGGTCACAATTTATTAGTAAAAATAAATAAATAAATCTATTTTTACTTTTGATTTAAATCAATTGTGCATCATTACTGAACCGTCATTCAGTAGAAAAGCACTAAGCCTGTAGCAGGGAGATAAGGTTGAAGCGGATAGCAACAAAATGAAATTAAACAGCCAGATAGCATTAAAAAAGAAATTAAAAGCAACTAATGACCGGAGGAAAATTTCGCAAGTAAAACGTTTATATGACAATATTATATCAAAACATTGACCCGTGTGAAAATTTCGCAAATAAAATGCGAAGAATGGTATGTGGTTTGTCGTAGGTTGAAAGAAGAACTGGCCCATTTGTAATATTATCTTCCTGATTTCACGCGATGTATGCTGTTCTGCAACCTTCAATTTTGACGGAAACACCTGAAGCTATAATTTCCCGGAAACCGAAGTGTAACAGCCCTCAGCAGCATACAATTAAGCTGAACAAAACACACACAGTATAACCTTATCTCTGTGATATGTGGTACTGCTATCTAGCGGCTTGGCTGTTAACTGTCTCTTATGCTTGACCTTAAAGTTAGTACTTTTGCCTTTTAAGTGTCGAATTCTGAAAAATTCCTTATTTAAAATATGTTGTGACGAATGCAGAGACCTTAATCCTTAAAATGATACTTGGTTTTCTAGGTCGGTTAGGTATCAAGGGAGATAAATGACTCTTGACCAAAAAAAAAACTTTTAGAAATAATATATATATAATAGGAAGTTAAATCGTATTTGTAAAGAGCGTTATGGCTTAAGTAATAACAATTGTATAATTTTGAGTTAAATGAAAAGTTCATTTTATTAATTGGCTTGACATTTATTTGAATATTCATCAGAATTTAATTATTTAGTGGAAAGTATTAACACCACTCTATCATCTTCATTAATTAAACATACTTATTTCCGGATGTTATTGTTAATTATGACCCTTCGATACATTTATTGTATAAGATGTGTACTTATGAATTAAAAAAAAAAAAAACAAGCAACTGAAACATGGCATGAGCTTTTACAATACTGCGTAAAATGGATCAGGCCTGTTAAGTGAATAGACATTACTTATCGATTGACGATTCATTTAACAGATTGTGTGTACGATATTCAGCTGCTACGAGATGTGTCGGCTGGTGGCTGGGAACAACAAGCACACAGGTCGGTGTCTGACCAGTGCTACGTGTCGCCGGCAGAGAAAGTGCTGTACCCCTGTATTGTGTTGGTCGTTGATCCCCGCTGTCTACAGTCAAGATACTATCGTCCTTCTGCTCGGAGTCATCGGCCACCAAGACAGCAGTAGATCTGCACTGTCATCTCTGAGGAGACATAGGCACAAGCAACTTTGAGCCAAAGATCAAGAAACTCGCAATATCAAACAATCTGAGAGGATTCAGCTGACGAACTTGTATTGGTGTAAATGACTCGGTGGGCTGATCAAATTGCACACCATACCAAATGCTCCAACAGTTTTCAGCCCCAAGGGATCCCAGTGTCTTCTGCGAAGAAGCAAATTGCCACGCCGTGTTGATTGTGGATAGTGAATGTTACAGTATCACTTGTTTCACGCACCTGACAAATACTCGATTCTGCCGACTGTGGTGAGAGAATCCTCCAATTTGACTCCATTAGTGCGTTTCGAGTTGTTATATGCGAGAACTCTGTGTTTCTGGTATTTTTTATAATATACATGGGACTCTGGATTTCTTTAAGGTCACAAAACGGCATTGACCCACAAATTTTACACGACCCAAGAGCGTCTTCAGTGACAACTCATGGGAACTTATAACATTACAGAGCAATAAGCTAACGAACTGTAAAATTTCATCGATCTCAAAGATGTCGATAATCGATATCTATCATAAGTGCGTCGTAGTACTAAACTCTTTGTAAGCAGTCGCAGTCGGTGTATGAAAGTAGCGCGGCAACTAGACTGTCGTTTAAGTATGGACTAATGGAATTCTCCCGAGTGAAAATGGATTTCTAATTCGCGCTTCCGAGCCGGAACAGAATATTGGCTTTCGTTTACGCCTCGTTCGGACAGACCGAGTAGTAAAAACTGCATTCGGTGAGTGTATAACAAGTGGATAATGTTGTGTGAACAATGACCACGCTAATAACTGAATTTACCCTAATTCATTGTAATTTTCACTCGAGTGGACCTGTAATCTCGGATTATTTTCAGTTGGTGGCCGGCGTATATGTGTTCTTTAAAATCAAAAGTGTGTGAATAAACTTACTACAGGATTAAACGACTGTGTTTGTGTAATAACACCCCGCACAGTATTAAATGTTTATAAATTATACCTAGGTTTGATAAATTGCTTGACATTACGTCGGCTATCAGCTGTGGCGACCGCATTGTAGAAAATAAGTACAAAACCATACATTAGGTATGTCACAATATCAGTGTACAGCAATTATAATTTTCATTAATTAATAAACCCCCCAAAAAAAAATACAAACTGTTGGTATTCGGGAATTTCGCAAACTTTGCAGGAAGACATTTTTAGCTACGGATGGAAAAGTAGTGACCGAGGAAATATTAACCAACTGGTATGATGAGACCTCTACTAACTGTCAGCCAGGAATAGCAGCGAAATATAATAATAGTTTATTTTCCGCATAACAGATACGCTTTGTATAGGAAACTATAGATATAAGATTTTAAAAAGTAAAAGGGCAAAAATCCGTAATATTACTACAATTTTATTAAAGATAGATTAATTTTTTTTAACCGTTTAACGTCTCTTAACAGCGACGTCTTTAGAGACGGGAAAGGATGGCGAGCAAGGAATGGGAAGGAATTCAGGCCATGACCTTTTGAAGGAAGCATCTCGGCTTTTGAATGGAGTGATTTGGGAAACCGTGGAAAACCCAATCTTGGGGGATTCGAACCGCCGTCCGCCCGAATGCGAGGCCAGAACGCTAGCCGTTACACCACCACTCTTGGTTAAAGATAGATTAAGACAATATACCTATAAACATTATTTAAATGTTAGAGCAGTGGAAATGTGCTACAGTAAGAGGTCTGAAAGTAGTTTTAGCAATTAATCCTAGAAATTATGCTGCATATCCTAAAGCTTAATACTGCTGCGGTAACCAAGGTACTCCTCCTGCGAATCTTTAGACCATTGCCAAACGAAGCGTTGTCGTGGAATAGTTTTCAGAGCCTGACCGAGCTAGGTGGGTAAGAGGGAAGTCACGGGTTCGAATTCCCGCTCGGCTTTTCCATCACATGGTTTTCTATCGTTTCCCTAAATCACTCCAGCCGAATGATGGGATGGTTAATTCAAAAGTCTATGACAAATTCCTTCCCGTTCATTTCGCCAGTCCTTCCTGTCACGCCTCTAATGACAATTACGTCGATGAGGCGTAAAGCCATAAAAAAATAAAAATCTTAATGTCCTAAACGTTATTAAAATTCCATCCTTTAAGAATATCTTTGATTTTCTGAAAAAAGTCATTGCCGGCCACGTCATGCATTCACGGAAATTTTTTTACAATAGTTATTTGTTTCATGACAAAAATAAAAAAAACATGAGTTGGAGAAAAGTTCGGCCCGTTTCACTTTCTTTACAGAACTCCCAAATAATGCACATGTGTCTTGATAGTATAATTTCAGAGTAAACAGTCCATCGGATATCATAAAAGGTTATCAACGACATTTTTCTGTTTATTCTTTTTCTCCTACGAAGGTGTTACCAGGGTGAAGGCGCAGGTGATTACCATGGGCGCAGTTTATCCCTCCATGGGAACGTCTGAGGAGATGAATCGGGTGGTTCCCCTTTGACTTCTCCAGTGTACAGTGTTCCTAAGAGTTATTGTAATGTGGCTGAGTGTGTTAGGGTGTGTGTTCATTGTAGAGTGTTGTGGTCAAGAGATGAAAGAAGGAAGAGGGTGAAAACCGGCGCCGGCAAATTCAAGTCCAATTATCCGTTGGACACCAAAGGGGCCGCCAAGCTTAAAGTCCTCACCCGAAGGATGAATCACCATCAACAGAGTCGTATGACCTCACTCCATACGCACTGCGAAAATGTTTGGGATTTAACCAAAGATCTTAATGCACAATCGGATGATCAGTGATCTCTGCTACCCTGCCGGGCAATTTCCGTCACGGTGCCGCAACCAACTGAGCCAAGAGGGGGGGGGGGGGGGCGACTTCCCATTTTGAGAAGCAATATTTCCTGACTTGTAACAACAAAATACTTTGAAAAGGGATTTGTAGGATTTTTTTAAGTTATATCACGAAACATTCATTCCACATTTTTGGAATCGTGTCTCACGTTTCAGTATTGTATAGTTTTCCATAGATATGTAGGAACAGTTTCTTTCTTACATTCTGATAACAGATTTTCAAGTTACTACGCATTCCGCTTGTATCGTGGTTTAACACGGAAACCAAATCACCTAACACTTACAAGAACAAACCTAACTAAGTAAAAAATTCTTATCCGCAGCGGGTTTTGAGTCTGAAATCCTGAATTTTCAAAGCAAGCATCTTAACCAGTCAGCTATCAGCCCTATTACCACTCATTGTCGACAGCGACTGTCATGGGCATAACGAGTATACTATGGATGCATTCTTAATGCTAAAGCAAATTTCGCACAAAGCCGTATCAGGCGGAGCAGCGGCTTGCTTAGGAGATTTTTTTAATGTCTGAGTTCGTAGTTGGTGGTTCTTGTATGTCAAAAGTCGCTGTTGCGATAAAATCAAATTGCAAACAACCTGAAAACTGATTACCAGTGCCCTGCAGTTGGAGGCATAAATTTTGTTGGTAAATCCATTCTTCCAGGTAGGAAATTATTGTTTCAGATTTCTAATCTACGAAGACAACTACGTAAGATATTTCTAACAGAACAGATAAATTAGGTTGAATGATAAATTTTTACCCGACGACCCATGAAGACAGCAGAAGATTGAAATTACTATTAAGCACCAAGAAGAAAAAGTTTTAAAAAATAGGGTTTTCAAGGTTAAGTAATCCATCATAATTGTGACAGCCTAAGTGGATTTCGGAGAGGATAACAAGGTTGTTTTATTTTATTCATGGCTTTACGGTACGTCGATCTCTAGGTCATTAGAGGTGGGATGCGATTGGGGACGAGGAACAGGAAGGAATTCGGCCATGGCCTTTTGTTGAAGGAAGCATCCCGGCATTCTCCTGGAGTAATTTGGGGAAACCCAGATCTGGATGCCCGGAAGGGGATTCGAGCCTGCATCCTCCCGAATGCGAGGCCAGAACGTTAGGCGTTCACCCACCACGCTCGGTAAGACATTTCTAAACGACTGTCTGTGAATTTTTCAGAATGAAGCAATGAAAGAGGCGAACTTTGGGAAAGATGTTATAGCATATCATTTCACTCGTGTGTTATAAGAAATATCGTATTATTGTTTCCCTAAGAAAATATATGCAGACCCATCCACTAATGTCACTTCGCAAACGTTTTGAACGAGGGGCTGGGATGAATTAAAAGATTTAATTCCGTATCTAGTCCTACTATTCCGAATTTTGTGATCGTTCTTATACTATTAAGTTATCCCGTTTCCGTTGTCTCTTCTCCATTCACACACTACAAGCTTATATTATTACGGGAAAACAATCATACAGCATTCCATAAGGATGAAATAACTTATTTAAAATTATTACAAATCTAATTGTTGACTTAACAACACCATCTCTCTAAGCATTTTGTTACGGTAGTATTCCTTCTCTTTATATTCTAGAATAGAATATCGTAGCGCTGAATGGAGTAATAGTGACAATCAAGGTAGCTCGTAGTTTGTTTTGTAGAAGTGAATTCCAGACTTCGTATATAGGTTTTAAAAATAAGTTCCCAGTTTACATGATTACCGAGAATCGGTGCAGAGACGAAAGATTTGACGTGAAAACAAATAATTATACTGCAGCACAGTTATTTTTGCTGATGTTTTAATTTACGCAGTGCGTGCCGCGTTTCGGAAGTAATTGTCATTTTCAAATGCATTATTGTTACATTTTCAGTGTGAGAAGTGCTTGTGTCTGTTTCTGCTGGACATTAGTAAAGCTGTGTTGCAGTATAATTATTTGCTTAACCGTCAATTACAACAGTTACACACTTTCATAAATCCATTTATTATGGATAAAGTTAAGAAATGATATTTCTGGGGTCGCTGTGCTTGTTTCAAGAAAACCAGAATGCAATTATTATAACACTAGCCCGTACCCGCGACTTCGTACGCGTGGCTTAGTAATGTTTTTGCCAGAATTAAATATAGAAAGTTGTTGGTAACGAAGAATTGGTCCCAAACAATATCGAGTCGGAATAATATGACAGGAAAGCTATCACTATATCATTGTACCGTCGAACCTGTCTCTTGAAGAGAATCATATTCCAACATATTTCTGTCACCATTCGATAAGGTCTCAAATTTCGTGACTACAACTGTTAATCATACTGGAAAAAATATCCTGTGCCCTTCATACAGATTTCCTTATAAAATTCCATCACAACGATATAGCCATTTAGTCATCAAAACGTAACAAAAAGACAGAGACTTACTTCCGTATTTATAATAATATTACTGTGGTTCACACTCACACACTAACTGCGAACAACACCTGAGGGATCATTATAACGTAAAAAAGTGTACACCTACAACATTGCAAGACTACCTACGATTTGCCTCGTATTGCACCCCTAACTTTCTAATATCTACAGTTTAACATTCAATCCGAATAACCTACGGCCAAGGCCTGACTCTTACGATGAAAAACAATTTTTAAAGATCTTGGCCTTCACAGAGATTTGAACCGGAGACCACGACGTTCGTAAGCAAGCGCTATAACCACTCAGCTGGCAGTCCACTACACGGAAACACGGTACGTTGATGTCCACATCCAACGTGTCTGTCTATCGCCGTATTTCGAAGTTATGAGGCAAATGTGTTATTTATACAGATAATTTTTCAACCAAATGTAGACAGTATTTTTCTCCTTGTTTCAAAGGATAAGTGTGCAAAGTTTCATCGACATCGGATGAAAACTGTGGATTTCTATGAAGAACAAACAAACAAACAAACAAACCAACAAACAAACAAACATACATTCATCTTTATATGTAAAGATTAGATATATTTACTTTACGATGCTATGTCTACCACCGGAAGCCTACAAACGTAAAGGTGAAACTGATACGTCCCAAATCGTTGAGTCCAGACCGACAGCTACTGGTTAGCAAGTAGCTGCAGTTCTGTGAAGAGGGGAAAATCCTAAACCGACAGCGAGACACTTAGCGATGCGACAGGAGAAATGAGTTTTGAGATGAGTCAGCACGAGAACCACGAACAAGTCACAGCTGGTTTTCAATCACACTTTCCGTATAAAATGTCTCCATTTCTTACTGACAATGTTTGGGCTTTGGAAATCACCCACCGAGCGTGGGGGGGGGGGGGGGGGCGGTCACGCCTGGACTCGCATTCCAGAGGCGTGGGATCGAATTCCCGCCCGGCCTCCCAGAATTCGGTTTTCCATGGTTTCTCGGAATGATTTCACATGAATCCCGGGACGGTTCATTCAACGCCATGGCCAAATACTTCCCGTTCCTTGCCCCAGGCCTTTCCACCTCTAATAACCTCGACGTCGACGAGGTGTAAAGCAGTAAACAAATCAAATCACCCCCAAACGAACTACTCATATTCCTGAATACAGAAAAGAAAATATTTTCTTCTATCATTAAATGTAAATTTATACTAATCACGAGTAAGAACAATCTGTATTACTACTTATGATTTTATTGATAACTGAAAAATCAAGTGTTTGAAGACTTCATCGTGACATTGAGCTCCTCCTAGCTTTTATCTGATGCTTTAAAGATATTCTTAAAATTTAAGGAAACAATAAAAAAAAAAAAATTTCTAACTGTATACGTAATGCATTATGTTAAAAGTATATAATTGTTGTTAGTGATTCAACATTTATAAGAACACTTCTTATCTATTTTTACTTTTTTCTTCTATACTGACTGTCTTACTGATGTGTAATAATGCTCAAACAGTAATTTGTTAACATGAAGACACTCAGTTTCCTTCATACCGCTACTACATATTTTGTCGAACCGGATTCACCACTGAAAAGCTCACAGTGATCTTTTAGAGGCATGTTACACCCTAAGTACAGATGCGCATTAAGTCTTCTTCCAGGGAAGTTTTATTAATTTTAAAAAAAAAACAACATATCAATGCTTCTTCTCTTTATACGTATTTACACACGTTTCAAACGTTCTATCTATTGGAAGAAGTTATTTAATTTGAGATTCAACAGCAATATCATTCATTATTTTCGCTGCTGAAAGACGTCTTGTATCAATTGCCTTTAAAAAAAAAATATGCAAAAATATCTTACTTGATTTAACGTGGGAGAATAGAGATTTCACACGATGAATATTTTTCCTTACTTTACACCTTCGCTGATACTTTTTTTTGTCGTCTCTACAAAAGAAGCAGCCAACTATGTTGCAGCCATAAAATATTTGCAACTACCTAGAAGTTCACAAACATCTTACACTTTAATGTTGAAAAAAGAAAACACATAGATTAGAGTTATCAGTAGGGTTCGGAACTTAATGACCAAAAAAAATAAGGAAATGTGCATTCAAATATGACATTCAAATGGGCAAATATTAACTAAGAATATCAAAATATGACCACACATTTAAATTTAATATAGATTAAAATATGCTCAATTATACCATCATTTAATTAATCTAGTAGTGTCGCTTTCATGCAGCATTATTTGGTTCCATGCACTCACTGCACCATTTGGAAATTAAATTTTAAATAGTTTTGTTGCAGTCACTGTAATTTCACATAATTTACAAATAAGATCTGTTTCGTATGTTCTAGAATACTCCCCTCAAAATTCCTTTACATAATTCCATAACTTTCAGAAAATTTCATTTTCGGCAGATTTAACACTGAGGATTACTTTATTTTCAAAATGAAACATTGAATGACGCTGATCGACACAGGCATGCTGCTGCTGCATTGTCGAGATAAAAGGAGAGCGGAACATTAACGTTTATAGAGTGACTATAATGTATAACACTAATTCTTGACTGGTGTATTCTGACCAATTCAGTGACAATGGTTTTTCCTCCAATGTATAACAGGAGTACAGTTCTGCGAATAATTATCTTCTCATCTATAACTTCTACTGAATTCCCGATAACATTTAAAAAATTAAGTTTTTTTCTTCAAAATATGAACAAATGGCCATAAATATTATCGCAATATGACCAATCATCTGAATATGTATTTATATGTTATATAAAAATAAATTTAAATAAAATCAGAAAGTTTTAATTCAGCATTACAGCTCAAAAAGAAGACAGGAAAACAATATAACTATCATAAAAATCCGAACCCTAGTCATCAGAATACCAACTATATTTCATGCAGTATTTAGTTAACCGTACACAATCTGAATTACTGCTATTTTAACAATTTACGTCTCTTTATTAAAGCTATTCAAAAACTAATGTTTTATTGGACAAGTTACATCTTTTGAAGTAGTTAAACAGAATTTTTTACTATACATAAATTATGTGAATTACAGTCGGAAAATGGCGGAAAATTTGCTATAATTACTCAACTTGAGATAATTGAAAAACAAATCGTATAAAGACCGAAAGATACAAAAATTATGCCAAGCAAGTGTTTAGACAGCAACCATATCCTTCTGTTTGTCGATCCACATTGTACCATAACAATATTCAGGAGTAAAAACTAATAGGTTACCGTAAAATTAACCCTCCGTTGACGTAGACGTCGAGGTAATAAGAAGTAAGAAAATACTAGGGCATGGGATGAGAAGGAATTCAACCGTGGACATTTGAAGGAATAATCCAGACTTTCGACTGGAGTGACTTTTGGAAACCAGGGAATAATCTGAAATCTGGACTGCCGGATGAGGATTCGATCCCACGTCCTTCCGATTGTGTTGCCCGAGATTATTGTTCACCCATCAGGCTGTCACTACCGAAAAATAAGGCACAGAATGCTAATGGCCTATAAAATATGATATAATAATACATGCAGCAAAACAAAAGGCACAGTAAAGGAGAATTGGCATATTAAGGTATCCTACTCCAGAGGGGGAAAAAACTGGAGCTTATAGGATTCACAGCATAGAATTCCCGAACTTATTAGGGCTTCAGTAAGTTTTTTTTCGGTTTTTGCAACCATTTAGCCAGCTCTATTTTGATTACGTTACAATTGCTGTATCAGGCTTCCATTGTGATATTGTTGACACTAAAGTGAGGACAGCACATGACGAACACAACACTTAATTAAAACCACCCAAGCCCGAGGCCGGACTCGAAGGGATGGTCCTTAAAATGCAAGGCTAGCGGGCTTGCCCCTACACTACTTTCAGTAAGTTCATACAAACAACAATAGAGAAACAGGAAAAGCAGGGTAGCTGAGAGATATTTACTAACAAAACTGAAAAATCATATGTATTAATTCAAAAGGTATTTTTTTTTTTTTTTTTTTTTTTTTTTTTTGACGACTTATATTTCACGCGTTATAGTTGTGAAAATTCGGTATATGAATGTCATTTTTAAGAGTAAGTTCTTAAATTCTGTGACGTCATTAATTAAGAAAGATTTTTTTTGGAAATTCAACCCGTAAATGGCAAAATTATGAACAATCAAGGTCACGTGTATGCGATAGTACAGGAGCAAGCTGCTAGGCTACGCTGGCGTCGATTAGGGCTGTTCGTATTACCACAAGAGAGCAGCACCAATTATCACAGAGATAGTGATTTTGGGATATTTTTGTTTCTGTTAGGAAACATTTCATCATTTCTAATTGTTTCGTAAGACGTTGTAGATGTTTTGCTACGAACATGTTTCAGCTGACAAATAAACAATTGCTACAATAGAACCAGTTCTTCTTCCATCGAACTAGAAACCATCGACCTCGCTATTAATCGCAAATCATTCGCGAAATTTTCGTAAGGTCACTTATTTTAATAAATTTAATAAAAGATCGTACCCGCAGTATTAAAATCTATACCGACAGAGATTGTATAAAAATGGTCGATAAAAGAAATAGGAGCATTATAAGATATGTAAATTTGCTCAGAAAAGAAACTAACTGTTTTAATAAGTTATTGAAAGCATTGAATATAAATGAAAGCCAGAGGGGTTGATCACCTGATATAGAAAAGCAACAAATTTTAATACAAAAACAGAAAACGTCTCGAGGAAATAGAATAGGAGACATAAGTAAATGAGCAATCTGGAGAAATGATAAAGGAAACGATAGTTGATTGATTTTAATAACTACATCGAAATATCACCCATGAAGGGAAAACCAAACATTCGTCGATTGAGGAAAAGTTCGTGAGACACTGATTCATGAACACAAAGAGGAAAGGAGAGTGTGAATAAACACGACTAATCCTATTTTCATATTTCCTTAAGATGTTGGAAGAAATAAAAGAAAGAACCAAGAACATCAACGAATTTGTAACTTCACTATAAATTTAAAGATTCTTAGTCTCAATTTGGACGGGCAAATTATGATACCACTGTTGTCGATGGAGCAGAAATTGTAACTAATGTTAATGTTTGGCACCATCACAGAATAAAATATGTAAATCGTTACAAATGAACATTTTGAAATGATCGAAAGGTATCCTCTAATTATAATCCTATTATTAGATCTATGGAGGGTGCATAGCTCAGGCGGTAGGGCGTCTGAATACAGCCCGGAGGTCCGGGGTTCCATCCCCGAAGAAGCCGAGGACCTTTCCTCGAAGCTGAATGTTCAGAACGATTACCACCCCCCCCCCTCCCACCCTAAGCCACTCAGCCCGTTATCAAATGAGTACCGTGGAGGGAACTGCGTGGGAAGGTAAAGAAAAGCTCTACCTCCGCTAATCCTACGGGAATACGGCTTGAAAGTTGTGAAAACCCACTGCCTTTACCTTTACCTTTCGGTGTAAGGGGAAGTTTTCAATTCTTTGAAATAAAACAGACATACTATCTACCTTCAAAAACCAGTGATGGATGTTTTACCTTTATTGCTGAATTTACAGTGTAAAATAAATGTTATTAAAATTTATTACACAAGCCAGACCAAGTGCAACTATTCCTTTCTGTTTGGGTGATTCAAAAGCTTATGGAACATTTACGGAGTCATTAGCGGATTAATTGCATGTTCGTGGTGGAATGTAGTAATAGTTTGTGGAGTGGTGTGGTGTGCTGATGTAAGGTCGCGTACGGCGGCAGCGAGAAGATGTGCACTTTAGCCGAGAAACGGTCGCAATATGTAGTGTGACAACAAAAGCCTTGTCACAGTTTCAAGTTAAATTAGTGGCGACTCATCGGCATCGTCTTCCAGTCATAAGATGCTGCTACCGAGAGAAATTACCTCTGGGAAAAAAAGGATATGGTGAGCCACACTTGTGTCATTACAAATTGAGCAGTTGGAACATAAGAAGCATAGGACAGGATACAACAGAGATACATTAATGAAAAACTAGCTGGAAAAGCGGAAGTACAATAAGTTCATTTATTGACTTCCAAAACACAAACAACAAGCGCTAATAATTACACTAGTAATTTTGAACTGTTTGGACAAAAAATCGAGTTTCGACACATGTAATTATTAAAGTTTAGATGTTGTGCAACTGCTGTCAGACTGGATAAGAAAGATGGAATTTTTGAGAATGTACAAAAAAAAAAAAAAAAAACCTGGAGTGTAAATAAGAAGTTTTCTTTCCCTTATACCTTTCATCGTACTTGTTGATGGACATTTAACGAAAACTAATGCAAATGGAAAATATGAGATTATCTATCTATCGTTTTACAATAGGGGTCGCCAATACATAAAAAGAGGAAGCCGGGGCTTCAATACTACAAAACTAAATTTAAAGAATATACTAGGGGCAGTGTGAAAATAGTGCTACACAAAATCTTTTAATGGCGTATTTGTTATTTTGCGAGGACTACACTAACTTGACTAACTTTGAATTGTGCAGTAGAAAATAATATAAATTAATCCAAAGCGTTATAAGATATCCGTATGTTTGAAGAAAATTCCTGCCGGCCTCGGTAGCGTAGGGGCTAGAGTGTTAGCTCCACGTGCCGAAGGTCGCCGGTTCGAGTCCGGCCGAGGGCATGGGTGTTTAGTGTATGTGTTGTCTCTATGTCATGTCCATCGTGTTGTGTCTAGAACCATTTGGAAAAATGATACACTGTGAAGCAATTAAATACACTGGATGATTCAAAATACACTTGAGTTGGCTGTATGGCCTCGAAGCCAAAAGCCATAAAAAAAAAAAAAAAAAAAAAAAAAAAAAAAAAAAAGAAAAAAAAAAAAAAATCCCTATCGCGATTATCACAACGGTCCTCTTAAACATTAATTAGTGAACAGTGAATTATTCCAGATTTTACTAGATCTTTCGTGTTCCAGTACTCTTAGGTGCAAAGCATGAATAGCATTACTCAGCTGTTGGCCAGAACACAGTCGACAGCTAACTCAGAAACCACAGTGAAAGTAAGATAAGAACAGTGTCCGGGATAAACTTATCCGAAAGGTTTTTACACCACGAATAAGGCAGATCCGGACATATAGTTTAACACTACGCCACTAACTAATGACCCAGACTGATAATTAGAAAATGTTTAGCTTCACATAATTTACTCTACATTCTTATTTCAATCACCAGTTATTGCGATATGAGAAAATTCGCATCCTTTTAGAGAACATCCCACTTTAGTTCCTTATTCAACAAGCTGTTTTAACATCGATATAAACGTTACACTAGTTCGTAATTTAATTTCGAGCCATTCGTACATCTTTGGATGACGAAATGGAAATTCCAATCGTAACGTTACGTCTATGCCGATAACAGCGATGACGTCACATTATACTGAAGCAATTACAGCATAAACAAACGTTATTCCCTTGCAATTCAAGGACATTTCTCAGTAACTCGTATAGAGGTTAAAGGTTAAATGACGCCCAGCGGACATTTAATTGCAAACTGATTGCTGACAGCGAAATAGAAGCTAGCCCATGAATCACTCTATGTGGGGAACTAACACATTGCATATTCAACACAAACATCAACATGGATTCGAAATATGTTTCAAATACATTCATCACAAAAATAAACTTTAGTTGTATTTCAAATACTTATATAGTAAATAACGGCGAGTGGAATGTTGCTGAAACACATCAATGTACTGCTTTAAAATTCTCGTACAACACTTCGTTGACTCCATCTACAGTAAGTCCCGGTAAATCTTAATTTATTAATTTTTTCCGGATATTTACGTCTTTTCTATCACTATGCAGTCGTTATGCAAAGCTATATGAGCTGCATGACACAATTTACCTTACGTCTTATCTTTACTTAGTACAAATTCAGTGTCTGCCTGTGTGTTAATACCCTTATAACTCTAAAAACACTTTTCCATTCTACATGAAGATTAATTTTTAGCTTCTTCATCCGGTTCTCTTTCAGTGATGAAATATTACGTACCTCTGTCTGCCTGGATGTTCGTAAGCTTATAACTTCATAACCGCTGATGCATGAATTTTACTATCTGTAATTTTATCATCTAGTCACTTTTTTTGTGTAAATTTTACTATGCTGCATGAAGCACATTTAAGTAAAACGATAAAAATAGGAGTCTCGTATCTTCCTAACTCGTGAGGGATACATCAAGAGAATGCATGATATATCTCATGATCATAGTACGTTATATATATTATAAAAACTAGCTGACCCAGTGAACTTCGTTTCACCTACATCATTTATGTATAACGTATCGAGATGGCAACACCTGACATTACCGATCAAAAACTTTTTATTGTCATGACTGTACAATAGTGTCTCTTTTGTGCACGTCACGGTTTATGCAGTTGTTCTACTGCAGACACTTATGTCAACA
Source organism: Vandiemenella viatica (assembly GCA_031002005.1). Classification (NCBI taxonomy): domain Eukaryota; kingdom Metazoa; phylum Arthropoda; class Insecta; order Orthoptera; family Morabidae; genus Vandiemenella; species Vandiemenella viatica. Next base: position 216,288,941 of record JARYHS010008074.1, on the reverse strand, counting down.
AATAAGGTGCCTACTTTTTTTTGGTCTGTAATTATAATATGCATTGCCCGTCTTACAATAAGTGGATTGAGCGACAGGACAACCAAAGTTCATGTCCTAGTTGTTATAACGTTTTGTTACGTTGTGACGAATATAAAACAATAATTATTTTATTTCGGACGGATATGTTTTAGTGACAACACCACACATACATTTCACATACACCCACAAGCACACCCTTACACACATTCAGCACACTATATCTCTGTTTTAATTTCATTCGGTTACTAAACGAAATTTGCTAACAAATCAAATGAATACAAAATTTTTATCTACACTATTTTGTATTTCTAAAATCTAAATACACGATAATCCGAATGTTGTGGATATATGCTAAGCGCTTGCATCAAAATGTGATCGCTGTGAGTGGAGCGCATTAATGAGTAATCGACACTGAGGTACCGAAAGAAGACTGAAGCTATGTATTGTTAAAATAAAACACAATATCGCCTTGTAGATAGTGTTTTATTTCATGATAGTCAATTGTTTAAGGCATGCAGCGTTGCCAGAGAACATTTTGTATTGGAAAAGAGCAGCTGACATTAGGTCAGTTACGAAGGTCACAGATATCCTAGTGGCAATCGGCTGGCCATATTGCGCGGAGAAAAGTCCAAAGATGGACAAAAATAGTGTTAGAATGGAGTCCAAAAGATCACCACAAACCGAGAGGCAGGCCGATGGGTTAAAGACATTCGCAGGGCTTTAAGAATTAACTGGCTGAAGATCACCCAAGATCGCAATGCTTTGCTATTGATAGACTTTGGTACACATTTAGATTAAATGAATAAATTTGAATGTTTGTATTTAAATTTTAATTACTGTTTCATTCAATTTCTACAATGGTCTTGGATATGAAATGTTTTTAGTTATTCCAGGTACACTGGCAAAAATTAAGGGGATGTAAAGGAGAAGAGGGGTTGCATTTTTGGAAACAATATTTAGACAGTATTTTTCTGTATATTTTATATTTTATTTTATAGTATATGTGTACAAATTTCCATCAAAATCGGATATAATCTGTGAGTTTTTCTAAATTAGGGGGATGTGAAGGGGATGAGGGGTTGCGTTTTTGGAAACCACATACAGGCAATATTTTTCAATTTGTTTTTAAGTATACGTGTGCAAATTTTGGTGGAAATCGGACAAAATCTGTTGGCTTGTTTAAATTATGGGGTGTTATGGGGAAGAGGGGGTGGTTTTTTGGAAATTTTATTTCTTAGGTACCATCTCCGAAATGCTCTAGACCAGTGGTTCCCAACAGGTGGTCCGCGGACCCCCAGGGGTCCGCGAGCTATGCCAGAGGGGTCCGCAAAATGCTATTAGAATAAAAAATATATTAAATATATTTCGTATGATAACAAATTTTTTGTTTTGGCCGTTTCCTGCATGAGCAGAGCTTTAGCGAACGGCTAACTTCTGCGTCTAGCAGAAAATAGTTCTGCTGTATGCCGTTAGACTGCGCGCGCTGCCTCTTTGCAGCTGACAACTGACAGTCACTTTACACAGAAATTCGTATTTCAGACGACAATCGGCCATTGTTAATTTATTGCCAGTGCTTTCACAGACCGTGTTCAGTATTCAATATTCTGTATTACAACAGTAGTGTTTGTAAAGCGTTGTTTTTCGCGGAAGCTACAGTTCGTGTAGTTAAAAATGGACCGTTGGTTAAAAAGTGGTTCGTTAAAACGAGAAAGGTCTACAGATGAAGAGGAAGGTAATGCATTTGATGTGCAAGCAAGTAAGTCAGTGACTCTCGAATCGAAGTCAGTGTCCATTGAACCTAAATCGTCGGCGTACCTTGAACCTAACTCTTCCAAGATCAGTGTTAAGCTTACTGGAAAAATTAGAAAATATAACTCTGATTACTTGGAAATCGGTTTTACGTTCACTGGACCTGAGCAACAGCCTAAACCTCAATGTGTAATTTGTTATGAAAGCCTTTCGAATGAATGTATGAAACCAGCAAAACTCCGGCGTCATCTTGAAACAAAGCACCCAGAGTACAAAAGTAAGTCATTAGATTTTTTCAAAAATAAATTAGGAGAGTTGAAAATATCTCGTAAAACAATTACTAAACACTCTGGTGCAAATGTAAACGAAAATGCAACCCTTGCGTCTTACGAGGTGGCTCAGCTTGTTGCTAAATGTGGGAAAAACCACACAATTGCTGAGGAACTTATACTGCCATCAGCAATAATACTTTGCAAGAGAATGTTAGGTGATGCAGCTGCTAAGGTAATAGGAACTGTCCCGCTATCAAATAATACTGTTCAAAGACGAATTACTGATATGGCAGTTAACATCGAAGAAACATTGTTGGCTAGACTTTGCATGAGTGACATGTACGCTCTACAATTGGATGAAAGCACAGACATATCTAAAAAAGCTATAATGTTGGTTTTCGCACGATTCTTATGGGAGGACCAAGTGTTTGAAGATTTCCTTTTTTCATGCGAACTACTGCATACAACAGCAGACGATATTTTTACTGCATTAAATAATTATCTCAATGAACACGATGTCACCTGGAAAAAATGTGTAGGCTTGTCGACGGATGGAGCAAAGTCAATGGCTGGCAAAAAAACAGGACTTCTAGCTCGTATCAAAGCAGTAGCCCCTGAGGTGAAATGGACTCACTGTTGTATCCATCGTGAAGCCTTAGTAGTCAAAAGATTGCCTGAACCTTTGCAAAAGATACTTAACGAAGTAGTTCAAATCATTAACTATATTAAAACTCGACATCTGCAATCCAGATTATTTTCTTTATTGTGTAAAGAGATCGGCAGTGAGCATGAGCAACTTCTTATTCATACAGAAGTAAGATGGCTTTCTCGAGGTAGGATCTTGTCAAGATTTTTTGAACTTAGAGACGAGGTTCGTGTCTTCCTTCTTGACACAAAGTACGCGGATTTTCTCACTAACTTCTCTTGGCTTTGCTCAGTTGCGTACTTAGCTGATGTGTTTGAACACTTGAATGTGTTAAACTTGAGTTTACAAGGAAAAAATGTAGACATGTTCAAAGTTGAGGATAAGATTAGTGCTATGGTCAAAAAATGTCAAATCTGGGCGTCAAGAATAGAAAACGAGTCACTAACTAACTTTTCTACTTTAAAACAATTCTTGGAATCATCAGAGGAGAGTCTGCCTGACCAGATCAAGATCAATGTAGCCGATCATCTACGCAGCCTAGCCACCACTTTTAGAGAGTATTTCCCTAAACCTGACCCTGACGACAGATGGATTCGAAATCCTTTCAGCTGTGAAGAAATAGACAAAATCCATGGCCTCACTGTAGAAGAGCAAGATCAACTTGTGGATCTGTCCAGCTGTGGTACGATGAAAAACATTTTCATCTGTGATAAAATTACAGACTTCTGGGCATCAGCACGCAAGGACTACAAGAAACTTGGAGATAAGGCAATGAAAAAGATTCTTCCATTTGCAACCACATATCGGTGTGAGCAAGCATTTTCTTCCATGTGTTTCATGAAAAACAAATATAGGAATCGACTCGACATACGGTCGGATTTCAGATTGAAAGTTTCAAGTTTGGAACCTAATATTTCAGAAATAATGAACTCAAAGGTCAGATTGAACTCATCTCATTAAGAATTGAAAATTAAAACTAACTGTATACTGATGGAGTACTTTCAAATAAATAATACCTTGTATGAAATTAGTGTTTTCTTATTTTTCACACATATCTACTCAATGCAATCTCAAGTGTAGTACACTTGAAAGACCAATACACTCAGTTTTAATTTTTTCCTGTCATTTTCAGTTCATACTCAATTTTTATTTTTTAAGGAGTTTCTTATACTAAACACCCAGATTTGAAGACAAAGATTTTGAGCAATAATAAAAAATTTAACAATAACAATGATGGCTAAATTGAAAAAGTTTTAAGCTCAATATTTGTTCAATAATGAATATGTCAATGTTGTTTATAAGTACCAAATATAGAAAACGTATAAAAAGACTCTTGATTGGGTTTTTTTTAGGTATTTGATACTGTGATATGACAAAGTACCAACCATGCTCGATGAGGGGGTCCTCGAGAAAATTTTGTTGGGAACCACTGCTCTAGACATCTCACCAAAGTTTCACCGTAATCGGATCAACGGTTTAGGAGCGCATAGAGCATAAACAAAACTTACATTGATTTTTATATATAAGATTAAATTGTCATTATTAGGATTTTCCTCAGAATTTTTCCATTTTTTCCTCAACGTTTAAACCTTCCCTGAACTTCCACAAATAGTTTAAGATCAAAATTAGCCAAATCGGCCCAGCCATTCCAGAGTTTTAGCGAGACTGACGAACAGCAATTCATTTTTATATATAAGAAGATTAGGTACAGTATGTGTCAGGCTTTAATACGGGATAAAAAATAGCATTTTTAACCTGCAGCTAATTATTTTTACGCTTGCAACCGGATAATAACTTGAAAAAATATTATTAAAAAACTAAATGTTATTTATCTTGTCAGATATTGATTCACATCTGCCCGCGCTAGCATAGATAAGCAAAGATTAAAGAATATCAAGTAGATAAAAATGGTCATAAGAGAGAACTGAATCATAAGTTCGTGCTTGATTTCAGGAATAAAAAACAAAATAATAACTATTACGGTTTTGTGACTCATAGATGTCATTAAAGCGGCCTGGTAACGGAAAGGAACTCGGCAACAGTCTGTAAAAGGTAGAATGCTCTTATTCGTAGGAGTGATTTAGAGACGCAGGTGAAAACCGAAATTTGGATGGTCTGGCATTAGGCCTAAGCCTTGTATACCATATCTGAATCTTAACCGCTCATCCACCAGTGTATGTGAAATTTTTGTTTGGCGATAATGGAGTCAGTGGTTGGCATTATTCATCCAGAAAAGTTATTACCAGTACATTCCAAGCAGTAAAACATTAGTAAGCGAGTAGGAAAATTGCTAGTGGGGCTTACAGTTCACTGCAGCTAATAATAATAATAACTAGACGACCCATGCGAAAATTTCGCGAAAAAAAATTCTGTGAAAAGTGAGGTTGAATATGATGTCACCAAAGCTGAGTCATTAATCTTCATACTCATACTTCATTTATCGATTTTGGTTGTATATCCAGGGAGATAAATGGCTAGAGACACAAAAAACACATTTTAGAAAAATTGACATTTTTGCCCTTTAAGGGTCGAATTACGAAAAATTCCTATCTTAAATTATAATGTTACCACGGCGGAGACCTTAATCTTTAGTATGATACCTCATTTATCTATATCGGTTGGATATTAAGTGAGATAAATGGCACGTGACACAAAAATGCGTTATAGCAGCATTTATACTTTTTCCATTTAAGGGCTGAATTCCAAAAACATTCTTTCTTAAAATATGATGTTACCACATCTGAAACATTACTCCTCATAATCTTACTTGATTTTTCGATTTTGGTTAGATATCCGATGAGATAAATTGCTTAAGACACAAAAAATGAATTTTAGAAAAATTAACATTTTTGCCCTTTAAGGGGAGAATTACGAAAAACTCCTTTCTTAAAATATAATCTTACCATGGCGGAGACCTTATTATTTAATATAATACCTCATTTATCTATATCGGTTAGATAATAAGGGAGATAAATCGCTCGTGACACAAAAATGCGTTATAGCAAAATTTATATATTTTCCCTTTAATGGTTAAATTCCAAAACAATTATTTGTTAAAATATGATTTCACAAATCTGAGACATTACTCCTTATAATCCTACTTCATTTATAGATTTTTGTTAGATATCCAGGGAGATAAATGGCTCGAGATACAAAAAACGCACTTTAGAAAAATTAACATTTTTGCCCTATAACGGTCAAATTACGAAAAATTCCTCTCTTAAAATATAATGTTACCATGGCGGAGACCTTATTCTTTAATATGATACCTCATTTATCTATATCGGTTAGATATTAAGGGAGATAAATCGCTCGTGACACAAAAATGCGTTTTTGAAAAATTTATACTTTTTCCCTTTAAGGGCTGAATTCCAAATACATTCTTTCTTAAAATATGATTTCACAAAGCTGAGTCATTACTCCTTATAATCCTACTTCATTTATCGATTTTGGTTAGATATCCAGGGAGATAAATGGCTCGAGATACAAAAAACGCACTTTAGAAAAATTAACATTTTTGCCCTTGAAGGGTCGAATTACGAAAAATTCCTTTCTTAAAATATAGTGTTACCACGGCGGAGACCTTAGTCTTTAATATGATGCCTCATTTATCCATATCGGTTAGATATTAAGGGAGATAAATCGCTCGTGACACAATAACGAATTGCAAAAATATTGATCCTTTTGCTCTTTAAAGTTCGAATTCCGAAAAATTTCTGTCTTAATATATGACATCATTAAAGCGGAAATCTTAATCTTTAAAATGATACTTCATTAAACGATTTCAGATCGATATCCAGGGAGATAAATGACTTGTAATACAGAAAACAGCATTTTAGAAATATTGACATTTTTGCCCTTTAAGGGTCGAATTCGGAAAATTTCTTTCTTATAATGTGATGTGGCCAAAGTGGGGACCATAAGCTTTAAAATGACACCTCATTCATTGATTTCGGTTAAGTATGAAGGAAGATATAGGCTTGTGACAAAAAAAATACCTTATAGAAATAATATATATGATAATAACGAAATGTAGTCTTCACGGGTTTTCCGCCGTATGTTAACAAAAAAAATACGGCGGAAAACCCGTGAAGACTACATTTCATCGATACGCCGTGAAAGCCTTCGATCTCACAATAATAATAACGATTGTGATAAGTTAAGGAGGCAGGTAATGAAAATTAACGACAGGGAGAGAAAGAATTTTAAACTGAAAATTCTGACTATTTCAATAGGGAAACTGACAACAAGCCCCAATTGCAGCTCAATTAATCATCATAACAAGAACACTGGCTTATTTTGGTAAGTGCTGCATGAAGTATCAGAGTTACAGAAAGACAATGTAGTTAGTCACAGCACAATCATAATTCTTAAATGATTGAATTAAGTGAACGCAAGATTAATACCTGCAGTGAGAGTGCAACACCACCGACGAATAATTTAACAACAATGTAACTAACCTGAATGAATGATGAAAATTAAACAGAAAGTACAGCATCTCATAACCACCTTCATTAATATTATCAAAATATAGTGGTAAATTGTTTGTAAAATATAAAGTGTGCGGCCAGTCAATTAATTCTGAAATTATTGTAGGTAATTCAGGTGATTGGATGATTTGATGATGCAATTGCAGTTTAAAAAAGAAGTGCTCTAATATTTAAGAAAACGTTTACAATGTAGCTACTAATCAGAAATAAATGTAACTGCAGTTTAGTAAAATTATATAATATTTTTAGATCCTCTTAACTCGTCCTTTAATTCTTGCAATGTTTTCTTCTTCTTGGTGAGTTAGTAGAACAGGTAAGGCGTTCACATTTTTTTAAATCGCTTCTGTGGTTGAAATTCTCTCATTAAGGGATCAGAGAACTATTATTATTGTAAGCTGGAAAGTTTTAATTTTGAGTACCTAGCTGATTTACCATATACAGCCTCACAGGCATTTGTGGAGAAAGGTAGAGGACCTTGGAGGAGGAAAAGTGCTGTAGAAACAATCAAGTTGGTGAAATATTTGGTATTTAGCCCCACTTAATTATTTTTGTATAAATTATTGAGGAATATTGTTAAGACTATATTAAGTACATAATTTCACTGGTACGCTATCCACATACGTAAATTTCTATAGGAAGTTGTTCGTATTAATACAAAACTGCTCTCTTAATTCCCAGTCAATCACAGACTTTTCTGGGATACTATCAGTATAAATCATTTCGTGATGTAGTTCCTACGAATTCCAAGCCTAATGTTCTGTGATTTCGATATTGTAGTCAGAATTTATTGAAGTTAGCATCCTAGCAAGGTCCATTTCGTATTTTTGGCTAGAGATTTACAGCTCTTCGAGTCGGTACAGTATGTAAGAGCAAAGAACGGGTAGGAAATACGCCTTGGCTTCTCAAAGTAGCCATTCGCCTGGAATGTTTTTGGGAAACCTTGGATAACTGGGTGTCTGTGGATGAAACCACTGTCCTCCCGTACGCCATGCCAGAGCGGCTTGGTGGAGGGATGTAGAATTTTTATTTAGTATTAGATCAAAGAATACGACAGAGAGTTACAGGATGAGAGGCGTGAAGGAAGAAGAGTGTCTCTGATTGCAGCGTGCGGTGCGTGTGGTGTGGGTAGGAGGGGTTGCGCTTTATAAGGTGGCCGCGGGCCTCGGAGGCGCACAACGCTCCACGCCGGCGCTCCGCGACGCTCACAGCACCAGGTAAGTACCGCACACGGCAAACATCACGCATCTAATACTGTCTCACACTCACATAAGTTAGTCACAATTCTTTCGAAACTGACAGTCTGATAGTGAGTTTAAAAAATACCTGTCACTGTGTTTACAGCCCTGAAAAATGACCTAAAAAATACAAACTGAATCCTAAGGTAAGAAATATAGTTAATTGGCCAAAGAACACGTCCGTGACATCTATGAAGATATCAGGGCATGTAAGAATGCTTTCCTAGTTCAATTAAAAAATTAAATTTTTAGTTTAACATTTTCTGCACTGTCAGCTAATAATGTGTTTCTTGTTATATCGGATTTAAACATATTATCAAACGTGGAAAGTCGTTATGAATTTTCTGTTGGCAAAACTTCCCATTCACTAATCAAATTAAGAAATTATTTGTGAACAGTTTTGCATACTTACTAGTGTAAAAATCGATTACATAATATAAATTTCAATAAATCGGGTATTCTTCGTTAGTGACGTTAGCAAACATCATTAGCATATCAATCCAAAATGTACATACATTATTATAGTTCGAAATTAATAAATTATTGCATCAATAATCCAATAATTTCGTTCATTTGTTTAGAATAAGATGTTTATACTTTTTATTAAGAATAAAATCTTGCTCAACATTACTTCTGATTAGAACAGTAACTTACCTTCATATTAACAGCTGAATAGCCATTGTTACGATCTGGCAAATTTTTGAGTAAGTGTTATTACGAGTTCTGATAGCGTACACTGTCATCTAATAACAATTAAACGATACCCTAGGCCACATAACAATAGAAAATCTTCGAAATATCTTTGAATCGACCCATATGAAATGCAATAATTTGGGTGATTTCGTTTAAATTATTTTAAATACCGGTTCTTACGGAATTTCCAGCTAATCTATTATAATGAACACATATAACTAATTTCAACAGATAACGTTGAAAAATCTTCTTTTTAGAAAGCACCTTTCGGTTCATCTCACGTCAATAAATCTAAGGTTCTGCTGTACCTCCGCAGTTAATTTAATTATGTATTCGTATGAATAAAATTTATGATTATAAAATCAAAAAAATATATAGCAGTTATATTCTTAAAACAAACAAAACAATCTTACAGGTGTTTAAAAGCTTCAGAATTCATTCTTGCACTTATTTTATAACTAGTGTTTCCATTGGTATGGTATAGATTTTATTCAGATCTCATGGAAAATAGTGTCCCAGTTATTATCATTTACTGTTAGAGAATGTGAAGTTTCTTTTAAAAAGTTAATGCGGAGGTCTTCCGTATCACTGCTGGCCGATAATATAGCAATTTAAAAATACATACACGATTGCTACACATAATGCTGAATCGGTAAACCACTTTTCCAAAACTGGCAACAATTTATTTTTCTTAGTAATGTGTGTCGTAAATTATGCTTGGTAAAGGCTGAAATACGACAGAGTAATAAAAAATTAAATATACCTACAAGAATTGGACTTAAGTTACCACAAATACCATTCCTAACAGTGATCACGTTTAACACTATTGACAAGATTTCGTTGCAATACTCCTAAACTTATTTTCATATCATACACCTTAACGTTGCTTAATGCTAAAAGGAAATGGAGTTGTGATCACGTGAGATAGTACCAAAGCTGCCTTAGAAACAATCATACTAACGTAATTTGTGAAGTGTAATTAAGAGAACAAAAATAGGCAAGAACGTACCTCTTATTACCGTGCTATCAGTCCTTTTCTGAGGGATAAGGCAGAAAAAATAAGAAGACAGATTAAGGTATTTTGCTGGTAACGCTATGTATTCATTTATTGATTTTTTTCTGACTGGATGACACCTGGAATAAATATAAAAACAATTTTCAAATTATAACATAGTTTGTTAACCTGTTCACAACACCTAAAACAGAGATGATTGTCAAATTTTATCTGTTATTGATTAGATTTGTTTCTGCTTCATTTATATCAATTTTCGGTCCAATAGTTGTGGCTTATAAGAAGTAATATGCGAAAGTTCTTAGATCTCCCCTGTTGAATCTCACATTTCTGCAAATTTGAGAATGGTTCCAGTACACAAGAATGAAACACCGCACCATAATATTGTTAGTTGTATGTCCCATATGAATTTATGATATAAATTTCGTTTCGAATAAATTCTCCAGATCTGAGAACAGGTTATAGTTATAACAAACTGAATTCAGCTTTTTTGTTAAAATTACTTAACTACATTTTTAAAAGTATTTAAATGTGTTTTTATTTTATCCACATGTAACAGCGTCAAGAAACTATTTATTATTTCCAGTCTCAAAAAGTCAAAGAACCTTCCTTTCATGGCAACTCTATAACGTTATCGTAACAATAGAGATATTTTCTGTGACTAATTATTGCGATTCCCGTAAATGCAATAATAATGAGCTAATCTTTATGTTACTTTAAACAGTGGTTCAGATTTACGGTTGTTCGTTTGATTGGACGTTTGTTTCGGTATTCCATTTTGATACTTATCTATTTTATCATTTTACTTTACATGCTGTTGTTTTGTTTAGCAACTGTGCTAAAATTATTACGACTAAGATCAAATGACAAGCTTGATAACATTATTTTAATAACTACGTAAGATATTGACTTACCCTAAGAATAATATTTCACGTTTAGCATTTTTCGATCAAAGCAATTTTCAATTTCCGTTTTAGTTCTCTGGCGATAATTTTTAATACTTTACTTAAAATCCGAATATTTCGGCGGTCTTATAAATGCGTTGTTAGACTGTGTTGTACGACAGCAAACTAACTGAAACTTACATATACGTTATTATTAAATTTAAAAAAAAAAAAAAAATCTTGAAAGTTGCAAGTGAGGTTTTAAGGTGCAGGTATGTGACCGGTAAATAATTATTATGTGGCTAAGAATTTTAGATTTTTATAAGCAAATGAGTGCCATTCACGTATCACAAGAATGTTTATGTTTAGTTTGTTTCTTTTTTTATCTCAATAGAAGTTTAAACATATGCCTACGATAAATAAAAATTGTGTTATTTTGATGATATGTAGTTCGCTGAAGAACATTTTTATTTCGTTTTCATATGAACTTTTACTCTTTAGATTATCGTTCTTGCTACACAATATTTTTAATATCACAGTATTAAAATTAATGCTGATTTTTGTTACGTCGTCAGGGCAGCACAGGCAAATACCTACTTGGAGCTTCAATGAGAAAACAAGCCGGCAATAGCGTCACAAAACTATGAGTCACCTAGTAAAAACTGCGTCATGGAAAAAAAGTCTTGCTCTCGGTTCCAACACCTGATCTCAAAGGAATTTCTAGTCTATAGAATAATGCGTATCAGAACCAAAATCACATTATATTGGAATTTCTATGGATTAATACACCATCAGACACGGTTCAAATATTTTCTAGCATTGTAAACATGGGAATGTAAACACAAACCGGAACCACACACAAGCAATCAAACTGCGATTGAAAGTTGCGACAGTAGAATACTTGTCAATAATGTGACAAAAATATTTCAAAATACCATTTATTATGAGAAATTTACAATGCACAACACATTTAAAAACTGAAGAACACATAGAAGAGAAAAACGAGTGTTCTTATGACCAGCAGCATATTATAACTACACACAACAAATAATCTAACTTTCACACAACAACACAGACGATTCATTTTTCTGTAGTTAGCGACAATAACCAACATGTTTAATCACTCATAGTTAATGTAATTCGTTGTTGTGTTTTAAGACAAAATGTCGGTAGTTGTCTGTGTATTTTGTTCGTAATGTAACAGTAGTTTAGTGCGTGTCGAAAGAATATAACGGAGAGGGCTGTTCGCGATACCTGTTCAATGTCAGTGGAAGGAAACAAGACGCAGCTGGGTGTGGGGTTGCGCCACACCGCTGTCACAACAGCCAACCCCTGTTTCGTCATAGGAGGGATGAAGACTGCCCTGCAGCGCACAATTCCATGCGCTTAAAGGACAAACAACAAACGTAGATCCGCAAATAGAGAAACCAGAATCTAAAATATCGGTTTTCGATCAGATTCCACACGTTAGAACGTATTTATTGATTAACAGTGACCACAATCCTCAATGAACTTGATTCCCGAAACCTGATACATTTCCGAATGAGCGGAGTTGCATCGTTTGGGATCTCTGTTTCCGCCGAGGTGTGACGCTTCAAGCTACTAGTTCACAGGATGAGATACATATTTCTGAAGTCGTGATGAGAATTAGAATTGGATCAAAACATTTCGTTGTTTTCTCAACTATAGCTGCGAAAACTTAAATTCACTTGCCTGATTTTATTTAGGACGCACCTATTCAACATGTAAAAGAGAATATGAGCAGCCAATATAGACTGTACGCAATTTCTGATGTCAATCTTTTAGTGTAAATGATTAGATGATCCAAAAATAATACTGCAATCGATCTTTTTTAAGAAAAAAAATGTAAAGAATAACTTCAAATTTTATAGTTCTCAGGAGACCGTTTGTTTCAAGTGGAATCAAATTTTTGCTTGTTTATTTTTAAATGCACTTAAAATAATCAAAATGATTTAGGGACTCACATGAGCTATACTCATATCATATATTTGAGAAAATAAGCCTCAGTTGTTAGTACGCTTTGTCTCAAGCGGCGTAAGATTATATTTCGTTTTACTGTCATCCGAAAAATTCTCTTGTTTATTCGCCTCTTCTATACTTGCACTCAGTGATGATGTGCGGCACTGATAAGTACACTATTATTACGCAAACTAATTACTAGCCGGTACAAAGTATGTCAGTTCGAAATAGCTGATATGAGGATTAAAATTAAGTTCCGGGTAAGTGAAGAGAACGTTACGTTTAGATACTATATGACATACTCGTCTAGTCCTGTAATGATTACATAGAGAATAATTGAAATAAAGGATTTAACTGGAATACTTAAGACAGGATTAAAGGACTTAGTTCAAACAGATGCATTTCTCACAGAAATATACTCTTTACCGATTTGGTACATCAAACCTATAACGTATTTTCAAGTGAATGCTACTGTTAAGAATATATTTCAATACAGGAAACACAACTGCATTTAATAAGAACCCCATTTTACCCGATAGACTCACTTCTTTTTATATTATGTATGAAAGTCGTTCACTACTGAAAAATTTAGTAATACTACAATTGTGTTAGATATTTGATGATTCTTCAGTTAATTCCGACGAACTTCATGCCTTCCGTTCCTTACAGGAAACGTATCCTATTCTATAAGAATAAGATTTATTCTAGAGTATCTATCATTGCTATGAATTTTCAGTTTCGTCTGTGTACGTGCAAAGCACAGTGAGACTAACAACTTTACTATTAACAATGTACACACTCAAATATTTATGTAATCAGAAAACTTACATATCGGACTTGAAGAAAGATTAGTTATGATACTGTGTCTCACAGACAAATGGCAAATTAACATGCAGCCATGGGAATCCTTAGCAATAATACAAAAATTATTTGTTTAATCTTACCATGTGTGATCAACTTAAGAGCACTGAAAGCTATACGAGAAGCTTATGAAGGAAACTGTCAATATACAGTGGTGTGGAAAGTGTCAATATCCAATAATATCTACAAATAGCACAATGACGTCATTATGAATTTTTTTCCCATTCCTCCCAGCTGAAGGCCGGAAGGCGAGCTGCTGGAGGGCCACGAATACCCTTTTCAGCCTTACCATCCTACGGGGAGGGAAGGGGGGTGGAAGGTCGGCCGTGGCCTTGTAGGGTACCATCCCAGCATTCGCCTAGAGCAGTGTTTCCCAACCTTTTTTGGGTCATGTCCCACTATCAACATTTTTTTGCCCCCCATACATAATTTTTAATAAAAAAATTATTTGTTATTAAAGAAACTAATATAGGATGGTTTTTGAAAGAAAACACTTTAATATTATCATAAAACACAGTAAGTAAAATTAAAAAACATATAATGAAATACTAAAATTCAAATCCAAAAGATTTATAATAAACATTTATTATGGCAATTTAGTGTGATCCTTTTAAGAATTTGCTTTTTTGCTATATTTTGTAACCATATCTGGCATTGCGTTTAAATAACCCAAAGAGAAAGCGGAAAAGTCGCATCAAGTCAATTTCTAAATTGCCCCCCTAAAAAAACCAAATTGCCCCCCTGTGAGGCGTGGGCCCCACGTTGGGAAACACTGGCCTAGAGTGACTGCGGGAAACCACGGAAAACCGCAGTCAGTATGGCTGGACGGGATTTGACCCTCGTCCTCCCGAATGTTAGGTAGGAGGGCAATTTTCACTCCTCCCTACCGAGCGTGGCGGTGTAACGGATAGCGTTCTCGCCTCGCATTCGGGAGGACGGCGGTTCGATCCCCGTCCGGGCATCCAGATTTGGGTTTTCCATGGTTTCCCAAATCACTCCAGGCAAATGCCGGGATGCTTCCTTCAAAAGGCCATGGCCGAATTCCTTCCCATTCCTTGCCCCCATCCTTGCCCCCCATCCTTTCCCGTCTCTAAAGACCTCGATGTTGAGAGACGTAAATACAATAAAAAAAAAAAAAAAAAACTCCTCCCTACTCGGTTTTCCCAAATTAATCTCTTAGCCTTTCGAATCACACCCAGATGATCGCTTTTCACTGGTTTTACGAGAAAGATAATTTCAACAAGATGCAATTGAGATATGTTTCTTCAGGGGCCGGTCAAACTAAGTTGCGCCGTTCGCAGTTTGTTCTTTCGGTCGCATTGTCTGCTGATTAGTAGTTGAGGGCTCTCCTTCGGCTCTGCATGCAGGACGCACTGCGAATAGAAATCTCTGGAGAGACCTTGGGGCCTCCTGCCAAGGTGGTCGTCGCCTCCATTCAGAGGGTCGATCATTACAGCACGCGACTAACAAGGATACGCGCGTTACGTCAGGTCGGTAATAAAGCGGCTTCATTAAACCATGTCGATACGTGTTGTATTCTATCATATGCAACCCTAACTATCGGTAAAAATCTTTGCTCCTCCTTAGCCCTTCACTTCTTGCCATAATTTTATTCGAATAGGCGTATTACCAGGCTGACTGAAGATAAGTAAAATCTATTGTTCTTGTTGGCCCATTGAAACATTATAAAACAAGTACTCGCAAGGGCGATTTGGTGAAATTTCCTTCTCCTGTTAACACATTCAATTACTTCCGTCATGATATCTTTGTTTGTCCGACACATTTTTCCCAAACAATCAATCATAGTCAAAGGTAACACATAAAATAATAAATTGAGATAATAAGCACGCGAAGTAAAACTCAGTTAACGTGTAATTAAATAAGCTGTTACATTCATTTTGTGGGAGTGTAATAAGAGTAAATTGTAATCTGCGATATTGCTTTTGTCATGAGAGTAAAGATCATCATTAACATCTGTATCACTGAACTTAAACGACCAGTGTACCAAATACAAGAATAGCTCAGTAATAACATACTAAGAATTCAAATTATCATCTAAACATTCTAATCAAGCCTCAAGATGAGCAAAAACGAGAAAAAAGTGACCAACAAAAAATTTATGTTCAATCAGATCTATTTTATTTAAGGTAAGTGGCCGTTTTCGCATGACGATATTTTAAGTTGCTCTTAAGAAAATTAAGTAACCGTACTTAATATATGACCGATTGGTAGGTCACTCATCCAATCATAGTACTGTGAATTAGATGACATTGCACAGGTAGACATAGTCATTGAGCAAACGTTCTATTCGAATAAAAAATCCAAAAATATTACATAAAACATCAAAGTTGAAGACCCAGAAACTAGTCTCATCGAGAACTCAAAAATAGAAAATTTTGCTTGAAATAAAGAAAAAGTTTTGTTATAATTCGGCTGAAAATATTCAGAAGAACATCCGTACATTGCCATAAAATTTTTCTAAACGACTTCTGAAAATAATAAGTGGACGGATTTTATCTTCTTGCTTAGTAGCCAGTAGTCAATACGTATACGGATTAAGTTATTGGCTAGGACTAACCACACAATGTGGTCCTGTGGTGTTCGCTCCTGATAGCAGGTGTGTTGGTGTTGCAGGCAGACATGGGGAGCATCAGCAGGAGTGGCTGGGCGGGAGTTGTCCTGGGAACCCTCACCCTGCTTCTGGCGGACACGCTCGCAGAGAAGCGCCACTCTATCCGTAAGTATTTGCTCTTCATCATACTAATCAATGGTTGACTTGTTAGATTTCAGTCAGAATTTAGTTTGCTTGCAGATGACATCATGATATATAACAGGATCAAAACGGCAGAGGACTGTGAACGGCTGCAGGCTGGTAGAATATATAATTGGGAAGGTCAACATGGGAGGAAGATAAATGCCGAGAAGAGCCAGCTTATTAAATTCACAGATAAAAAAAAATTAAAGGTTTTTTATGATTATAGGATGGGGACAGAATTGCTTGTTGAAAGTTTGATGTGTAAATATAGGGTATTAAAATAATACAAAAATGTCTGCTAAAAATTGGGTCACAAACTTTGGGAGTTAATAACAGGTTCGCAATGTGACGCCCGTCCAGAAGAATGGATGCCTCAGCCCTTCGGCGTAAAGTATCACACACACTATGAAACTGTATTGGTTGGCCCTGCACGTGATGGGATGCACTGAAGACGTGGAGGCAATGCGTACCATTACCTCCTAAAATGTTTTACACTTTTTTAACGCCATGCATATTGACATAAATTTGATAATAAACTCACCTGGGCAGGGCACATTGGGAAGGTCATAGGGGAAGGTTACGAAATGTTTCATTTACTGGAGAGGGTGGTGAGAGAATGTACCAGAGAAGTGAAGGGATCGCGTAACAAAACTTTGGTCAAACCATTGACTGAATGTGGTGGCGTAATTTGAGATCCACGTTTTCGTTATCAAATACAAGAGTTGCTGTAATACGGTTGTTACTTACAAGAATCATTTGCGGGTGTTATGAACTTTGTTGCTTTATTTAGAAAGTGGAGAAACAGTCCAGCAAAACCGTATCCCCTACTCAACAGAATACATTGAAAATGTTTATCTACTGTTTAGAATTTTCATTGATTTCATAGCTCCAGTAAAGCAATCAAAACACTTTTATGGAATCACCGTACGTAAAGTTGCCGACTGTTTTCGTTGCTTCCTTGGAAATCTATTTCCTTCATCAACGACTCCGTACTAAAACTGTTTTTTGTGCGATCAAGAGATGATGAGTTTCCAACTACCTCTGTTATTTTTCTACGTCGTCAGTCATTTCTGGAGGAAAATCCTGCAGGAGGGCTATGACGTAATAGTGACAACGAATTTATAATATCTGCCAGTATTGTTCACACTTCCTCTCGTGTATGGAGCTGCTGCCAACCTCAAAACATTCTTAATAGCACACAATTTATGACGAACAGAGAATTACGTGAATAAAAATGGTTAAAAATGCTAGCAGCACTACTAAAATTAAAATATACGTTTTCTTAGCATTTTATGGTTAATCTGGTGTAACAAGATGATAAAATTTTACTGTCGCGTACTCTCTAAACCACAATAAATTTATTAAGAACTATATACGTACAGCAATCATGCAATAATTAGATTTAGGTTCTTAGTAAGACTTTAACATTCATGTTTTATATACGACTTATAAAAACTTACCTAATTTTATTTCTTAGCTTCTGTTTCTTTTGTAAATTATAATCCTTTAATTATAATCCATAATTATGTTCTATTACATGTTTAGAGACAGCAAACAGTACACAAATATGATTGTCATAAATCCTAATATTTCTTCTCAAGTCGATGACCTAAATGAATTTTGATCTATACGGATTTGATAACAGTTAATGTTAAATCAATAGTTACAATTTCAGTGTACTTAGTAATGCCATCTACGGTTTGTTCGTTGAGTCTACTGTGTATTCGTAAAGCATGTAATACAAAACAGTTTTAATTCTTCACTTGAAAATAACGTAACGACGGTCTTCCTGCAGGCTTTTGTTTTCACATTCACAAGTTCTAAAAAACGTAAGTTTTAATCATACCCGAATATCTTCTGTGTCCACATATGGCTTTGGAACATCGTTGCAGCGAGTTTATTAGGAAAAGTAAATTTCAAAAGAAAATAACTTCCTCCTGAGGAAATTTTTGAGATTAATATACGAACAGTGATGTAATCTCTCTAACAGATGTTTTTGCATTAAACCATTGTAGAGAAAATAAGTAATTGTTGCAGTTATTTTACGTTCACTGAAATATTATTTTAAATTACACCCATGTAGAATAATAATAGCATTTTAGCGAAGATACAGTAGTGTGAATAGTACAAGGTATAAATAGTATTTATTTTAAATACGAGAAAATAGTAGTTACATCTCACTTTATTGATGAATATACCAATCTATAATGCTGAAAAATATTGACTATTTTCTTGTACTGTTATGGTGCCGTCAATAGCTGCTGTTTATTGTCTTGGGAACAGACTGAATAGCAACGGCAGTCCTTGTTATTCCAAACTCCGTCCTTGCGACCTGTTTGGTTGCCACGACCGAAAATGCAGCTGTTGGAAAGAATTTCACCTTTTAAAGCCAAATTAAGTACACATCGCAAGATGGATTACAACATTAGTTTAACTGACAATCACACATCGCCGGTGGAAACAGAAGGAATGGTTATGATTTTTTGTTTTGTTTTTTTACAACAGATTTTTAAACATACATACATCTTTAGTGCTGAAAGATTTTGATGCTTTAAGGTGGTTTGTAATCCAATATAGGAATTATTTTTCCATTCTCTCGTTTTCTCGTTTAACGATCCTAAGATTAACACGAATACTCACAGGAACGGCAAAGTATTTCATTTATTTTAAACTCTGTTATTCAGGGCTTGATTTCCTTCCTCTACAACAGACGTACCAATCAAATTACTAAAGCTACTGCCTGCATAATTCTCTGCGCGTATGCCAACCACCTCACCTGTCTTTCAGGAATTGTTTAGTCAACCTTTGCAGCCCTTGACATGAGCTCAAGTTCAGTGGAGAAAGTAAATATAAAATTGAGGACACTGGATCCTATGTTTCCTCGCCGAGGTAATCACATTTCTTGGGAATAAGGAACAGACATACATATTAATCCGGATATCTGAAGCCATCTCTCAGAAATTTAGCAGTTTAAGAATGGTGTATTAGCGATTTTCAGAAGGACAAATTTCATTTTCCGGTTGCATTGCATATGATAAACAAAACAAAAAAAAACAATGGTATATTCGACATCCTAGCTATCCCACAACAAAAAAGGCCTTTTTTTTATATCCCAGCTATTGATTTAATGTTCAAATACATGAGCAGTACATAAAATCTGTGCAAGAGGAATCAGTAATTTGTGGCTCGATCTCATTGAGGACAGGAATTCGACTGGTACAAATGACAGAAAGTTAACTGCCTGTTATTGCGACCAATCGCTACTTGCTGTATGTGACTGGCGCATGTCGTAATGTAAGGTACAGTGGCCCCGCGCGTTCAACGGAGGCCTTGGGCCTTCCTCGGCACTCGCAACACGCTCCTTTGCTAGCTGCACTGCCTAATGGATTCAACAGGCGGCGCGTCCCCATTACCACCAACGTCACAACAGTGGCTGTTTCGTACGTTTTCTGCTACGTTGATTTCTTTCCTTATCCTTATTTAGAATGCACAAATGTAAACCTGCAGCCACAAAGCTTCATTTAGCGCAGACTGATAATTTGATCCAAAAAAAATATGTAGTCTAATAATCCTTCATCTTATTTCATGTTACCGCCTTTCTTTTCCTCATGCGTTACTTTATTAATTACCTTATGAATTTCCAAAACTCACCTTCGATCCTTTTAATGCCCTGCACCTATCTGTTTTTCCACTAAAAGGTATATTATCTCTAGATTTGCTACTTTTAACATCCCTCTTCATCAAATCAGTTTATGTGTTCATTTCAGTATATCTCATTTTCTTTTGGCAGTTTCCTTACATTTCATATTCTGCATAAATATCTCATATCTGTGTTCCGTATCTTGTTATGCCATGTAGGCTTCTTATCCCATTTCTTAAGCGCCTGCCTTAGAAGTGGTTATTTTCTCCGTTAGAGCTTTTTATATCTGATCGAAAAAAGTCATTATATATAGCTTGACGCTGATGACCGACCAGGCGTAGTAGTTACGCTCTGGGCTCATATTCGGGAGGACGCAGACTTGAATCTCCTTCCCGCCTTACTGAGTTCGGTTTTCCATTATTTCCGGAAATAATTCCATACGAAACCGGCATGATTCCTTCAAAAGGCCACTACAGATTTCCTTCCCGGTTCTTTTCCTCCGAGATAGCGCGAGTATGATCGTTACTGCTGCAAAAATACTGCGGTATGAAAATTTAGACACCAACGAGCGACGCAGATCGTAATCATGTAGTGATGCCTAATTTCAAAAATATAGTTTCTATTCTTAGAAGAGAGAAGAGTATGGATTTTAATTCACTGATTTTCTCCTTTTTTTACAGCTTCCTACATTCTTATCTGCAAAAGGAACGATCCTAATATTAACGACTGTGTCAAGAAATCTGTAGAACACCTGCGGCCACATCTAGTCAAAGGTAAGCGTCACGTCTACACAGCTGTGGTACCACCACAGGTAACAAGTTCTACCTAACAGTAGTATAACCTATTTATTTTTCTTTTATAAACATCTAATCGTACATGTAAACAGTTCAGAGTTTAGCTACTGGCATTTTATGAAAAATTTCGGAAATCTTTATCCTTAAAAATTTTAACTTAACCTTTTCAATTGAAATTGTTAATTCCTTAGATGAGAGGAAGAAACTGTTTTCCAATGTCAGTCTTTACAAAGGAGATTTATGCAAGTCTGAAGAATAAACCCCTCTCATTCGACTTTTTTTTTTTATCTACTTGTCCTCAAAGCCGCGGTGGTGTTATCCCTGCAAGATGATGCTGCCTTACACTTCAAGTAGCCTATCACTTGTCCACTTTGTCATTGAGTGCCACACCCACCTATCTGGTATGAGATGACTTGTACCTGACTACGCAGACATATTCTGTAATAGAATAGCACACTGAAAGTGCAGAGGATTAAGTTGTATTTGGAATTCATCCATTGTTTCTTCAATATGAAAACTATTTCAGGCATTGCTCTAAGGTATTTTGCGACGTCACAATGTTGTAAGCATAAGCATTATCTCTAATTTACGATTAGTAACTTTGCTTAAAAAAAAAAAAAGACTCGAAAAATTCAATTTTTTAAGGGTTTTTATTGTAGTGATTAAACGGACTATCTTTACTGTTTCAAGACTTACTATGCGTAGCCAGTGTGTTGAAGTATGTAAAGCAACCGACTGGTCATTTATATACATAAAGAAAAAAAATGTAACCAATACGCCACCTTATGGCAGAACATTTTTCTGTGATGGTTATCGCTGTCTTTGAAGTCAATATTGAAGCTAAAATTCTGAACAAGAGTGACAGTGCGTCTAATCTTGAGGTCCTATGTTAGTTTATGTAATTTAAAAAGTAGAAACCAATGACTAACAGCTTTTTTACCTGTCGACGAATCCTTAAATGCTACTCTTAATCTGATCAGCTTCGAAACTATACTCTCTGTATTAGACGCAACTAAAACTAGTTTAAGAGACCTTTTCTTTTAGTTGGAGTATTGGAGTAATTTTAGTTCAAGGACTGTAGCAACACCCCAACAGTTACATCCCGTGAGTTACGATCTGATTGTTGATTCTTCTTGGTCAATCACACCGATCAGGTTAATAATTTCATACGATTTGTTGTTTTTACATAGTTTGAAGACTCGCTAATAACGTATTTCTTTCTAGAATTGATAGCGGTTGGGCTTAGCAATGAAATTCTACTAGGTTTTATTTTTCAGCTTACTGTTGGGATCCAGTCTTAGGATTGCGTCAAACTTTCTTTTTACAAATTTTTTAATTCAGGCTTCTTTGTTTGACATAACGTTTTTATGACCCACCTTCACCAAATTTTGAATTATGTGTTCGCGGGAACGAACTTAAGTTATTTCCTCCTTGAACATTGTTGGTGAAGTTACAGCCGTGTGATCGTCACAAGTATCATGGCACATATCCTCCTCGGTTGATGGCCAGACTCTGACTTCAGAACTTTTAACTGCCATTGTGAATGACAGGAAATGCTTCATAAATTTTTACCCCCATGTAAGGGACCAAACTCGCACTTTCACTTCGTCGTAAAGAGCCTAAGTGTCAGCGTCGGAGTATCACATAAAAGCAACGATAATCTTAACGACTTCTCGAGATTAGAGAGACATTGAGAAAAGAATCGCAAGAGATAGTTTGTGTTCAAGTGGTTGAGTTTACTTTTAAAAACGCATATTCTCAATTTAGTAGTTTATCTATCTTCTCTATCTATCTATCTATCTTCTATCTATATCTATAAAACGAAAACCGGGTATATTTGTACCATAAAAACTCAAAAACTTCTGAGCAGGTTTTGATGTGGGTTTCACCGTTTTAAAGATTAGAATCTCAATTGAATTGTTTGGTATATCTTATGCTCCAACGTAACATAACGCCGGAACGGTAAATAAAAATCTGAACGTGAAGCCTGAAACAAAAAAAACAAAACACAAAATAAACAAAAATTAAATACGATCCATACGTCATACATCGTAAAAAAATAATAGCCATATTATCGCATTTAACTTTTACTTTCTTAAATTTTGGTTTTTAGTCTTTAAACCCTATACATGGCTATATCGAATGCGAAGTGGAAACTACGTTAAGTGGAAAATATTAATTTTAATAATATAATTGAAAAAAACCTTTCTATATCTTCTTTGTTTTTTAAGTTACTATCTGAGGCCGCACTACTACAATCTCTGATGTTTGGAAGTGAATTAAAATCGCTGTCAATAGTAAGTAATTCATATCTGTTAGCTTTGAACATGAAATTGAACAGTTTAAAACCTTCTGAGAAATTTGTTGCTTTTTGAAACTACGGTCTCTTGAGGCACAGTTACAATCTCTGATGTTTGGAAGTGAATTAAAATCGCTGTGTTAATAGTAAATAATGCATATCTGGTCGCCATGAACGTGAAATTGAACTGTTAGTGTTGACATAGTGTTATTTTTTTTTTTTTTTTTTTTATTTTTTTATTTTATTTTTTGTGATTTATTGATGAGCGGTTCTGTCTTTACCACATTTCCTGAAAAAAAATCATTGTTTCAAGAATTGCTATGGTTATTATGATGAATCTTAGTACACATGTTCCTGATATCATGGCTAAAAATATTGCAGGAATAAATCAACCCCAACCCCATCTCTTTTCTGCTACACCGGTGGCTAGTCGTTCAAATACGTATAGAAAAATGGATCGAGCTGAAGTGACATAAAAACTGATCTTTTATGAGCTTCAGTATTTACTGTGTGTGCAAATCAACCTAGATCATACCGGGCAACGCCGGGAACTCTGCTAGTATGTAAATAATACTGAGACCGCACACAGACACAACACAGTTCACTCTTCAGCAACACATTTCGCATTGTGGCCAATTTAGTCTTAATATCGCTCAGTTCTAAGGTTCTTTTCTCCGAGTGATTCATGATAATGCATTTATATTTATTAACGAATGGATAGCTTTCATACCCAGAGAACTCACTTTTCGAACATAAAAATGAAAGGATTTTTATTATTTCGTATTGAGTGATAATGGCAATTTCCTACGGGTTATGCTACCCGTAAAAAAAATATTAGAAACTTATATACAATACCCTACCACAGCCATGAGTTTCAGTAATATGTTAGCTTCAACTAGACGAATACCTTTCTCTGTATTACGAAACTGTAAATGATACTACTTCACAAATCTCAGATGGAATCCAAACTAGAGTTTCTGCTAAATTTCTTCTTATTAGTTTCAATAACTTTAACATGGCTACGAAAATTTGATTAACTAATTACTCAAACGTTTTGATGACCTAATTACTCTAAAAGAAAAACAACAAAAAAGAAATAAAACCTTTTACATAGCTATAGGAACGCCCGCAGTGAGAAATTAGCCAGAAAAAAGAAAACTTCTTACATAAAAATTGGATTTTTTTTTTCTGAACACCTGAAATAAAGAAGAAGTAGCTTGATGAGATGAAATTTCTTACATCTCATCATGTTTTTTCCTACTTAGTGTAAATATTTACTACTCGAAAATAAAAAACTACCGTACACTCGTTATAATAATTCCTATTCCCACGCTAGTAAAGCCACAGACAAATGCTACTAAACATTAAAATCTTCGTATCTCACAACAAACTATTACCATCCTGTTCCACAACCTACCACCAACCACAACCTCCGCTAATATTGCTGCTTGAAAGAAATAACTTCTACCACAGACGCAAAAATACATTCACGTATCGCGATCAGAAATTTGTGCATGAAAATATTTTAACATATATGAACATACAATTTTAATTAATTCACTTTAACTGAAGCAGAAGCTAGGTTTGATGTTGGCGGATATAAATTCTTACTATAAGAACACAGCAATAACTTTTTGTGCCTGGTTTTCTTTTGTGTTTTTACGAATTTCTTGTTCGTTCCAGGCATCCCAGAGTTCAATGTGCCGTCTATTGAGCCTCTCGAGTTGAAAGAGATCATTGCTACAGGAGGACCAGCACTGCGCATCACTGCCAGCAATGTCCACGCCTACGGCTGCAGTGACTTCACCATCAACAGGCTCAAGTAAGTCACTCTATAGACGATAGCAACATAGGATACTCCCGAAAAAACTAGTCTACTATAAAGAAATCGGACCTAGGTTTTCAGATATGGCCGTGCATTTTGTATGTGAATTCGTCTTTCTACTCGTACTTCCGTATAGCTGCCTCGCGTGTGAAACAGCACGGTCTCAACTTTGCGTTACAAATTCTTCGTCGACTTGGCCATCGGTTGCAGTAATTGAAGACAATAGATGCGGAGATGCAGAGACAAACTGATTCCCTGTTATTTTCTTGTTTTCGGTGGTAATCGGGGACGTATAAAATCAAAACGGAGCTCTAATTACTATTATTTCATATTTATATAGTGAATTCCGTTGTATTTAAGGCAGCATAATTCAAATGCTAATACACATTCCATCTCTTAATCATTAAAACTAATTTCTTCTTTTAGGATTTGGAAGGAAGTAATTTTCATAAAATGTAAAGTGTATTAGCCTTATTAAATATCTCAAATTAATCGCTAATTGTTCCCCGCTGTTTCTAACTGCAACTAACATTGTGGTTCCATAAGGAGATACATTAAACTGAGACCTGGAAAATGGACAATAAAGGCAAAGAACTGTAGAATGATGGTGCTTTCTAGATGCGGTATATAGGAGGATGCTGAAAATTTCATGACTGGAAAAAATAGCAGACACGTCCAATCGGAAACTAAAAGTGATTGAGAGACTTTTCTCCTTTTGCAACAAGTGAATATTAGAGTAACTTGAACATATTGTTCGGCAGTGTGGACATAATATGGGAGAAAAAAAAAGAAAAGAAGATCGTCCAGGAAAACTAGAAAGAAGTTCTCACGTGGATGATGTCCAATGCGATGGCTAAGGTTGAGAAAGAGCAGAAAACAAATCTGCAAAAAACTAAACTACCAGTATTACAAGAAGCAAAAAGTCTGAATCATGTCACTTGATGGAACACCAACTTTCATCTTTAAAAAAATAGTCTACAGATGATTCACGGTATGGGCTGCTATTTTTACAGACTTATGTTTGGCCTTATACGCTTTGTTAGGTGAAATATATTTTGATATCACCATTGTTCGGATTCCAGGTTAAACTGTAAGTCCCAGAGGAAAAAAATTGACAAGGCGATTAGGAATGATTCAGTGCACCTTAATGGATATGTATGGCAAAAACAATGTTATAAACGTGAAATTGGCAGCTGAGCCATTGATTCGTCTTTATGCAGTCGTTGAACCGTCCAGTGGCAGCATCAATGGCAATTTACACACAATAGACCGGAACAAACAGTGAGTCATCGTTACTTGCTCTCATAAAGTGTCGAGAATATGAAGTTACAGACTTACAATTGGTGTTGAATCACATAAACATATGTAAAGTGACCATTCATTGATAGTAGCAATTTTTTTCATTATCTTTACCTTTTCACTGATTGCCAGAAATGAAGAACAATTTTTTCTTAATTTCTCAGTGACGTTTGACGGAATAAATTCCAATTATTTCACTTTAATGTATCACAAAAGCTCTCATTTTTTTACAAAATATCAAACAATTATTTTATATTGTTACGTTCAAACAAAAATCTCGTAAAACATTAAGAAATTCACTAGGATCATTTGAACAGAATTACAAAATGATATCAAATATAAAAATCACTATAAATGATTGTTCATCGGAATACAACACAAGCACATCACTTTAAATTGGAAGTTACATCCATCTCATAATAGATCCGTTAAAGACAGAAGCGTTTCGGGTTTCAAATGAGAGAAAGGCATGGCTGCTGTATTCACTTTAAATGCGACGAGATACCCGTTTTGAGTAGCCGCAATGCAGAAAATGCTCATCGTACCATTATTGTAGAACTCACATATGTACAATGACTTTATCTGAGCTCTGAACGCTAGTGTATAAATCTTATACTTGCACTAAATGTAAGTCTACGTTCTTCCACTTATGATAAGGTCTGATCGCGTATGTTTCGCTTCCAGTGTTGGCTTAAAACTCTTGGTGTTGGTTCCTCTAGTTCCCTAGGCCCAGTCCTCCGATATTGCCTCATATATCGCATTGGTTCTCTTCCCAGCAACCATTTCTGACGGTCATTCGGCAGAATCGAGAATTCGCCAACCAGATTCTACCAGCAGACTTCATTGGTCGTAAATGGAAACAAAGTTAATAATAATTTAAACTTATTATTGTGACTGTTTCACTCGACTGGTTGTTCCATTCATAAAGTTTCTCTCTTTACCAGTCTATGTTTCTATTGGCTAGTCATTTCTCCTTCCACTAGCTGTTTCTAAGAAATGACTCCCAACTTTGCGTATCGGTGTTCACGGGAAAACAAAAATCTCTCTGTCAAACTCGTAATTCATAGTTACTCTTTGCCCATAAACCAAGGTTTTTCCGATCTTTTCAGAATTTAAGAAATCCTAATTTATTGCTATGTTTTTTTTTTCTTCTTCTTCTGGCTTTACGCCTTATCAAAGTAGAGGCCATTAGAGGCGCGAATGGACTGCAGGAAGGAAAGGGAAGGGAAGGAATTCTGCCTTAACATTTTGTAATAAACCTGGAGTGATATTTTAGAAACTATGGAAATCCGAAATACGGAGATTCGAACCTGCGTCCTGCCTAATGCAACTCTTGAGCATAACCGCTCACTCACCACGCTCCGTCCTATGTTTTCTAGTGTTTTGTTCGAGTTATCTTTCTCTTACCTCTATTCACTCACGGTACTAGGAGTCCGGAGTCCCTATGCGTGTCAAACACGTAGCGTCCGGCCTCCGAGTGTGTTCCCTCAATGGATTTTACCTGTAATCCTCTCACACTTTGAACAGTAACAGCGCTCAGTTGCACGTATACTTGACCCGCCCTCCCAGGCTGGTGACAATGTCTCGGCGTTATAATCCACATCTCCTGACATCTTATTCCTATACACACACTAGTAATTCTTATTGATTCCAATTTCGTCATTTGATCTGACAATGTGGTCATATCTCAGTACCACACATACAGAACAGCGAACATTGTAGACACGATTTTATACTGAAAGACGATCTAACCAGTCAACTATATGCAATTAAGTCTTCACGGATGTACCACCACGTTGTTTCGTGAAAACACGATATTTCGACGATTGGGTCCGTCGTCTTCGTGAAGTAGTGCGTTGAGTGAAATATGAAGAAAGTGAGAGGATAATACACATGTAAGAGATAAGCTGCACTGGGGTTGGTGCAAAACCTTCTGCCTTAGCTTTAACCGAGATCATGCCTAGAATAATTTTAGTTCATGCTTTGCTACATTTACTTGGTCGCCACTTATCTTGATAAAACCGCAAACTAAGTAAATGTAATACAGAATAAAAGTCACAAGTATATGCCGGTAGATAGTCACTAGATTCCTTAAATTTGAAACAAAGTCACAAAACTAAATCGGCATCGAAAAACTTTTCCAAAGAATGAAAATGCAGTTTCGATTAACACATTTGAGACCGACCAACCTCACGACCCGTAATTGAATTTACAGTCACATGAGGTGTTCTAGTTTCGCCACACGCTAGCCCCACAGTAACACATGCTTGCCCGAAATCAGCATACGCCCCGCTAAGCGCCTCATTTGCGCCAGAGAGATGCGTAGTAACACTCTAACTGAATCTTGAAGACTGGATGGGGGCAGGAAAAATTTGGGCTTCTATTTATAGAAACTTCCGTGGGAACGCAAGACTTTCCCACGAGAATAGTCCTATTAAATGATTAGATATCAGTTCCAAAGCTTGAGATTTCATCAGATTTCTGAGCTTGACCACTTAAAATATTCCAATCGCTTGCAAATTTTGAGAGTAGCTAGATCCTTTAAAAAGCGTTAATTTTAATCTTTATAAAAAAAAATTTGTAGATCCAATAGTTTAGCCATAAAAAAATATTTTATCAGATTCCCAAAATCTGTTAATAACTCTTACAATTATGAAGTTATGGAACTGAAACAATTTTCATTTCACTTCTAATGGGCTGTTATTTCATTTGATATCAAACAATGCAAGTTTACTATTTTGAAAAGGATGAAATAAAACTCGTAAATCAAAAATAGATTTTAACAAATTAATATCGCCTAAGTTGTTAAAGTTATCAATCTAAAAGTGTTTTTACACAATTTTACGTACTATAAAATGCCTATTGTGCAAATTTGATGTCTCTAACTGCTTTCTTCGATTTGTTATGAATTTTTACAAATATCAATCCAGTGAATGCTTTGTAACTAAGCCATCTTAACCAAATTTCGTTGTCGCCAACATCTATTTTCTTTTATCTCAACCCAAGGACTTCGCGAATTCAATTGAAACTTATTAGATATTCTTTGTATTTAATTAAACTTTATTTTAAATACAATTCCTTTCCTTGTACTTATGTATATGACTGAAATGATTAAGTTTTCTTTAAGGATGTGTCTGCCTTTACAATACAATATTTAAAAACAATCTTTAGACTATACTGAGCTTTCCAAAATTTTAGTACATCATTTCAGCAAAAATTATGTTACTTTGTTTCCACAAGTTCATTTCCTACATCTTTCCTAACATCTGATTTTTTTTTTTTTTTTTTTTACATTTCAAAATGAAAAATTACGTGATAAATTTCTATACCGGTATTTAACTATTAATGTACGCAAACTTTATAGTTGGATTCTCTAGCTTCAAGATTTATTATCTTTTGACCGTTTATTATTCTAAAAGTGAATAAAAATATTGATTTTAGCGAAATTATTTTGAAACCAAATATTGCATATCCAGATTTTAGGTTAAGTTCTCCTGCATTTGTTTAGATAGATTTATTGCTTGAATTTACTGTATAAATTTGGATTACTGACTACATTAGCTATCTCATTTGAATTATTTCCAAAATTTTCTCCAAAAATGACTTAAAGCTGCGGTATTGTGTTACTCAACTATGCCAGCTATTCTGTAAACCACTTTCGTTAAGCCAAATTATGAAATTCTAAGGTACGTTTCACACAGTGGCATCTTTTCAAGCCTACTATTACGAAAGAAACAATCTTAACGTCATCATCAAACGAACGAATCATGATTAACAGTGCCCTATGGCCTCACTCGATGTGTACAACGGAGAGGTTTGGGATTTAGCCCAGACCTTTGTTGAGCGAAGAAGTGATTATGAGCTTAGCACTGCCACCTCTCCTACCTCGCTGATCATGTCCTGATTTCTTCCATATCAGGACTCGAACCAATTAAACACTGTCAGGCACCGGACGCCATCGCAGTGTCGCAAAGACCTATCAGCGTAATATGTAGTTATTATAGTAATTTTTTAAGATAACAAACGGTATGAAAAAGTCAAACAGTATATATAATGTACCAGATATTACTAAATTTAAAATTAATCTAGCCATGGTGCAAGCTTATATATATATATATTTAATTTTTAAACACCAAAATCTGTATTCACTATATTCCGAATGAAAAAAATTCAAAACCATAAAAGAATCTACTAAAGTCGATAAAATGTCAGACGAGCATATCGTCGTCAACAGTGCCGTATGCCCTGTGTTGATACACAGAGATTTCGCGGTCCAGCTCAGGATATATGAAACAATTTATTGATTATAAAGTGTAAACCACTATTATTCCCTCCCAACTAGCCTAGTACCGTATTGCAGTCACCAAATCTACTGTTTTATTCCCTTTATATATATATATATATCCCTGTCACGGTCGCCAACTGTAATAGACCGTCTATAGTCGGAATTTACAATGGCTTAAGTTCCGTTTGTTCAGACATCGGTTAACTTGAGTATTATTAGAGGATTTTGTGGTGCATTTTACTAACAACTCCGCTAGTAATTTTCTTTAATATATAAGCACACATTTTTACGAAAGATCTATTATGCCCTATCCCTTGTCCGTTTCCTGGAGGTTATTTATTTTAACTGAGAGGTAGAATACAATTCAAATTAATCATTTTTTTCTGTTCAACTTATTCAGTATTAAAAATAAACCGATAGTACGGTATCACATATGTCCTTTATCAGTAAGCATTGCTCAAAACAGCTTATATCCACAATATTCAGAATTGGAAACTCAATATTCCACGTATACATAGATGTTTTATCATCAAGCTAACCTGCTTATGTCCACACATACATATTTGGAATCCCTTCAAAAAGCTGTGACATCAAAAACCATATAGAGGAAGAAAATAAAAAAAACTTTATACACGTTTCTGGTGGCCTTGGTATCTTTAAGCAGCGTCTCGACCTATATATAAAACTGAGATGATGGAACCTATGAGAGTATAGGAGTTCCTGCTTTATGTAGGGAGGGTCTTACAGGCGTTGAGTAGCGGGACGTACCACTATTCTGCCACTGTAATCATCTTTTTTTTTCTGATTCTACAAAGCTATTACATTGCTACCTAAAGTAGGAACTTTGTTTTAAAATTTGTTAATAATTTATCACTTGTGATTGCATAATTAAAAGATATGGTTTGTCGTTTTTATATGATTTTAGTGCCCTTAGTACGCTTCTAATTATTTTCCTCTAATTAATTACTTAATAACTACTACTGGTAGTACGCCTGACTGCGGGCTGTACAACAGTGTTCGATCCATGACAATGTCCGCTAAGCCTACTATCTAATGAGTAAAGTGAAGGAACTCCGCGGGATAATGATTGGCCGGAGCGTGGCACCGAACCCGTCACCTCCATCTCTAGAACCAAGGTAAATCGGGAGCGCGGGGCTCTACACCCGTGAATACTGTAGGGAAACAGCTGCAGAACTGAAAGAACTCCGCAGGAAAAAGAACTACTAACCACCCATCACCGAAAAAGTTTTTTCCACCTGGCAGTAATGAACAGTCACCTCCTGACATGAGAGACATTCTGTAATCTGAAGCTCTTGGAAACACGCAGAACTGTCAAAATTAGCTCTGTTTCTCTCCCTCTGAGTGCGTTAAAACATAATGCCAGCATAATTAATCAAATAGAATTAAATCGTATATTGTACACTCTTCCGTTTAGGTAGCGGAAGCTGCCCCATGTTCTACATCTAATGACTACAGTAGAAGTCGTAGCTACAGGAGCGTAATTGACTGGCCACAATCTTGTGTGCAATACAAAACGACTATGGTAGCTTCCCGGAAAGGACGCCAAAGTACGAGATAAATAAATAATTTCCAGCACTGGTAGCGTAGGGTTTAGCGCGCTGGCATCACACTTCAAGTGTTGGCACTTCCAAACCGGTATTAATATTGCCGCATGAACGCCAGTGTACCATCTGCCAGCATGGCGCAGCGGGTAGCGTCACGAATTGCGGTACCGAAGGTCGCCGGTTCAATCCCGCCCACTGACAAAAATTATTTAATTCTGTTTATTATTTCCAGAAGATTCTACATGTTTCCTAAGGTCACTTGTAACTTCTACACATTTCATTTGTTAACTACTCTTGTAATCTCTAGTACGTTCTATCTGTGTATAAATAGAAGAGCATTCTGCCCAAGAGGCAGTCAGTGCTGCGTGTATGTTTGAGTTCTCAATAAACCTGTTCTCAGTTTAAGTGCTGTGTTCATTGACAAGTAACCTTCGAATTCACACCTGTCCCGGTTCCAACGCGACATAGTTTGGTGGAGACGCCGGGTACCCTGTGCAACAGCTGCATCGTCGTGGCTCCGATTAGGCAACGTAAAAGTCGCCGCCTACACGGACTGGAACCGGACTACAAGGGATATACTCAGTACGTCCTTCCGAAAGTCCGCGTCATTAGGAAACCCATGGCGGCAAGCCAGCTGCACATTCGACACCCATCGGTGTTCTCTGGAGACGCTGGACAGGATCCTAACAAATGGCTAAAAGGGTTCGACCGAGTCGCCAAGTACAACAGGTGGGATCATACCATGTGCTTGGCAAATGTTTATTTCTATCTGGACGGAACCGCCCAGCAGTGGTTCGAGAACAACGAAGAAAAACTGAATAACTGGGAAATGTTCCAGACGGAACTTAAGAAAACGTTTGGGGACCACCAGCGACAAATCCGCTCGGCGGAAGAACAACTGAAGAACCGGGCCCAACGACATGGGGAGCCGACGCAATCTTACATACAGGATGTTTTGGCCCTATGCAACGTAGTCAACCCGAATATGACTGAAGCCGACAAAATCACGCACCTAATGAAAGGTATTGCAGAAGACATGTACCAAGCTCTTCTGATAAAAGACGTCGCTACGACGGAAGAGTTCATCAAGTGGTGCCAGCGGATTGAGGAGATGCAACAAAGGAGGGTTGGGCGAAAGAAGTATGACAGACTTCCCAACGTAGTCCCTATGGCAGTTGTGGAAGACCAGCACGACTTTGCGTCTCTCATACGACAAATTGTGAGAGAAGAATTACAACAGTTCATGGCAGCTGGGACTCTTGAACCGAGTGAGCATCAGATCATGGCCATGGATGTAAGCCCAGTGGGTCATGAAGGAGCCGACGCGGCGGAAAAAGAGGTATTTCAGACAATAGCTCCTGTCTGCCGAGCCAATCGCACTCGACGTGAAGAATGGCCTCGCCCTGATATGACGTATGCTGCAGCTGCCAAACGGCAGCCTAGGAACCGGCCGACACGGCCACAACCAAATCCTCCGGCACCTATGACGTCCCGCAGACGAACGGACGTCTGGAGGACAGAAGACAACGCGCCAGTATGTTTCCACTGTGGGCGCCCTGGACATGTCATACGCTACTGCAGAGAGAGAAGACGAGTATTTGACGATTATTTTGCCGCAAGACGTCCGCCATCCGAACAGTTCTACCCCAGGCAGCCACCCGCTGACGAGTTCGGTCGACCTACGGGAAGAAGCCCATCGCCGTACCCTAGACGAGGTCGATCCCCGACGCGCCGCTGCCGTTCATCGTCGCCGGACAGAGCTACCAGCCGCTCCCCTAGCCGCCGCACGCAGGAAAACTAAGCAAGGCGACCATCTACGGAGGTGAGGCCGCCGCAGATGAAAATCCTCCATGGATGACAGTCACTAAGATGTCGGGAAATCTCATCAACGTTATAATCGACGGCCAACCTGTCCGGGCGCTGGTTGATTCAGGAGCTTCTTTCTCCATATTGTCGGACAATTATCGTCGCACACTAAAGAAGACAATGTTCCGTGATACGGGGGCAACTGTGCTAAAGGTCGCAAATGGAAAGTACGTCCAGCCAGCTGGAGCTTGTGTCGCGAGAATAACCATCAACAACAGGACCCAGCCAGTTGAATTTGTCATTTTAACAGAATGTAGTCATAATGTCATCCTTGGATGGGACTTCCTTAAGGCATCCCAAGCTGTCATTGACTGTGGAACGTCTGAGCTGCAAATTGAAGAAGTCGTTGCGACGGGTACACGTAACACAGAATCTTCTGGGAAGTTATTCGCCGTTGACAACGTGACAATCCCGCCGTTCGCAATGAGAAGAGTCCCAGTCAAAAACACGGACGACCGCAACCTTGAAGTGCTTGTCGATAGTAGAAAGTTTATTAGGCTCACGAAAGAAATCTACATACCAGCGGCTATCATAAGCATTATCGGTGGTCGAGGAGACATTTGGATCACCAACTGTCACGAGCAGTCACAAATTATCCCCAAGGGAATGTGCATAGGGACAGCTGAACCAGTCCAGGAGGGCGAGCTCAACGTCATTAACGAAGATCCATGCTCTGTTACTAGTACCGACAACACGCTGGAGGAAACAACTATGGAACTGCCAATAGGTCCCGGCCTGACCAAGGAACAACACCACCGGGTGTTAGCTATACTACGCCAATTCTCTGGTGTATTCACACCCCAGCAAAAAAAAGGTCAGACGAAACGGCCCACGATAAAGCATCGTATCAATACTGGGGATCATCCGCCCATTAGCCAGCGCTCGTACCGATTGTCACCAGTCGAAAGGCGAATAATTCGAGAGGAAGTGGAGAAGATGTTGCATAATGACATTATTCAGACCTTCGGAGAGTCCTTGGTCCATCTCCGGTGGTCCTCGTAAAGAAGAAGGATGGTACGTGGCGATTCTGTGTCGACTATCGGCGGCTGAACAAAAATCACAAAGAAAGATGTCTACCCACTGCCGCGCATCGACGACGCCTTAGACTGCTTGAAAGGAGCTACATACTTCTCAACCATGGACATGCAGACAGGCTACTGGCAAATCGAGGTTGACGAAGCTGACAGAGAAAAGACGGCTTTTATTACACCTGATGGCCTCTATGAATTCAAAGTAATGCCATTCGGATTATGCAACGCTCCGGCCACATTCGAACGCATGATGGACAACTTACTTCGACACCTTAAGTGGACGACGTGTCTTTGTTATTTAGATGACATTGTTGTTTTCTCGAAAACATTTGAAGAACATCTGAGTCGCCTGTCAACGGTGCTGAAGTGTGTTCAGACTGCAGGACTCCGCCTCAATCCGAAGAAGTGCCTCTTCGTCGCCAGAGAGATAAAAATCCTGGGGCACCTGGTCAACGGAGATGGCGTCCGCGCTGATCCAGATAAAGTAAGGGCAGTCATGGAATTTCCAACTCCTCAGCACATTCGTGATGTGAGAAGCTTTCTTGGGCTGTGCTCATACTTCCGGCGTTTCATAAAAGGATTCTGTAACATGGCACGTCCACTGCAAGAACTTTTGCAGGGAGACGCCAAGTTTTACTGGGATGAAACTAAAGAAAGATCTTTCCAGGCACTTAAGGAGGCTCTAACTTCCGCACCAGTTCTAGCCTTATACGACGAGAATGCAGAAACTGAACTTCACACTGACGCCAGCGGTTATGGGATCGGTGCAGTGCTTGTGCAAATTCAGGAAGGTGCTGAGAAGGTGATAGCCTATGCATCAAGAGTATTCTCTAAGCCGAGATAAACTACTCTACAACCGAGAAAGAATGCCTCGCAGTTGTCTGGGCTATCAACAAGTTTCGTCCGTATTTTATTCGGCAAACCTTTCACCGTCGTAACAGACCACCATTCTTATGTTGGCTAACCCATCTTGCTAGTACTCTTGAAGTCTAAGTGCCCATCTTGCTAGTCGACCTGATGGATCCTTCAAGCTGGTTAGCCAACATAAAGAATGGTGGTCTGTTACGACGGTGAAAGGTTTGCCGAATAAATACGGACGAAACTTGTTGATAGCCCAGACAACTGCGAGGCATTCTTTCTCGGTTGTAGAGTAGTTTATCTCGGGCTTAGAGAATACTCTTGATGCATAGGCTATCACCTTCTCAGCACCTTCCTGAATTTGCACAAGCACTGCACCGATCCCATAACCGCTGGCGTCAGTGTGAAGTTCAGTTTCTGCATTCTCGTCGTATAAGGCTAGAACTGGTGCGGAAGTTAGAGCCTCCTTAAGTGCCTGGAAAGATCTTTCTTTAGTTTCATCCCAGTAAAACTTGGCGTCTCCCTGCAAAAGTTCTTGCAGTGGACGTGCCATGTTACAGAATCCTTTTATGAAACGCCGGAAGTATGAGCACAGCCCAAGAAAGCTTCTCACATCACGAATGTGCTGAGGAGTTGGAAATTCCATGACTGCCCTTACTTTATCTGGATCAGCGCGGACGCCATCTCCGTTGACCAGGTGCCCCAGGATTTTTATCTCTCTGGCGACGAAGAGGCACTTCTTCGGATTGAGGCGGAGTCCTGCAGTCTGAACACACTTCAGCACCGTTGACAGGCGACTCAGATGTTCTTCAAATGTTTTCGAGAAAACAACAATGTCATCTAAATAACAAAGACACGTCGTCCACTTAAGGTGTCGAAGTAAGTTGTCCATCATGCGTTCGAATGTGGCCGGAGCGTTGCATAATCCGAATGGCATTACTTTGAATTCATAGAGGCCATCAGGTGTAATAAAAGCCGTCTTTTCTCTGTCAGCTTCGTCAACCTCGATTTGCCAGTAGCCTGTCTGCATGTCCATGGTTGAGAAGTATGTAGCTCCTTTCAAGCAGTCTAAGGCGTCGTCGATGCGCGGCAGTGGGTAGACATCTTTCTTTGTGATTTTGTTCAGCCGCCGATAGTCGACACAGAATCGCCACGTACCATCCTTCTTCTTTACGAGGACCACCGGAGATGACCAAGGACTCTCCGAAGGTTGAATAATGTCATTATGCAACATCTTCTCCACTTCCTCTCGAATTATTCGCCTTTCGACTGGTGACAATCGGTACGAGCGCTGGCTAATGGGCGGATGATCCCCAGTATTGATACGATGCTTTATCGTGGGCCGTTTCGTCTGACCTTTTTTTTGCTGGGGTGTGAATACACCAGAGAATTGGCGTAGTATAGCTAACACCCGGTGGTGTTGTTCCTTGGTCAGGCCGGACCCTATTGGCAGTTCCATAGTTGTTTCCTCCAGCGTGTTGTCGGTACTAGTAACAGAGCATGGATCTTCGTTAATGACGTTGAGCTCGCCCTCCTGGACTGGTTCAGCTGTCCCTATGCACATTCCCTTGGGGATAATTTGTGACTGCTCGTGACAGTTGGTGATCCAAATGTCTCCTCGACCACCGATAATGCTTATGATAGCCGCTGGTATGTAGATTTCTTTCGTGAGCCTAATAAACTTTCTACTATCGACAAGCACTTCAAGGTTGCGGTCGTCCGTGTTTTTGACTGGGACTCTTCTCATTGCGAACGGCGGGATTGTCACGTTGTCAACGGCGAATAACTTCCCAGAAGATTCTGTGTTACGTGTACCCGTCGCAACGACTTCTTCAATTTGCAGCTCAGACGTTCCACAGTCAATGACAGCTTGGGATGCCTTAAGGAAGTCCCATCCAAGGATGACATTATGACTACATTCTGTTAAAATGACAAATTCAACTGGCTGGGTCCTGTTGTTGATGGTTATTCTCGCGACACAAGCTCCAGCTGGCTGGACGTACTTTCCATTTGCGACCTTTAGCACAGTTGCCCCCGTATCACGGAACATTGTCTTCTTTAGTGTGCGACGATAATTGTCCGACAATACGGAGAAAGAAGCTCCTGAATCAACCAGCGCCCGGACAGGTTGGCCGTCGATTATAACGTTGATGAGATTTCCCGACATCTTAGTGACTGTCATCCATGGAGGATTTTCATCTGCGGCGGCCTCACCTCCGTAGATGGTCGCCTTGCTTAGTTTTCCTGCGTGCGGCGGCTAGGGGAGCGGCTGGTAGCTCTGTCCGGCGACGATGAACGGCAGCGGCGCGTCGGGGATCGACCTCGTCTAGGGTACGGCGATGGGCTTCTTCCCGTAGGTCGACCGAACTCGTCAGCGGGTGGCTGCCTGGGGTAGAACTGTTCGATGGCGGACGTCTTGCGGCAAAATAATCGTCAAATACTCGTCTTCTCTCTCTGCAGTAGCGTATGACATGTCCAGGGCGCCCACAGTGGAAACATACTGGCGCGTTGTCTTCTGTCCTCCAGACGTCCGTTCGTCTGCGGGACGTCATAGGTGCCGGAGGATTTGGTTGTGGCCGTGTCGGCCGGTTCCTAGGCTGCCGTTTGGCAGCTGCAGCATACGTCATATCAGGGCGAGGCCATTCTTCACGTCGAGTGCGATTGGCTCGGCAGACAGGAGCTATTGTCTGAAATACCTCTTTTTCCGCCGCGTCGGCTCCTTCATGACCCACTGGGCTTACATCCATGGCCATGATCTGATGCTCACTCGGTTCAAGAGTCCCAGCTGCCATGAACTGTTGTAATTCTTCTCTCACAATTTGTCGTATGAGAGACGCAAAGTCGTGCTGGTCTTCCACAACTGCCATAGGGACTACGTTGGGAAGTCTGTCATACTTCTTTCGCCCAACCCTCCTTTGTTGCATCTCCTCAATCCGCTGGCACCACTTGATGAACTCTTCCGTCGTAGCGACGTCTTTTATCAGAAGAGCTTGGTACATGTCTTCTGCAATACCTTTCATT
Source organism: Vandiemenella viatica (assembly GCA_031002005.1). Taxonomy (NCBI): domain Eukaryota; kingdom Metazoa; phylum Arthropoda; class Insecta; order Orthoptera; family Morabidae; genus Vandiemenella; species Vandiemenella viatica. Next base: position 216,249,860 of record JARYHS010008074.1, on the reverse strand, counting down.
AGGTGCGTGATTTTGTCGGCTTCAGTCATATTCGGGTTGACTACGTTGCATAGGGCCAAAACATCCTGTATGTAAGATTGCGTCGGCTCCCCATGTCGTTGGGCCCGGTTCTTCAGTTGTTCTTCCGCCGAGCGGATTTGTCGCTGGTGGTCCCCAAACGTTTTCTTAAGTTCCGTCTGGAACATTTCCCAGTTATTCAGTTTTCTTCGTTGTTCTCGAACCACTGCTGGGCGGTTCCGTCCAGATAGAAATAAACATTTGCCAAGCACATGGTATGATCCCACCTGTTGTACTTGGCGACTCGGTCGAACCCTTTTAGCCATTTGTTAGGATCCTGTCCAGCGTCTCCAGAGAACACCGATGGGTGTCGAATGTGCAGCTGGCTTGCCGCCATGGGTTTCCTAATGACGCGGACTTTCGGAAGGACGTACTGAGTATATCCTTTGTAGTCCGGTTCCAGTCCGTGTAGGCGGCGACTTTTACGTTGCCTAATCGGAGCCACGACGATGCAGCTGTTGCACAGGGTACCCGGCGTCTCCACCAAACTATGTCGCGTTGGAACCGGGGCAGGTGTGAATTCGAAGGTTACTTGTCAATGAACACAGCACTTAAACTGAGAACAGGTTTATTGAGAACTCAAACATACACGCAGCACTGACTGCCTCTTGGGCAGAATGCTCTTCTATTTATACACAGATAGAACGTACTAGAGATTACAAGAGTAGTTAACAAATGAAATGTGTAGAAGTTACAAGTGACCTTAGGAAACATGTAGAATCTTCTGGAAATAATAAACAGAATTAAATAATTTTTGTCAGTGGGCGGGATTGAACCGGCGACCTTCGGTACCGCAATTCGTGACGCTACCCGCTGCGCCATGCTGGCAGACGGTACACTGGCGTTCATGCGGCAATATGGGATGAGGATTTATGCCAATTCACCAGGCAAAGAAAAGCACAACTCTAACAGCGACAAAATCTCGTTGGAAGCACGTAGGTTATTACAGTGATGGTTGGGCGAGTCACTCAGACGAAACCTGCAGCGACTGGTTCTGAGCGTGGGTGCTCCGATAAAGTACCGAGAATGCTAATTCTGTCTCACACACAAATTACCTCGTGACGTTTGACATATGTTTCATGCCACCGCAGACCACACCACTTCACTGGTTCCAGAGTGCCTCCCTCATTTCACATCCTATATTTAACACAGAAAATAAATTGTCAAAGAATCAAAACTAAGATTGCACCACTAAATTTTGAGTTGCCGTTTGGAAGTAGAAAAACTGGTCAAGAAAAGCTTACTGTCATTGCAAACTACATTTTGGAGACTGCTGCGGATTTACGTTGCTAGACACAGTAAAAAAAATGAATAAATGCTACAATACAGTGCAATGCAGACCTAATAAGTTCGAGGTTGTACTGAAATGTTTGCTGTATGAGTGAAAAAGTTGACTCCAGAAGTGGATAATTAAGAAGACTGTAGATGGATAGTATAAGAAGTACCATAACTGAAATGAATTTAGATGACAACGTTTGGCGAATAACGACCTGTGGAAATTAAGAAGTGAAAAACGACTATAGCTTTGAATTAATTCTTAGATATCCCTGTGCCCAGAATAGCGCCGTTTTAAGTAGTATGATCTGTGTGGCAAGCCAAAGAAAATAATAGACTTGAACTGAGCTACCTGCAGTTCTTACAAGATCTCCCCTTCAAAACACGTTAGTTTATTTGAAATCTGGGTATCTCATAAGCTCTAATGAATAAAAATTATCAGTTTAACCAACCCAACTGATACACAAATTTCCATACATGTAAAGCTTTCCGTTTAGAATATGTTCGGTTTCACGAAGATTTTAATTTTTTTTTTAATTTGGAGAAATGATTAAAATAATTGTAGGGAAAACATAAAAAAGGTAATGAGCAATAAGCGAAACAAATTTTTCACGGCTGCAAATTTGGCTGCTTTAAATACTTTTCACGAAGTTTAATTCGGCAGTGAAGGGCGCAAACAAATGGTGTTGGGGGAATTTCTCGTTAATGCAGAAAATGCGGCGTGAGTTGGCAAGCCTGTGGCCGGTGACGTCCACCTGGCACCTCGTAACAGCCAGCCAATCACCGCTCGCTCCGATACTCCCACTAATGACCTTCGCAGCGCCACCTCCAGCGGTGCGCACCAACGACTCCTTCCTCGATTTTTCAGTGTCAAAGTGTGAGAGCGAAAATCGTGTGTTCATCCCGCACTCGACGAGTTTGTTTCTCTCCATGACTGTTAACCCTTGCCACTAATAACTGTCCATACAGGTAACAAGCAATTAACGTAGGGAGTTACTGATTTTGGCGCAGGAAAGGAAACAGAAAACACTATCGATGACAAATCTATACTCCTCAGATAGTTAAATTATCAGACGACCAGTTGATGTACGCATAATTACTGGTGCTCCTGTGGTTTATAGCCGTCAATTATGCAGAGTTATTTCAACCATCTCATTGTCCTTTTGGAGTGAGACAAATGGGATATATGTTCTATACTGCTAGACTGCAATCACACAGGGAGTAAACGCATCCGACAAGTCAGTGGGCATATCAGTGACGTAAAAAAATTAGCAACTGATAAAATGAAGTACATCTATAAATTATTCCTGAAAATGTCATGTTTTTAGTGATCTTGAAAATTAGTTCATCGTGATCACAACTTCAACTACAGAAAGTAAATGTGTAATAAATTAATCACTTAAGAATCAACGTACTTTTCCAATATTGGCCACTGAATTCATAAAATCAAGGCTTGATATTATTATATACTTGAGTAGCGCATCAATTATTACGATTTGGTGTAAACATAAGATTTGGTAATAAGCTTCAATTGTTAAAAATGGTTTTTTGATTCAGAGTTATTCATGAGTGCGAAATAAATTATCTATGGTTAGCAGTATGCACTCCCTGCATATAAGCATCCATAGTGGGTTTAGGTTAGAAGTAACTCTTTCACTTAGCAATATTACACATCACATCCTAGTACGATGTTCTAGGAGGTATGCTCATGGATCATCAGTTGTTTACTACCATATTACACTGAAGGCAAGCTGAATTTAGATCACTTTATTTCCTGAACAACAAATTTTTGAACTTCATTTCGATTTGTATGATATGTAACAATATAGCCATCTCAGGTGTGAGCCGGATATATTCTACATACGTGGCGTTTCGACAGCTACCTTCTCTTTCTTCATCAGGTGAAATGGAAGGTAGAAGTAGTTACTGCGACAACACGTCGCCGACTGTTAATGCCTCATGATACAAGAAAGCACTACGGCGGCTAGGCCACTACGGAAGCTACTCTCTCACTGGCCGTCGCCTTGTTTAGCCGCCCCAGTACTATATGAGCCAGAATCGCGATGAATTCGCAGTTGGTGACGTGCTTTCGCTGTAAATACTTCGCTCTGTAATTCCACATGATGAAGACAGCTGAGGCAGCTGTAGAAACGTCTTGTGTGGCAGAGTTTATCCGGCAGCACAGCCGTGGAGAATTTTTATCAGCTGTTAGCCGGGAATGAATCAATTCTCACAATATATCCATTCACGACGAACGCAGCTACTGTATACCGGGTTTGGAGGTAAAGCGAACTCCAGAGAATCCGCTACACACCATCTCTCCCCCTTTTTCTGTAATCGCCTTTCCACAAGAATAAGGTAACCGTAAGGCAAAATCTGGTATGTTCCATAGTTTTTATCTCAAACACGAGGTTTACAAACCAATTACCCAAATTCACTCCTCTGACACTTCTGCTTCGATGGCACTATGCATACAGCCCAACGTACAAATACGTTTAACTTCCAAGGGACTCTACATATAGACCCATCTAGTTTATCGTTGCCTTTTCTGCTGAAGACTACTATTTGTTTCGAGAGAAGCTTGTTTCGTTGATTTGAAGATAATTGTTATAATAGTTTCATCATTGCTTACTATTGATAGGCAGATTGAAATTGTGGATGTAACGTCATAGAGAGGAGCGGTATTATTAACTACTAGCGAAGTTCCCGGCGTTGCCCGGTATAGTTGGCGTAGATTTAACCGTACCCTATTTATATTCCTGCAAAACATTTGTACAAAGTTTCATAAAATACGCGCCAACTTTTTCGGAATTAAAGCAAACTTACATTCACCCACTCCCTAGCAAGAAACTGGTGGGCTGAAGTTTATTTGGACGTATACTATTTTCATTCGTCCGAAAAGATTCATGTATATCAACCTTCGATAATTTGGTTAAGAAATTTCATTACTACATTATTGAACAACCCTAGATCATGTTAAAAACTCACATTTGATTCAATTTCGAAGTGAATGGATATACTTGTGGCTCGAAACGCCAGATCCTTTAACTCTGCAGATAAAATATCAAAAGTGAATCCGGAATAATATTATCGTAAACAGAAGACTAATGCTGAAGGCCAGATATATTGTCCAGAGATCGTGCTTAAAGAAAATCTCTGTTATTTTTACGGCTATCTATGTCGTTTAAAAATTGATATCGCGAATTAAAGGAAAGAATACTTCAAGTTACGGCTTATTAAAATTGAATATGCCAAATTAAAAGAAAGACTACTGAAAGTTTTGTTTAGTGTTCAAAATAGTTATTACTATTAGTTGTCTTATTGCTTTAATTAAGGGCTATGGTCAGAGACATTGTGTTGTGTATTTAGTGCGGAGTATGCGACATCTAGTGATTCTCCTGTGGAATTTCCACCATACGTTCAGAATTTCATTTAATGCTCCTACATTATTTAACGTTGAAACATAAGACATGCCAGACAAGTGAATTAAGAATCTAAGCTTTAAAACGGTGAAAACTCCATCGAAATCTGCCCCGTAGTTTTCAAGTTTTTATACGACCAATATTTCCGGTTTTCGTTTTATAGATATAGATAGATAAATATACTGATTCATGTAATTGTCTTGGAGAAGCAAGGGTCCTATATGCTATCATTCTTCAAAACAAAGAATAACGTCTTTCTTCTTCCTAATTAGCTGCGCATGGTGTTCTGTATTACTATCGTATCACGGAAACAAATTTTCCCAAAAGCGAAAATTAGCCTCTGTCAGACGAACCTCATGTACGTGTAGACACGTGGCAAACCCCCCCTCTCCAGCGTCGAGGCCAATACTGTCAAATTATGTATGCGTTGATGGCTGCCGATATCAGACGACCAGTTGATGTCTGCATAATTACTGGTGCCCCTGTGGTTTATGGCCGTCAATTATGCAGGGTTCTTTCAACCGTCTCATTGTCCTTTTGGAGTGAGACAAATAGGATATGTGTGCTATAGTAGGCTACAATCACACAGGGAGTAAACGCCTCCATGACAAGTCAGTGGGCATATGACTGACGTAAAAAATTAACAACTGATAAAATGAGGTATATCTATAAATTATTCCTGAACATTAAGATGTTCGTGAATGAATATGAAATTTCAAGCTTATCACAATTTAATTTCTAACAACCAAGCCGATTCAGATTGATAGAGGATTTTTTCGATATTCTAATCTACTTTATGTTAAACGAAGCCGTCTGTATGTAGCAGTCAAATGATTTTCCCCATCCATTGACTATGCTCTCAGTTGCAGACTTCTGATGATGGTCTTTACCATAGATGTCATAATTCATTTAACAAAGCAGCACAGGCGAGATATTAATACACTCTAGCCTACATGAGTAAATAGCTTGTAGTATCATCAGTTTGTATTAGACTTCAGAAATGAAGTGAATTTACGAGTGTATGTGTATATATATATATATATAGCAACAAAAATGTTTGAAAAAGTACTACCATAAATGAAGTATGAGCAAATAACATGATTATTATCGTAGCTCTAGATGAACACAATACAAGACCATGATCAGGCTTCATCAAACACGTCACTGTTTTATACATCTGCCGTTAGTAAATTTCTGTCAAATTTCATATTAGTTAATTACATTATCTGCTGGGACCTATAATTAACGTTTCTTTTATATTTCTCTTTGTTAGATTTTTAAATTTAAATTAATAATTTAATTTTACTGTTAGGAGCTCCAGTTTATTCCCTGTTTACCTTATGTACGGATTCTTGTCCAAAGATTGCAACCATTCACGAGCAGTTGTATATAGGATTGGACTGGACAATGAGGAGGTCTACATTACAAAAATTATTATGGTTTACATTCACTCATTTATTCCAGTAATTTTGTCTTAGAATGGAACAGTCGATATAGTACTTCTACTATAACAATACTTTTTGTGCACATTAAATCTTCAAAATTACTTCTCACTTTTGATGCTTTCAAAAATTCAATATGATATTAGCTCAGTTCAGAAGTTACGCATTTTACATTTTCTAATAATTTGTTAGCGAATATCCTTTACAGAATTCATACTAACTACACAATAATATATAGGGGTAAAATTGGTCTAAAAAAGATAGAGAGAGTGTATGTGTGTGTGAGAGAACAAATTGGCTAATTGTAGCTAGGACCTTGTGCGGCCATTTCTTTCATGGTCGCCTTGGGCTGCTATCCATACTTTACAAGTCACCACAAAAAGAGCTGCCACTGCGGTACGAGAAATTCGAAAGATAGCGAGATGACAAATGACCTCCTCTTGTATCTGGAGAATATTTGTTGGTTTATCTAACGGTACACCAATACCAGCTCTCAGATTTGGACCCTTGTTCACTTCTTCCCTTTGGTACTACCCTTTCACATACTTGACTCTTTCCAGTCTCTCAGAATTGCGGAATTCTCTGAGAATTTTTTTAATAACAACTGTTTTTATTTTTAACTTTCATCTACCAGACGCGTTTCGCCCTTCTGGAGTGGGGCATCGTCAGTGGCTATAAATAACTAATATTTTGATCATATTTGTGTATTCCAATCTAGTACATTAATTATATACAAATATTCATGCTGTAATATTGTATCATCTGTAGGTTCAGTCTGTTATAATTATTCTATATATTGTTTTCATAGTATCTGTGTTCAAACATAAATTCACTTCTTAATACTAAATTATCTGTATGGTTACAAGCTTTATGTACATAAACTCTACTTACTAAAAATTGTAGTGGCTAGCACATGTCAGTCCGGAACAGCACCTTCCGCATTTTTCTGCACCGTTGTTCCTTCCTACAGTTTACCATTATCTTCTTTTATATTGTTCACTTCACTTTATTTTATTTAATTTTCTTTAATGTCTCTGAGAATTATTGGTCTAACATTCGCTGCGAATTCATTTTGTCTATCCAATATTTGCCTGCCAACCCCTACCCGTGACGACAGTCAGGTGACCTGTTAGTAAAAACCTAAGTAAAAAAAAATAAAAAAAAATTGAATAGCGCTAGAGCACACGCTCCGATGACAGTTTCTCGGGTCACTTAATTACACTTCTCTTAGTATTTGAATATAACCTTACAGTGTTAAATTCCTTCCCCATCTTCTTTTGTGGTTTACTAATTTAATTTTTAAATCTCCAATCTCTAACACCCTTAACTTCAAAAGAAAATTTTCCATTGTCTTAGCATAAAATCGAGTACCACCTTGTGCCCATGTTTATCTTTTCTCCTCCACGCAAAGCTCCTAATTTTTGACCAATATTCTTCCAAGCCCCTTGTAGACTCCTAGCACTCTCTTCACACTCTTCCTGTTTTCCAATGATTGCCATTCCTGCTCTTTTATCATATCGGTTTCTGAGTGGGTCTTGTGGTAATTTCCACAAACAAATCTGGCAACTCTTCTTTGCACACCCTTCAACTTCTGCATCTGCTACCTAAAATGTGGGTCACATCCTCTCATCATTGTCTCCAGTAAATGATGGATATTGTAACCTTCTCCTACCACGTGTCCAATGAGTTTATTATAAAACTATATGCCAAGATATTTACAGTTCCAGCCTTCATTAATCAATTCTTTCCAAAACCTATAATCATAAAGATTCTTTAGAATTTTATTTGTGTACCTAATAAGCTCACTGATCCTTGCATTTAGCTTCATTCCATGTTGACCTACCCAGTTAGATATTCTATCCAGGTCACCCTGCAGCTGTTCACGGTCATCCTCCGATTCTACCCTAATATATATCATTATGTCATCTGAAAACAATATAAATTCTTATTGTAAACCACCGGAACACACTCATTCATACATTACCCTGTTGCACTACCAAATTCACTTCCACGATTTTGACACTGCATGTCCTACTCTAACGCTTTGCTTTCTTCATTTTAAGAATTTCTCTAGCCAGAAAGTCACTTTTTCATCCACTTCAATAGTTTTCAACTTATTTAACATATCTTGGCTCACTATGGCCTTAGAAAGATCTGGTGCTACACTATCAACTTGGCCTCCCTTGTCGAATTCAGCCGAAATATCTTGCATATAGCCCACGATCTGAGATTCACATAAATATCCTTGCCTGAAGCCATGTTGTCGATTTACAACCCACTTTCTTTCCCCACAGACATCCCCATCATTTAGTCTGTCACAGATGCCTCTCCTATTTGAACCGGTACTACTGTTTCTATTTTGCAGTCCGCTGTTAAGCATCAAGATTCTACACCCGTTTTAAGCAAAATTTTAAGGTATGGTACAATATCGTGCCCCATTATCTTTAATACATCTGTAGTAACATTATCAACAGCAGCCCATTGACAGTTTTTAGCTTTCTGAATTCATTCATAATTTTCTGAGGATCTATTTCAAAATTTGTAGCTTCCTCATTTCTATTTATTTGGAGACACTTTTCTGATTAATTACCTCCAATTCCAGGATGATAGTCCCTTCTTCATGCCTTACCACTAGCTCTTAGCTTCCGTCTTTCTTAATGCTTTACGTCAAAATTGTTTTTTATTTCTAGTATTACATGTAAATTTCTAACTCTTTTCTCGTTACCTTCATACTACCCTTCATATTTAATTACTTACTATCCAATTACTTAAATCTTAGAATTACTGTTTTTTCTCGCTTTCTCGAGCATCCATTATCATTTTTTCGTCGCACTGACCCCCCGTAACACCGTCACAACACGATACTTTGAAACTGTAGAATCAAAACCATGGTCTTTGGAAATAGGACAAATGATAATAGTAATAATTAATCAGGCGACAATTTGGGCATTGCGCAGATATACATTTATCTTTTACTGAAATTAGCGTCTTTTTTTAAAAAAAATATCTCTGTGAACAAATAGAAAAATTACTCGATATCCATCAGGGAACCACACTAGAAACGTCGAAATCAGATGTTACATAGTTTTCAGTATTAACACTACTAAACATGTAAAAGGAAAAGAAAAAAAAATTATCTTGTTGAGTTAAATCAGTAATTTATTAACCGTGTGGTTTTGAAATAAAATGGCAAATCTATGTTGTAAACAATTACAGATATGTAATCAGACAAAAAAAGTGTTTTGCTGTGAATTGTAGCTGATAACATGTTAAATACAAGACTCATATTCTTTTGGCTCTGTGTTGCTATGCGTCATCCCGCAATTATTGAACACTATTAAACAGAAATATATCCAAGAAATATGTCAGTGAAAGAGATAAATAGATACTCTGTTTTAAATTGGGTGTTCTTAAACTTTTCGCTATGGGTAATTCAGGAAGATTTTAATGTAATTCTAGACCTCATATATTTTCCCTCGTTAAATATAATATTTTTCTATCATCATGGATTTGACCAAGGTGTAAGCTTATCGTTACTTCGTGGAATATTCGAATATCTTACTCTATTTATTTTGTAAATGTAACCATATCTTTTACAAGACAGTCCATTTTCAAACATTTATGTAACCTTCTAATAAAATAAAAATGTAGAGAAACAAGATATATTAATTATGTGATGTTCCTTTGATGAAAATATTCTATAAGATTTCAATGTTCTTAATACACATCAGATAGAGCAGTGTAAAAATTCTCTTGAACATGTTCATGGCGATAACGTTATTTGACTGTAGATGTTAACAGAAATCATTAAAAGTTTGTCTGTCTTTATACAACAAAAATTCATTTAAATATAGAGGTAGCTTGAAAATGTATAACTCATGGCATGTCTGATGGATTTACTGCATGCCGTGAAATGTTCATAAACATATTGTAGAGAAGTATTTGAATTCTGTAGTGCCATCAGTACAAAAGCCTTCTGCTACTGGTTTCCGGAAGATATTAAAGTTTTTTTTTTTTTTTTTAACCGGTACATAAATCTCATCCTAATATAAGATTTAAAAAGAAATTCGCGTAAATTTTATGATCTTCTGAATATGTGAAACAAAATATATTAGAATCATTTTTAAAAGAGCTACATTCGAGAATACAATTTAAAAGTAACGTCTAGCTAATGATTCCAGAGAAATAAATAAAGCCGAGGAACGTCTAGTGAACAATTAACACACGTCCAACTTGAATTTAATTAGGTGTTTTTTTCTTACTTGGGGTTTAAAGCACTTTTATGCCGTAGTCAGACGTATACATCTGTTATTTAAATCATAATAATACAGAATTTTTTCCCAACATTTCTGTCTGAATTTCATTTCGTGCTGTAAAAAGTAATTATTGAATATAAAATAAAATATACCGTTTCACAAACGCCAACCAGCAATTCCATGACCGAAAGTAATGTTATATCCAATGTTTTATCACACTTAATAAATATTAATTTGGTTTGAATCATTCTTGCATTACCTTCAGTATCTTTCAAATATCCTTATATTATCATCTCATTTCATGCTTATTTAAACCTAAATCTCCAGGGCTCATTACAAAGCAAATTCGGACGATAAACTGCGTAAACTAACAGTGATGAAGGAAATAACAATTATCACATAGTTACTCCGCTAACTAAGAATCTCCGCCATGATTTTCTGAGTAAATCGAAACCAATTTCTTATTAATTTTCTTAAAAAATGATTGCTTTTAGTTTTTTTTGTTTTTTTTTTTTCGCAACAGCAAGTCAGAACACAATTTCCAAATGATTTTTACGTGTGGATGAGGACCACTCGAAGCGGAGTTTTTAATTGAGAAGTTGGAAGCTGATCGGTATTCCTAGAAGGAAATAATGTAAAAAGAAGAAAGGTTGGTTATACGCATCAGTATTATACTGAGTTCCTTTGATCTTTTGTACTGTTGCTGTCGGCACTCAGAAGAAAGAAATAATACCAATGACTCTACATAAAATCACTAAAACTCTCGCGAAACACATGTTGTTTTATCCGATTTCAAAATTGTGGACTTGTTGTCTTGCTTTTGCAATACAGATTTACTAATAAAAATATTGTTTCTGATAAGAAATATTACCAGCTTTATCTTTTTGAAAATGTCGATAAGTACACGAAGCTGGAAAGTCATGAAAAGACGTCGTAGACATTGGGTGGCTCCATTCTCTCTAGACTGACCATTCATATCATGTCTTATCATATATACTCAGTTATGATTTAATGCATCCCTTTTACTATTTTCTTGTTTGTTATAAATCACACAGATATAAACTCCCATTCGCAGATTGTGTTACGTTTTCCACATTACTAACATCAAGAATCATTTGTGCCCTCCATCTAATCTCAAATATACCATATCAGTCTGACGGAAGTCTTAGAGTTCTGCAGCCCACCTATGCTGGTCATATTCGAAGCTTCGAGTGTTTTACAGGGTGTTACATAA
>JARYHS010008074.1:216171979-216237174 GCA_031002005.1 Vandiemenella viatica | reverse complement strand
AAAACATTTTTTTCCCTAATGTTGCCAAGGTCTCTGATGCAGGTGAATATGTTCTGACCAAGTATTCCAACGACATTCTCTTGGTTCTCAGAGAGAAGCTGCATCAATTAATGAAAACCTAACATGCTGTGGCTTTCATGAGAGGACTGTTTGTATGTTGCCTCTGTCGACTGTACGTATAGCTGCAGTAATCTTACACATGCTAATTAGCAGTGATGTTACAGAGGTTGCCGTATCCATTCATCATGTATTTTTCTAAGTAAATATAACCAAAAATGGTGAAGCTGCACCCACTATCAGCATTCCTTTGTTGGATTGCTTCTGTATTCCTGAGCTTCCCTAACTGACTTAGGCCACCATCTACTTTCTTTGGCCACAATGCTGGTGTAATTAAGGTTAAATGTCCAATGTTGACTGATTGTTGACTTACAGCAAAATACTTATTTTATTGTTTTTTAAATGTCTGATATAGCCATTGAGCTTATCCTTTATGGCATGTCCTATTTCTTCAATGTATACTTGGCCACAACTACAGGAAATTTGATAGACACCAGGTGTCTCTTAATGTTTCTTCCTATCTTTGAAACTTTTAAATAAGTTGGATATGGTGTTGGGAGCATTGTAAAGAGGGATGGATGTTCTTCTTCTTATGTAGCTTACCCATCTTATTCGTCACACAGTAATACGAGGGTCATCCACAAAGTAAATTCCGTTTCTATTTCTATCCGCGGCATTGCTATGATCGCAGTTCTGAGCATGTGTGGCAGTTACTCTGACTCAAGGAAAAGTCATGTACGCCATTTTCAGACCACTGCTGCTGATGTGTGCTTTGTAGTGCTTCTTTATAATGTCAGCTGTAATTGTAAATGCCGCCGTGTGTGAAATCAGATCTGTGATTCGTTTTCTAAACGCAAAGAAAGTTTAACCAAAGGAAATTCATTGGCAAATCTGCAAGGTTTATGGACAAAATGCAATGAGTGATTCAATGGTTAGTAGATGGCTCAGAGTGTTCAATGAAGGACATGATCAATTGCACGATGAAGAATGAAGTGGATGCCCATCTGTGATTACTGATGAACTGGTTCACACAATTGAAGAGAAGATTAAGCACAACTGTAAGTTTACACTTAGTGCCCTTGCTGTGGAAGTTCCGCAAATCTCACGATCACTAATTCATGAAATTGTTACTGAAAAACTGAAATTTCGAAAACTTTTCTCACGTTGGGTACACAAAATTCTTACTGAACAACACAAAAAACAACGGATGGGCAGTGCACTTCAGTTTTTGACACGCTACAATGAAGAAGGCGATGGTTTTCTTTCTCAGATAGTCATGGGGGATGAAAGTTGGGTATACCCCTGAAACAAAACAGCAATCAATGGAATGTAGGCACACTTCATCCCCAACGAAGGATAAGCCTAAGCAAATCTTGACACCTCGAAAAGACATGTACACCATTTTTTTGGGACAGAAAAGGCATTTTGCTTACTGATTTATTACCATGAGACCAAACAATCGATGCACATGGTTACTGCAAGACCATTAAGAAATTGTGCCGCGCAATACAGAACAAGTGCCAAGAATTACTGTCAAAAGGTGTTGTTTCTTTCCACGATAATGTCCGACCTCACACGGCGAATGTGATCAAACAACTCTTACGGGAATTTCACTGGGACGTGTTTGATCATCCTCCGCACAGCCCGGACATCGCTCCTAGCTACTTTCATCTCTTCTTATACCTAAAATCTGTCCTTGGTGGTCAACACTTCAATGATGATGATGAGCTGAAAGATTATGTTACCACATGGTTGAATACACAGGTGGCAACCTTCTATGAAGAAGGCATATAAAAACTTGTGCCATGCTATGACAAGTGCCTACAAAATTTCAGAAGTTATGTAGAAAAGTAGTTTAACAGTTGCAGATTTTTGTACAATAAATATTTTTTCTGTATCTGTAAACGTTTGTTTTATATAGCCAAATGGAACTTAACTTTGTGGATATACCTCGTACATGGTAGGATGTCATCTGACTTAATCTGTGGTTTGTTGTTCTCGCAATGTGAGATAAAGTTGTGCAGTCAAGGGTGTACCTAAACTTCATTACAAGCAGTAAGGCTGTAGCCGTTGTCTAAAAATGTCTCCTTTAAATTCACTCTTTTTTTGCAGCCATGTTTGCTTCATCACATACTGTGGATGTGCAAAGAATTAAAATTTTTGAAATTCTGTTTTTTACTGCTGGATGATGGAGGGAGTCTGCACGGAGATAGCAATTGATATATGCTGGCATCAAGTATACTCAATGACCCAGGCAGCCATCTTCCTTGTTAATAAGACTTAAGGCTTAGTGATGTATCCTCTTTTTGTAGATGGCTCGATAAAGGTGTCATTATCGAGCACCAGTACAAACACCAATAACCTACTGAAGAAGAGCTTCCACCTCTAACCTCTCCTTGCCTCCGTGCCACTGTCTATTTTGAACCACCACATACAAGAGGTGATGTTTAACTTCATATTTCTTTTATTATTATTATTTTGATTTTATTCTGTTTACTTATTTACTTTTGCTTTCTCAAATTTATGTTATGAAAATTTTAATGTATTATTCTGCACTTTTGGCATTTTTCATTGCTCAGGTACTAGCTCCAATTCACTGTCCCCCTCTCCCTGCCCTCTGTTTGTATTTACCCCCACTATGTTCCTGACTAACAGTCATTCTGTCACCCTCCCTCCATAGTGTTCCGCTGTTGACCAAGTCTCAAAATATTCATTGCTTTTCCTGTTCTTGTGCTTTTTCATGTGTTCACCCCATGAAACCATCATCTAAGGTATACATATATCATTACTGAAGTCCCATCTTGCAGTGGGACAGCCTCTTCTCTACCAGCCAGTCATCCACCAATCAAAACTGCAGCCTCCCCTGATATCCTCAAAACCGTCCATTGCCCAACAACTCTACATACCTCCTCCTTTCAAACCCACACCTCACTCTCTGCACTCCAGCCCTGCTTCCAATCCTAAACTGTTAGTCATGAACAGTGGCGGAAAAAAAAGGTCCCCAAAATCAGTGTCGTCAGGGATGACCTTGGTGCTTTTGGGGGGTGGGGGGGGGCTTCAGCCCCCTAGCCTCCCCCCTGGATCTGCCATTGGTCATGAACCTGTCCTCTTCATCACTGTCTGAACCCTAATGCTCCGTACTCTCCAAAGGCCTTACTTTTTCTCCTACTCCTACATTTGACCATGCCAACCTAGTCCGGGACACTATTTCATTCTGCCTAACACTCCATTGGTGGTACCACTTTGCCACTCACGTCAGGGAATCTGGGCCTCAAGACTACCTGGAACCCAGCCTCCAAAATTTCAAACAATTCTCCATACTTGACCCACCACCTTTTCCCGAGAACCATCCTATACAATTTTTTTTTTTTTGAATTCTTATCCACTTTTTTGGCTTCTCCTAGTTTTCTGAAGTCCTTGACTATTACCAGCAATCTCAGCTCAGCTGAAACCTGTGCCAGAAAACAACTTTCGACTAACCCAGACCTTATCATTCTACTCACAGACAAGGGCACAACCATAGTAGTTATGAATCACAGTAACTATGTGGCTGCAGCCATTCGTCAGTTATCAGATGCCAGTACTTACTGCCGCCTTGTGAAGATCCCACACCAGCAGTCAACAAAAAAATACGGGAATATGTACAGTTCAGTGGGCCCGTCCAAGGTCTCACCCCACAGTCAATCTCTCTTCTTACGCCTCAAAATCCACGTACGCCTAGACTTTACCTCCTTCCCAAAATCCATAAGCCTGACAATCCGGGATGCCCTATTGTTGCGGCTTATGGATCTGCTACTGAACGAATCTCTGCATTGGTGGACCAGCACCTACAGCTCCCCTGCCACATCAAGGACACACAACACTTCCTTCTCCGTCTATCCACTAGGCCCACACCACTTCCTTCCAGCTCCATCCTGGTAACCATTGGTGTCACATTACTGTACACACACGTTCCACATTGCCATGGTCTTAGCACCATGGAACATTTTGTGGATACACGCCCTCCGAACAGCCGCACCGGCACATCTTTCCTCACCACCTTGGCTGAACTGATACTGTACAATAACTACGTCTCCTTTGAAGGCAATACCTACCACCAAACCCATGGCACTGCCACGGACACTCGAATGGCCCCCTCTTATGCTAATCTCTTTATGGGCCACCTGGAACATATGTTTTTGGTGAAAGTCCCCCTCAAAACCCTCCTGTTGCTGAGGTTCATAGATGACATATTTATGATCTGGACACATGGAGAAAACACCCATCTAAATTTTCTGGATAAGCTAAATACCTTTAATAACTCACTGAATTTCACATGGACCTACTCCCATACCCAGGCCACATTCTTGGGTGTGGGGCTGTCCCAATGGCCACCTCAGCTCCTCAATCCACACCAAACCCACCAAATCACAGCAGTACCTTAATTTTGACAGTTGCCATCTATATCATACCAAACGTTCCCTCCCCTACAGTCTTGGCATTTGAGGCAGTCATATATTCTCCAACCAGAAAACCCTTAAGGAGTATTCAGCCTACATCTCACAAAACATTTGTATCCCACAACTATCCCCCAGCTTTGGTTCACAAGCAACTTTCAGGAGCCACATTGCAACCTGTTCAACCTACTGACTGCTCCAAACTCCCAGAAACCAACCACAGTCCTGTCCTGGTTAAACAATATTTCCCCGACCTTGAATCCATCAGGGTTATGATTTCCTACTAATCTGCCCAGAAATGAGATCCATTTTTCAAAAAATCCTTTCTGGTCCTCCTAGAACTTGTTTCAGCAGGCCCAACCTCAGCCAACTCCTAGTCCACAAACACAGTCTTTCTCATCCCATCAGACAGCCCCAAGGATCTTTCCCATGCAACAGACCCCACTGCAAGATGTGTGACACACACCATGCCTACACCACTTTCACCAACCCTATCACTGGCCTATCATAGGACACGCCACCTGTGAAACCTCCCAAACACTGCTTGGCTTCCTATGTAGGTTTGACTACCAATCCATTAGCCATAAGAATGAATGGCCACTGACAGACAGTTTTCACTCAGAATCCAAAACATCCAGCAGCTTCACATGCCATCTCCCATAACACCAATAATTTTAATTCTTGTTTCACGGTCCGTGCTATCAGAGTCCTCGCAAACAACAGCAGCTCCTCTGAACTCAGAAGGTGGGAGTTTGCCTACCAATACAAACTAGGCACAAGGCAACCTCCTGGTCTCAATTTGAGATAATACCCAGTCTGTACTTTTCCTTCCCTCTATCCACTCCTTGCCTCCATGCCCACTGTCTATACTGAAACATCACATACCAGAGGTGATTTTTTTATGTATAGATTATTTTATTATTATTATTTCGATTTCATTTTGTTTATTTATATACTTTCACTTTCTCAAATTTATGTTATTAATATTTTAATGTATTATTCTGCGCTTTTTGCAATATTTTGCATTGTTTGTGTACTAGCTCCAATTCACTGTCCCCCTCTCCCACCCTCTGTTTGAATTTATCCCCACCATATTCCTGACTAACAGTCATTCTTGGAGACAGTATCATACACCACCCTTCCTCCATAATGTTCTCCTGTTGACAAAGGACCAAGTCCTGAAGGATCCATTTTTTCCCCTGTTCTTGTGCTTTTTTATGTGTTCACCCCACGAAACCATCATTGAAGGTAAGTAAGTGGTGGTTCAATTCGCTATCCTTTTTTTTGTAAATCCATTCGCTATTTAGCTCCTATTATTTCCTTTGTTATCTTGTAAGCTAGATTTCCCTTGCACTGTTAGAAAAGTCATCACTGAGATCTCTAGCATGATCTCCTTAACACACCTCTAATTCATACCAGCTGTGTTACATTTCCAAAGAATTTTGATTGTGTAGTCTGCCAGTAGCTTTCAGGGTAGGATGCATGTGGCTTTTGGGGGCTAGTCCCAGATACTAGTGTTGTGTGGGCTCCAACACTTCTTACAACTGCCAACTTGCCTAAACGGTGAGCACAGCAATGATGCCTGGCAAGCGCATCATAAACCAGGAGCACTTTTAATGGAATGCTCCATCAATTGTGGGCACAGTGGAGGCGGTGGCCGGATACGATGAGTCTATAGTAACCGAATTGGTTTTTGTACAGAGAGTTATGATAATAAAGCAAATGTACCAAGAATGGTTTGGTTTCCTTTTATGTAGCCTAAGGGAAACATTTCTGCTTAGTACTGCAACATTAGAAGTGGGATCATGTTGACTTCATGCAGGAGCAATTTGCTTATATCAGAAGATAAATACAGCATATCTGGTCCTCTGAAGTGATTAGGATAGTAATTACATGTCAGGTCCAATGCACCACTACATGAGTACCATTGGTAGAAAACATTTACTAAGGAGATTACCCCCAGCCAAGGGAAAGAAGCACATTAAAATAGAAATCACTACACCAGAAGAAAGAAGAAGAATGTTTTCATCCAGCTCTGTGGTAAGCACACACAGACCAGGAGGACTGAAACCTGATCCCACTGTACTTCCCAAACCAGTGAGGTGGCACCTTAAAGTGTGCAACCAGTTATCTTCCAGCCACTATTGTTGATGATGGGAAATAAACCTGAAAATTTCAGTGCTGAATGTGTGTACCGGTACTTCATTGCCTGTGATTCAACACATCTGTGGTAAGCAGTGGTTATTCTTCTATCTATATCTGCTGTTTATCACCCACTGTATTACAACAACATAGTTATTGTGTTCATCAGTACCTGGCTGTTTAAATCTATGGTAAGAGTTGTGTTTGATTTTATCCAAACACAATGATGTTATTTGTCAACTGGATGTAAAAGTGATCTAACAACCTCCATCAATGAGAACTCAATATTTTAAGTCTGAGGTATAGCATAATGGATGTCTGAATAATGCTCACTTGCTGGAATGAATAATATAGTGTTTTTCCAACAGAGTTGATTTTTTATTTTAATCTCCAAGATCATTATTTCCTGCAAAGAATTCCAAGAATTTGTCAGATAGTTACAGCATACAAAATGGTATAATACTTTCACACTTACCAGCCATAAAGCAGGCCAGGCGGTCATCATCATCAGTGCATTCATTTCTATTCTCAGGTAGAAACGCTTTACCACGAACATTCTGAACTTTCATTCGCCCCCCTTGAAATTCACGCAGATTTCTCTGGGTGTCTTCATTTGAACCATAAATATTGGAACCATCAAGGTATGCAGTCAACTGATTCATCTGCAATCAAACATATAACATATTTAAAAATAATGATAATGAAAACAATACTTATACCTGTTTTTGTAGAAGATTAAAGAGATGGGTAAGAACAGAAAATAGATTTAAGAAACAGCACGTCTGTAAGGAACTTTACAACAAATTAAGAGCCATGAAGAGAGAAACTACATTTATTAAGAATATTGTGGGTGCAGAGAAACCACTAAATAATGCATACGGAAATGTTTATGATCGTAATAGAAAACTGCGAGGAAGGAAGATATTCAGGCAACTGTGGATGAAGATGGCTGAAATGTTACTGAGGATTTGTAAAACGCAGAGATGTTAAGTAGCCAGTGTAGTTACAACACTAGGGATTATTATTGAGAGATGAGGGAGAGAAAAATGGAACAGGATCAGCCAAAACAATTGGAAATAGATCCTTAGGATGGTATGACTGAACTAGAAAAAACAGTATAAGGGCTGCATGTGTGAATAATATTACTATAGATGTATGAAATATAGGGAGATATGAATTTGACATCAGTGGTAGGAAAGTTTATGAGAAATCAGTATGCCACCACATCAAAAATGTCTGCAAGGATAGGAACTGGTTTGAAAAATGGCAACATTGGTTTAGACATTGGTATTCATGTGAATCTCAGTTAACAGGCTACATGCAAAATCTCTCCAAGGCATATGACAGAGTAAACCTTGAAATAGCAGTATTTAAGGTAGAAATGAATTGCTTTGTTTAACATATTTAGACTGCTGATAATAATAAAGGGGGAAGTCTATGGGCAATCAGAATAGTCAAGGACCCATTCCTCACCATGCGTGAAGGCAGGAGGGCTGCAGCAAACTTTTTTTTAAAAAAAGATAAGAATTTTAAAATATTGTGGCTGTAGAGAGAGAGTCGAGGTGTTTGGAAAGGGAGATGTGTAGTAAGCGTTAGTCTGTATACATCACCTTGTCAAACAGTACCGGATTAGCCAGGTAGCAGGAGTTAGCAAATGCTAAGGGCCTCGCACATGGGCGAATATTTTTTTTTTAGGTCTGCTACTGCCCTGGACGGCAAAAACCAAGGGCCCCTTTCACATTTGCTACGGGCCCCACGCCACCTTAATCCGGCCCTGTTGTCAAATAGCTTGTTTAACATAGTATTAGGTCAGTATATTGTAAAGTAGTGTTCATCCAATGTCTTGTGAGTTTGTCGCATCCCTACAGCCTTCATCTGCGGTAAGCGATGGATCTACTTTTCCTGTAATTTATTATTTTAAAACTGTATCAATATTACTTAAATATGCTTACTTGTTCTCTTGGACCAAAATTACATTCTGGCCTTGGAGCTGGTAAAGATCTTACAAATTCCATGCACTGCTCTTTGAACCGTGAAAAAGTATTGTCATTTGGTGGTATCTGTATAGGGAAACAGTCAGGATGACGCTTTTCTTGTCGGATGATGACTCCATTTTCGCAGCATGTAATCCCACTTCC
Source organism: Vandiemenella viatica (assembly GCA_031002005.1). NCBI lineage: Eukaryota > Metazoa > Arthropoda > Insecta > Orthoptera > Morabidae > Vandiemenella > Vandiemenella viatica. The sequence continues at coordinate 216,228,401 of JARYHS010008074.1, read as the reverse complement.
ACTCTGACCTAAATAATAATAATAATAATACTAATATTAATATTCTTTACTTGCATCTTCCCATTTCCCTAAATGAAAGAGAAAAAAAGGATATAATGATATCAAATCAACCTAATTGTGCTATTGTAAATGATGACCAATTTTTTGTACAAATGTAAAAATAATGAAACTAAGGAAAAAGGAAACGGCTTCTAGGCATATAAATAATAAAGGAAATAAACCCATCACATGCCAAAGTTGACGGTTGCAACGAGAGAAAACATGTAAGGCCTACACACAAATATATATATATTTTTTAACTGCGTAACGTCTCTTAACAGCGAAGTCTTTAGAGACAGGAAAGTATGGGGGGAGGAGGGGGGTTCAAGGAGTGGGAAGGAATTAGGACATGGCCTTTTGAAGGAAGCATCCCGGCATTCACCTGGAGTGATTTGGGGAAACCATGGAAAACCCAAATCTGGATGCCCGGACGGGTATTCGAACCATCGTCCTCCCGAATGCGAGGCGAGAACGCTACACCACCACGACCGGTACACACAAATATAATATTTTGATACTAGACGACCTGTGCGAAAATTTCGCGAATAAAATACGATGAATAGTGAGGCTGAAATATTGCCGCATGAACGCCAGTGTACCGTCTGCCAGCATGGCGCAGCGGGTAGCGTCACGAATTGCGGTACCGAAGGTCGCCGGTTCAATCCCGCCCACTGACAAAAATTATTTAATTCTGTTTATTATTTCCAGAAGATTCTACATGTTTCCTAAGGTCACTTGTAACTTCTACACATTACATTTGTTAACTACTCTTGTAATCTCTAGTACGTTCTATCTGTGTATAAATAGAAGAGCATTCTGCCCAAGAGGCAGTCAGTGCTGCGTGTATGTTTGAGTTCTCAATAAACCTGTTCTCAGTTTAAGTGCTGTGTTCATTGACAAGTAACCTTCGAATTCACACCTGCCCCGGTTGCAACGCGACATAGTTTGGTGGAGGCGCCGGGTACCCTGTGCAACAGCTGCATCATCGTGGCTCCGATTAGGCAACGTAAAAGTCGCCGCCTACACGGACTGGAACCGGACTACAAAGGATATACTCAGTACGTCCTTCCGAAAGTCCGCGTCATTAGGAAACCCATGGCGGCAAGCCAGCTGCACATTCGACACCCATCGGTGTTCTCTGGAGACGCTGGACAGGACCCTAACAAATGGCTAAAAGGGTTCGACCGAGTCGCCAAGTACAACAGGTGGGATCATACCATGTGCTTGGCAAATGTTTATTTCTATCTGGACGGAACCGCCCAGCAGTGGTTCGAGAACAACGAAGATAAACTGAATAACTGGGAAATGTTCCAGACGGAACTTAAGAAAACGTTTGGGGACCACCAGCGACAAATCCGCTCGGCGGAAGAACAACTGAAGAACCGGGCCCAACGACATGGGGAGCCGACGCAATCTTACATACAGGATGTTTTGGCCCTATGCAACGTAGTCAACCCGAATATGACTGAAGCCGACAAAATCACGCACCTAATGAAAGGTATTGCAGAAGACATGTACCAAGCTCTTCTGATAAAAGACGTCGCTACGACGGAAGAGTTCATCAAGTGGTGCCAGCGGATTGAGGAGATGCAACAAAGGAGGGTTGGGCGAAAGAAGTATGACAGACTTCCCAACGTAGTCCCTATGGCAGTTGTGGAAGACCAGCACGACTTTGCGTCTCTCATACGACAAATTGTGAGAGAAGAATTACAACAGTTCATGGCAGCTGGGACTCTTGAACCGAGTGAGCATCAGATCATGGCCATGGATGTAAGCCCAGTGGGTCATGAAGGAGCCGACGCGGCGGAAAAAGAGGTATTTCAGACAATAGCTCCTGTCTGCCGAGCCAATCGCACTCGACGTGAAGAATGGCCTCGCCCTGATATGACGTATGCTGCAGCTGCCAAACGGCAGCCTAGGAACCGGCCGACACGGCCACAACCAAATCCTCCGGCACCTATGACGTCCCGCAGACGAACGGACGTCTGGAGGACAGAAGACAACGCGCCAGTATGTTTCCACTGTGGGCGCCCTGGACATGTCGTACGATACTGCAGAGAGAGAAGACGAGTATTTGACGATTATTTTGCCGCAAGACGTCCGCCATCAGAACAGTTCTACCCCAGGCAGCCACCCGCTGACGAGTTCGGTCGACCTACGGGAAGAAGCCCATCGCCGTACCCTAGACGAGGTCGATCCCCGACGCGCCGCTGCCGTTCATCGTCGCCGGACAGAGCTACCAGCCGCTCCCCTAGCCGCCGCACGCAGGAAAACTAAGCAAGGCGACCATCTACGGAGGTGAGGCCGCCGCAGATGAAAATCCTCCATGGATGACAGTCACTAAGATGTCGGGAAATCTCATCAACGTTATAATCGACGGCCAACCTGTCCGGGCGCTGGTTGATTCAGGAGCTTCTTTCTCCGTATTGTCGGACAATTATCGTCGCACACTAAAGAAGACAATGTTCCGTGATACGGGGGCAACTGTGCTAAAGGTCGCAAATGGAAAGTACGTCCAGCCAGCTGGAGCTTGTGTCGCGAGAATAACCATCAACAACAGGACCCAGCCAGTTGAATTTGTCATTTTAACAGAATGTAGTCATAATGTCATCCTTGGATGGGACTTCCTTAAGGCATCCCAAGCTGTCATTGACTGTGGAACGTCTGAGCTGCAAATTGAAGAAGTCGTTGCGACGGGTACACGTAACACAGAATCTTCTGGGAAGTTATTCGCCGTTGACAACGTGACAATCCCGCCGTTCGCAATGAGAAGAGTCCCAGTCAAAAACACGGACGACCGCAACCTTGAAGTGCTTGTCGATAGTAGAAAGTTTATTAGGCTCACGAAAGAAATCTACATACCAGCGGCTATCATAAGCATTATCGGTGGTCGAGGAGACATTTGGATCACCAACTGTCACGAGCAGTCACAAATTATCCCCAAGGGAATGTGCATAGGGACAGCTGAACCAGTCCAGGAGGGCGAGCTCAACGTCATTAACGAAGATCCATGCTCTGTTACTAGTACCGACAACACGCTGGAGGAAACAACTATGGAACTGCCAATAGGGTCCGGCCTGACCAAGGAACAACACCACCGGGTGTTAGCTATACTACGCCAATTCTCTGGTGTATTCACACCCCAGCAAAAAAAAGGTCAGACGAAACGGCCCACGATAAAGCATCGTATCAATACTGGGGATCATCCGCCCATTAGCCAGCGCTCGTACCGATTGTCACCAGTCGAAAGGCGAATAATTCGAGAGGAAGTGGAGAAGATGTTGCATAATGACATTATTCAACCTTCGGAGAGTCCTTGGTCATCTCCGGTGGTCCTCGTAAAGAAGAAGGATGGTACGTGGCGATTCTGTGTCGACTATCGGCGGCTGAACAAAATCACAAAGAAAGATGTCTACCCACTGCCGCGCATCGACGACGCCTTAGACTGCTTGAAAGGAGCTACATACTTCTCAACCATGGACATGCAGACAGGCTACTGGCAAATCGAGGTTGACGAAGCTGACAGAGAAAAGACGGCTTTTATTACACCTGATGGCCTCTATGAATTCAAAGTAATGCCATTCGGATTATGCAACGCTCCGGCCACATTCGAACGCATGATGGACAACTTACTTCGACACCTTAAGTGGACGACGTGTCTTTGTTATTTAGATGACATTGTTGTTTTCTCGAAAACATTTGAAGAACATCTGAGTCGCCTGTCAACGGTGCTGAAGTGTGTTCAGACTGCAGGACTCCGCCTCAATCCGAAGAAGTGCCTCTTCGTCGCCAGAGAGATAAAAATCCTGGGGCACCTGGTCAACGGAGATGGCGTCCGCGCTGATCCAGATAAAGTAAGGGCAGTCATGGAATTTCCAACTCCTCAGCACATTCGTGATGTGAGAAGCTTTCTTGGGCTGTGCTCATACTTCCGGCGTTTCATAAAAGGATTCTGTAACATGGCACGTCCACTGCAAGAACTTTTGCAGGGAGACGCCAAGTTTTACTGGGATGAAACTAAAGAAAGATCTTTCCAGGCACTTAAGGAGGCTCTAACTTCCGCACCAGTTCTAGCCTTATACGACGAGAATGCAGAAACTGAACTTCACACTGACGCCAGCGGTTATGGGATCGGTGCAGTGCTTGTGCAAATTCAGGAAGGTGCTGAGAAGGTGATAGCCTATGCATCAAGAGTATTCTCTAAGCCCGAGATAAACTACTCTACAACCGAGAAAGAATGCCTCGCAGTTGTCTGGGCTATCAACAAGTTTCGTCCGTATTTATTCGGCAAACCTTTCACCGTCGTAACAGACCACCATTCTTTATGTTGGCTAACCAGCTTGAAGGATCCATCAGGTCGACTAGCAAGATGGGCACTTAGACTTCAAGAGTACGACGTCACGGTGGTATTCAAAAACGGACGCAAACACAAGGATGCCGACAGCCTTTCAAGGAATCCTTTAATAGAACACAACAGCATGAATGGAATTTCAGCCCTCGCTGAATTAGGTGACGTTGCAGCTGAACAGAGGGAAGATTCAGAGTTATTAAGAACCATAGACGCCTTGGAGAAAGGAGAACCGGCCAAAGGAGGGTTTCAATTGATAGATGGGACATTGTATAAGAACAACTACGATCCACTAGGCCCCAAGTGGCTTCTGGTCGTTCCAGCTCATCTCCAGCCAGCTATTCTCAAGTATTTCCACGACGCTCCAATATCCGGTCATCTGGGATTTGTGAAGACCCTGGACCGAATCAGACGCAGGTATTACTGGAAGGGTCTCTACCGATCTGTCAAGCATTATGTGAGTCACTGTAAAGAGTGCCAGCGACGGAAACATGTGCCGCAATTACCTCCAGGTCATCTAGTACCAATTCCACCTGCAGCAGTTCCATTCCACCGAATTGGGATCGACCTTTTGGGGAGGTTCCCGAAGTCGACAACCGGTAACCGATGGATAATAGTCTGCACCGACTACCTCACGCGCTACGCTGTCACCAAACCTGTGCCGACTGCAGAAGCTCCAGAGGTTGCAAAATTTCTAGTAGAAGACATTATTTTGAAGCATGGAGCACCACGTGTGATGATATCCGATCGTGGAAAGGTATTCCAGTCAAGACTAGTATCAGAGGTCATGTCAAGATGCGACGTTGTCCACAGGATGACAACTGCATACCACCCTCAGACAAACGGTCTCACAGAACGCTTCAACAAGACATTAGCCGATATGCTGTCGATGTATGTGGATGTTGAGCAGAAGGATTGGGATACAATACTGCCAGTGGTCACATTTGCTTATAATACAGCAAGGCAAGATACGACAGGCTTCACTCCGTTTTTTCTGCTCCATGGCCGTGAAGCTGAGACCACAATGGATACGCTGTTCCCATTCCAGCTGGACGACACTCAGGATGACTATATAAAACAGCTCATTACCAGGGTCGAAGAAGCAAGACAGCTGGCTCGCATACGAACACTGGCCACCCAGGAGAGGGACCGTCAGCGGTATGACGGCAAGCACCGACCTGTTGCGTACAACCCAGGAGATCTCGTATGGATTTTTACCCCTGTCCGGAAGGTTGGGCTATCAGAAAAGTTACTGAAGCGGTACTTTGGTCCGTATCGTGTCATACGCCGCCGGTCAGACGTCACATACGAAGTCGAGGATTATGAGCCGTCTTCGAAACGACGAAAGCGAAGGGACATTGTTCACGTCCTCCGCATGAAGCCTTACTACAATCCTGACGAGCAGCTAGGCACAACCAGCTTCTTGTTCAAGGACTCTAAGGACGGTTTGGATACTGAGGAAGTCGGACAGGAAGATAATAGTACAAACAGGAGGGGCCCTCCAGAACTGCCATACAGAGGACCCACGACAAGATCAAGATCCAGGACACTTCAGCGTGCCCCAAAAGAAATCTAACAGCGGGACGCTGTTTTCTTCAGGAGAGGGAGCAATGCCGCATGAACGCCAGTGTACCATCTGCCAGCATGGCGCAGCGGGTAGCGTCACGAATTGCGGTACCGAAGGTCGCCGGTTCAATCCCGCCCACTGACAAAAATTATTTAATTCTGTTTATTATTTCCAGAAGATTCTACATGTTTCCTAAGGTCACTTGTAACTTCTACACATTTCATTTGTTAACTACTCTTGTAATCTCTAGTACGTTCTATCTGTGTATAAATAGAAGAGCATTCTGCCCAAGAGGCAGTCAGTGCTGCGTGTATGTTTGAGTTCTCAATAAACCTGTTCTCAGTTTAAGTGCTGTGTTCATTGACAAGTAACCTTCGAATTCACACCTGTCCCGGTTCCAACGCGACAATATGAGGGCAGATCATAAGTGAGATTCCCTAAACGCTGGAGCCTCTGGGAGAGGTTGTAGGCGAAATCCAGCAACGCTGCCGTGTGCAGCAGTTCTCGCCCACTCGATCCCACCCGTCCTAGAGTCGCTATACCACGTAGTGTGAGGTCAGCAACCATTCGTGATGAAGGTGCCAATCGTCGCTACCGCCAAGTCATTTTCGTGCAGTAATTCGTTTTTTAAATGCTAAAGGGGTAGACATTCATCGGATATTTACGGAAGTGTATGGTGAAGAGTCTATCGCGGTTCAACACTTTCGAAAGTAATGTAGGAATTTTACAGATGGTCGTACGGATAATCATGATGAATAACGGAACGGAAGACCTTCAATTTTAGACAAGACAATCGAAAATGTTGACGGAATATTGTTGGAAGACAGTAGGATCACTATCCGTGAACTTTCTCTCTGCATTCCTGAAGTTACTCCTCCCTCAATTCGGAAGGTAATTACTGAAAAGTTGGTGTATGTGAAGACGTGTGAATGGTGGGTCACCCTGCTTCACGACAGCGCTCTACCCCACGTCTCTCGTCAAAACCAGGATCTGACGAATCGGTTTGGATGGACTGTAATGCCCTTTCCCTCTCACCCCTCCTGACCTAGCACCTAGCGGTTACCACTTGTTTTCAAAATTGAAGGTGCACTTGGGTGGACAACACTTCAACTGACGACTAAGTTAAGCGCTATCTCAAAGGGTTGGCGGCGGAATTTTATGATACGGACATACAAATACTGGAGGAGCATCTACAAAAATGCCTGGATAGAAATGGCAATTACGTTGCAAAATAGAACGATGCTAAAATTTTCAAATGATGTATTTTGTTTTGAAAATAAGTGTTGATTTCTATTTTTAAGAAATGGAGGAACTTTACTTTACGATCTCCTCTCGTAAAGTTCTATGTCCACCTTGCCTTGTCTGTCTTAAAAATTAAATAGTTAATGATACGTACATACTAGAAGAATGGCTTTGGCATTGACCATGTCAGGCATACAGCTAACAGCAGTATACATAAATATACATGGGGTGATCAATGGAAAGGTACGAAACGACACGGTGGGTACAAATGTAGATTTTATTCAGAATATACACCATAGGACTGAGCATAACGATCCCACTGATGAACAAGCCGCAGGATTCCTTGTTCCCAGAATTCCTGTGGCCGTGACGAGACCCAGTCCTTCACAGCATCCTTGAGTACGTCGTCCGAGTTGAAGCGCTTCCATTTCAGGTGTTTCTTCAGTGGACCAAACACATGGAAATTGCAGGCGACATGTCCGGACTGTAGGGCGGATGGTCCATCGTCTCCCACTTGAACTTGGCCAGTTTAATGTGTTTGACTCTGGAGACGTGTGGACGCGCATTATCATGGAGCAGAACCACACCCTCCGTCAGCAGCCCCGGTCTTTTGTTCTTGATGGACCTGCGTGGGCGTCGGAGTGTCTCACAGTACACATCGGAATTAATGGTTTTTCTGTGCTCGAGGAATCCTATACTCATACGGACTGCTGCATCATTTGAACGCCGCTTTTGATAAGAGCCTCTGCTCTCTACTGCGCATGCGGGCACCCGCGCATGCTCCGATCCCAGTCCGAGACTCCAATCGCATCCCGACATGTCTCGCTACGTTATCCCATGGCGGAATATGCAAATATTTAACTGTTACGTTTTTACGTCGTTTTGTACCTTTTCATTTGATCACCCCTTGTATATTGATTAAGTATTATGAATAAGCTCTTGATTCTTTCAGAGTTACGTGTTTCATTTCACAAACTGCTATAATCAGTTTTAATGTCATTTCATGTGTCGTGCCACGTTAGTTTTTTTTTTTTTTTTTTTTTTTTTTTTTTTTAAACTGCTTAACGTCTCTTTAACAACGAGGTCTTTAGTGACGGGAAAGGATGGGGGGCAAAGAATGGGAAGGAATTCGCCCATGGCCATTTGAAGGAAGCATCCCGGCATTCACCTGGAGTGATTTGGGGAAACCATAGAAAACCCAAATCTGGATGCCCGGACGGGGATTCGAAACGCCGTCCTCCCAAATGCGAGGCCAGAACGCTAACCGTTACACCACCAATCTCGGTGCGTCAGTTTGTCTAAAGGTCTAAGTAATCCTAGTATTCGTTTCCGACAATCTTTCATTTTAGTGTTAATCCCTTCAATAACTTTTCCCAGCTCTAACTTCTAGTGTACACAACTTCTCGATAAGTTAATGGCACATATTTTGAGTAGGGCCAGAGTTAGTGGAGGGTAAGCGGGCAAAAGTACCCGGAGCTTTCCCGCCTGGGTGCCTTTCTAAATAGAGAACAAACGCAAGTTTTAAAATCTGCTACTATGATTTTGAACCTTTGTGCATTAAAATATTCTGGATTTATCAGAAAACCAAAGTTTAAACAAAAAAAATTCTTCGGGGGGGGGGGGGGGGGAAGCCAAGAAGACTTAAACGGCGCCCGAGAATGCTAGTACGGCCTTGATTTTAAGTGGAACTAATTGAAAGGTGGTATATCTGAGATAAGCCCGAGATTGTGAGGAGGCAATTCCACTTGGCACACTTCAGCGGGTATAAGTATCATCCTATTTAGTCGTTGGCAAACTTAGCAAAGAATTGCGTGTTTTTCAGATATTGATGAAACAGAAGAGCGGACATGCGTAGAACTACACATTATTATTAAATTTGTGACAAAATAAAACTTGAAACTATCATATATTCCTGAAAGACTATCTTGGAGAAACGTCGAAATACATAAGTATATAGAAATGAACTGCAATTTTCATTTATGGATGATTTATTTTATTTATTTCGTATGGCAGAAGAAAAACAAAAACAGTAACTACATTGAATTACAATAAATAGGACTAAACATGGTTGTTACTACAGACTGATGTCCAACGGTTGCAGCCATTCAATTGCTTCTGTGGTTGCTTCGTGAATATCATGTATTGTTCCACTGAATCTCCTAAGAGGGCATTTCATGGCAATGTGGTGAATGGTTTGCTGGCAGTTACCACATTCAAAAGAAGGGTTCTATATCATTTCCCACTTGTACATCCAGTAGTTGCATCTACCGTGGCCTGTTCTCACTCAGTTCAGTGACGTCCAGGTTTTCCTAGGAACGTTGACCGAGCGAGGTGGTGTAACGGCTAGCGTTCTACCTCGCATTCGGGAGGACGGCGGTTCGAATCCCCGTCCGGGCATCCAGATTTGGGTTTTCCATGGTTTCCCCAAATCACTCCAGGTGAATGCCGGGATGCTTCCTTCAAAAGGCCATGGCCGAATTCCTTCCCATTCCTTGCCCCCCATCCTTTCCCGTCTTTAAAGACCTAGTTGTTATAGGAGACGTTAAGCAGTTAAAAAAAAAAAAGGAACGTTGAATCCAGGTGGCTGTCATGTAGTGTCTTGGATTAATGCATGTTTGTCAGGGATGGAATTGATCCACTCAGCGCACAATGCTTCGACTATGTTGTAGTTATTTTTAGCCAGTTCTTAGCCAAACTTCCACGTTGAATACCTAGATTTTAATCTATTTGGAGCTTTATGTGTACAGTCCTGATGAATTGGAATGTGTGGATATCTTAAGCATTTCTGCCATTCCTTTTTTAAAGCCCCTTGTCTTCGGAGACTTGGTGGGGTTATGTTAGAGATTACAGGCAGCCAGTCTGTAGGTGTAGATTTTACAGTTCCAGATATTGTTCTCATTGTGAAATTTAGTTGAATGTCGATCTTTTTTGTGTGACTGCTATTTAGCCATACTGGACTGCAGTATTCAGCAATTGAGTATACCAGAGCAAGAGCTGATGTTCTGAGAGCTGTGGCATGTGCTTCCCAACCCGTTTCTGAAAGTTTGTGAAAGATGTTATTTAGAGTTTTTACTTTTGCTGCTGTTTTATGGATATGTTCTTTATATATCAGTGGCCGGTCAAGAACCACGCGTAGATATTTTGGATGAGGATTTACTTCAGTAATTGTTCTCTGAATTTTTATTTGAGGTCTATAGTGGACCTGTCTATTATTTACGTGAAATGAGCTGATCTATGTCTTATTTACATTCAGTTTCAGGGGCCAAGTGTTGAAGTACTCATTCAGTTTGTGAAGGTCAGCTGTGAAAATTTCTTCAGATGTTTTGAAGTCAGTAGATTGTGATGTCATGACTATGTCATCAGTGTAGGCTATATAAACTTCCCAGAGGTAGTGGATGGCAAGTCTGCAGTGTAGATGTTGGAAAGTAGTGGAGCCAGGACAGATCCTTGCGGTAGCTCATTGTTTAATCTGTAAGAATTGCTTCTACTCCCATTTAGGTGAACCTCAATCATTCGATTGCATAGGATGTCATTCAACAGAGAGGCAATCGTTTTGCATGCGATAATCCTCAGGAATTTCAGGATCATTCCATTTCTCCAGACTGTGTCATATGCTGCAGTCAAATCTACAAACACTGCCAAGGTCATTTTCCGATCTTGGAATCCCTTTTCGATACGGTTGGTCAGCGCCATTAATTGGTCACAGCAACTCCGGTTTGGTCGAAATCCTGCCTGCTCAGTTGATATGCAGTCAAGGATTTTTTCTGAGATCCTGTTGTAAATGCCTCTTTCGAGAAGCTTGTAGCATGAACTCAGAAGGTCTACTGGTCTATAATCTTATGGGCTACAGCCAATTTTGCCTGGTTTCAATATAGCTATTACCTTGGTTCTTTTAAGGAGGTTTGGGACTTTACAGAATTGGAGGATATTGCTGAAAAATTTGGTAATTCAATCTAATGTTCGCGGACCACAATGTTTTAGAAATTCTGGGTATATTCCATCTATCCCTGCAGCCTTCCCAGATTAGGTTTTTTTTCAGAAATCTCTGAGACTGTGACATCTGCTGCAAATTGAGAGTTCCTGTCAGCTTGAAGTAATCTGATCTTCAGTCAATTTCTTTAGACTTGCTGTTTAAAGTGTTAGTTGATTTTCTAGTTAGGTTAATAATTCTCTGTGCTATTGAGCTCTTGCTAGTGATTTCTACAGCGTTACTTCCTAGTTTGCGCAGAGGCGACCACGCTTTTCTGCTTGAATGCTGGAAATTGACATTTTGCAACAATTCTGTCCATTCCCCTTTCCTTGCTGAGTCTAAAGAGCTCAGGAGTTCATCTACAATTTCCGGGTCACTGCTGCGTTCGTATTGCCTGTACAGCTCGTCACATTTCAGGCTCCAGCTGAGGATGTATTCTCTTCTATGTCCTCTAGTGATATGCTTATTAGCTATAACACAGAGAAGTCTTGAGAAGTGCTGGTAATTCTTCTGATTTTGTGGAGTCCATTGTATGATATGTTCTATTTCTCTGGTGAATTCATTCCAGTTAGTATTGATAAAAGATCCATATTGGAACTGGATTAAATCTTACAATTTGAATCTCAAGACCGACTTTCAAAAGTACAGGTCTGTGCTGACTTCAGAGAAAGTTATTCAAGATTTTTCTTGTGTAGTGCAGAGGTCTTCCAGAAAGGTCTGTAGTAACAGAACAGAGATCAGGGTTATAGTCCCGATTCCGTCAAGCAGAATGGAACAATGGAACGTACCTTTTTCTTTAGTGTCATATACAAGAACCAAGTCTTCAGCTTCTGTCCAGTCTAACACAAGATGGGCATCAGTGTTAATGTTTCTGTAGACCCAGGTAGTATGTTGGTTGTTGAAATCACCTAGAATAATTGTTGGATGTTGCAGGTGCTGAACTGATTCATTTGTAGTCCAGTGTTGGTTAGGCGGTTTATAAATATTGAGAATTTCAATGTTTGAGATGTTATCTCTAGTGATGTAGATATTACCATCTGTGTTTGTGCCAATTATTTTAGCTTGCTGAATGCTATTCTTGACAAATGTCACAGTTCCATAGCTTTTATCATATGTTGCTGACAGGAACATATATTCTGGTAAAAGGCTTTTAGATTGTAGAAGGTGTTTGTCTTCACAGTGGGTTTCCTGAAGGAGAAGAACATCTATCCTGTTGATCTCGAGTAACTTTAACAGGTACTCACTTTTCGACCTGCTTATTCCTTCAGTATTTAGTTGTAAAATTTTGAGTACATGTCGAAGTTCTTTTGCTGTGGTAATATTTACTGAGCTCTGAGAAGAGCCATTTGAAATTGATAACATTGTACCATATCCTCTAATTGCTGGAATATACACAAGTTAAAGCTCTAGGTCGAGCAGCCTATTGAGATGTAGACTATTCAACCGCGGCTTCGCCATGTTGCCCAGGGTGCACCACGAGGAGGCTAGTCTACTTTTGCATATGACTGATGGTCAATGATGAATCAAGAATATAAGACACTCTTCAGAATGCTTCTGCAGGCAACAAAACTTTTTACCTTTCAAAAGGCATGGGTATAAATGATAATCATATTCGGGCCAGTGGTTGGTATAGAAGAGATAAAACTAGAGTGTAAGACTTGATGAATGAGGAGTTAAATCCAACTTATCACATAACCTGTAAGCTGGCTGGATCATTCAGGAGGAATACAAAAGCAATGTACCAAACAAATAAAGATCATTTCCTTTTCAGGAGGTAGTAAGTTTAACATGGAATATGAACCACAGACTTACTTGAAGGAAAAGAAACTTGACTGAAGAGAAGGAGCTCTGAAAGCAACTCATAAGAAAATAATGGACGATTGTGTGAATAAACTTGTTAAAATTTTTCATTTCTTTTACAAGGAATATTCCTGGACAAAAATGTCTATCTACACAGTATACAGCCTTCCTGAACATTAGATGTCCTGAACTGTCAACGCATATTCATTTTATAAATGAATTATATATTCGTTTTTCCAGAACAGGTTTTGGAAGTTTTCAGCTATTTTTTTGTGTACAGTAATTGCTCTTTTAAGCAAATATTGTTTGTTTCCACAAGCATTCTTAATTTATCCAGTTTTAGGTACTAGCCACAATGCTCAGGATCACTCATTTACTGATAGTGATGGAGCACTGCATTTAACATTAGCAAAGAACACAGAACGCTGCCTTCATTGTGTGACCATTTATTTTTCAGTGTGGACATGAAAAAAGATAAGTTCGACTTCGGAATAGACCTGCCGCATCTGTTCATCGACGCCCGTTATCACGTGAATGGTAGAATTCTACTCATCCCTATACGTGGTTCAGGACCCATGAGAGGAAATTTCAGTAAGTACTTTGCTTTATTAAAAACATCAGAATTAATTATGAAAATTAGCAATGGTCACTGCAAATATCATCTTGGAAGTATTCAATGAGAGACCACAAGTTCTCCTGTAACTATATTGTACCTACAGTTTCAATTGTGGCTACAATAAAACGATTATTGCTCCTTCTGTTTTGTGCAGATAAGTCAACAGAGTTAGCGGTGAAATTTAGTTAATCTTCATCCTTAGAACTCCCATTTGGCCTTTTTTTCTTTTATTCCCTTTTCAACACTATGAAATAATTTCATTCAGTTCTCCATTATTTACTACCCTTTACTAGTACACTGTATCTCCACTTACCCTCCTCTCATTCTTCCACTAAACCCTCTGTTAACAAATTTACCAGTCAGTTATGTCTCAAAACTTAAAATACCTTCTTATCTCATTTTTTCTAAGATCTTTCCATAAATCCTTTCTGCACCCTTTCAATACTTATATTAATGCTGATTTGTCTTGTCATGACCCCATATTTCCCCTGAATCCAAATTATCAGGCAAATGAAAATCATTTGTATTATTTCTGAATAACTGAAACTTCCTAAGCATAATTTCTTTACTGAGCACATAATCAATCTTTATACCATCAAAAATCTCTCTGACTATTCATATGTTCTCTTACGTATTGAAAAGATGTCTCTTTTATTTTTCTTGTTTTATTCATTTTTTTAGCCAACTGTAAGGGTGATGTAAGTCTTCAAGGAAAAAGAGTGATCCGACAAGGAAAAGAATATATGACATTTACAAATATGGATGTTCGATTCCATGTTGGCCAAGGAAGTGTTCATCTGGACAATTTGTTCAATGGGGAAAAGGTTTTAGGTGAGTAATCAAATAAATTTACGTATTTTGTATCATTGAATGGGTTAAACTGGAACACCATAGAACAGCCAACAAATTAAGTGATACATGTAACATCAAAATTAAATCATACATTTAATTTTTAACATCACAAATAGAATCCTTCCATTATCTTTCTATCTGGTATTCATGAAGATCAAACCAAACTCTCATACAATGCTACGTTCCATGCACATGTTTGTGAAGATGTTTCTGCAATTTAAAGGAATATTTCCAAATTAATAGATTTTCACTTTTAAACATGTACCTACATTTTGCTAGTGCTACACTGCTTTTGATATTACTTTTGCTTCAGCCATCAACCGTAGCCTTTTTTTATTCTTCCAGATAAATGGAATTTTGTTTTACCTCTATCATGTAAATCTGAAGCTATGTTAAAATTTAGACTTATGTTACTATCATAATTTCTGCTAAACTTTATTATTTTTATTTATTTCAGTTCAATTCAGATGGAGGCTAAGCTCTGGTGACAATTTTTCTAGACACCTGATCTTGTATTACATTAATTGTTACTTTACATTCTTACACTTTTTGGGGTAAGCTGTTGAACACACACATCCTTGACTCACTTGCATATAAATGAAAACATTCCCACACCATCTGTAATCAAGAGCAAGGACATAATCATGATCGTCTCTTCCCAATCAAGTGTGATACTAATAATGTCAGGCCCTATACTACCTTACCATATTTGAGCAAGGGTCTAACAATGTTCTGTATACTACTTCCCCTATCATGGTATCTGTTAGATGTAGTGCTTATAAATCTCACCCCTTCCATCTCTCCAATGTGTTTTGCTTTGATCTGCTTTACATTTAAAAAGAATTTTTTGCATAGTATTTAGTTCATATCATTTGTCAATTTCTCAGTATCCATGCTCTCCTTCACAGTTAAGTCCAGTAGTAAAGAGCTACAGTTCCCAGGACTAGGCATGTTACCTAAAAGATCTATAATGTGATGCATTTTTATGATATTAAATTAAAATCAGTAAATTCTCCTGTGACAGGAAGCGCTGGTGAGGCTTTTGTTCCCAGCAGACCCGGCCAGTGGCTGGAAGCTGTCCTAGATGATGATGATGATGATAAATTCCCCTGTATTTCTGACATTTAAAAAATAGTTTTATGTGCATATTGATTTTTATTCTCAGTATAAACTTAATTTCAATTTTCTTCATATCACTACACTTTGTGTATGCATTTGCTTCTTTGCACATTCATAAATATGTCAGCAAAAATGAAAGCTTATAAAAATAAAAATTAAAAAAAATATTTTGAAGATTCTTGATGGTTTAGTACACTGGTACCCTGCTCTGTATGGAAGGAAAACTAGTTAATTCAGTATTCTCAATAGCTTTTAGAAGACTTTTGTATTTCTTTGTTGTTCCTTTAGTTCTAAAACAGGTGATTTGTGTTTTTGCTATAATATCCCATTGATTACTATCCCAAGACATCTTCTTCATTATATATTGTATGTTTCTATAAGCAAATAACAAGTTAATGTTAAAAATATTTTAATATTTTACAGGAGAGGCTGTTAATACAGCCATAAATTCAAACTTCAGACAGTTTGTCAACGAATTACAGCCTTCCATTGAACGAGCACTCTCGAAAGCAATGTTGGACATTTCAAATCGTGTGGTGCGCTCATTTCCCCAGGATGAATTATTCCCAAAACAATGATGACATGCTATTTACACAAATTTGGTAGCAGATTCCGGTGTTAATATTTGGACACAATCTGATGACAGAAACAGGCAGAAGCAAAAGTGTTATAAATTGTGTGTGTGTGCATTGTGTGACATGCCTAAATGTGCAAGGTTATTTCAAGTTTCCTAGTAATAGTTGAAACTAGTAATTACTTTTTTCTTGTAGGAAAAGAAAGTTAGGCAATTATAATTGGAAAAACACTTTTACTACTTAATAATGCCTAATAAGTTTATTATTGTATTAAACAGAATGCCTCAGCAAATATTGTAAAATAACATCCTTTAGAGGTTTCAGTTGTGATATGTTAGTGTATTTGAATGTTCTTAGCTATGTACTTGTAGTAGTTTTTTTGTTTTTGATTTTTTTAATAAAGAAAAATAAAACAATTAGGTAAAATAATTATCTCCCACTGTGCCCTACAACACTTATCAGAATCATTTTTGATCAGTGACATTACATTCTTCACATATTTGTTTTTACTAGTGATCGCCCAGCGGTCAAAATTCGACTGTAATTCATTAAGTTGTTTAGTTTCTTTCATGAAAGAGTAATAATCTAGTAATTCTCTGCATTACCTATAAAATTAAAACTCTACGCGTGACTGTATGCTATATTTGAGCTTCTAATCTAACCATAGCACATGATGAAATGTATTTATCGATGGTTCATTTGAATTTAAAATATTCATTTTGACTTAAGGCCGGAAAACTGCTTTAGCTTTATGAAACATGAAGTAAATGCAGTCCTTTCACAGGAAGTGACTTCTGAATTGAAATGTTTTTCATTGGGAAACCTGCATTGTAAATTCGAAACTGTAAAAATTTCGTGGAATCACATTCAGTGCTCATTTAAATGTATCTATCAAAATAATTTCATCATTTTGTGTGTTCGCTATTTAAATTTTGTCTATTATCATTTTGAATTTCACGCAAATAAGTATTCCTTATTTCTTGTCTCTCTCTCTTTAATGAAATTACTGAAATTAAAAATCAAAATACACCTAACCAAAGTTTTACATTTTAAATAATCAAATGACCATATAGTATCTGGCAGAATCACTACATTCCTTTTCGAAGTATTCCTTTTATAACTTCAAACATTAAATACTACTTTATCCTAGTCTTTCATTTTACCAAAGACCACAATGTGTCTCAATGCGGGGAATTCACGTAAGAACGTTGGCTTCGATCCTATTTCACCCACACACACACGTTCGCAAATTATTTTAATAATCAATTTGTAACATGTATTAGCTATGCTTATTATATTTTAAGTTCCTCCGTTTGTGCACGGCATTTATTCTTAAAAATGGATCCGAAATTTTCGCTTAGCATATTAATATATAGGTTTGTAAAATATATTATATATAATTTTAGCTTTCTGTATTTCCTTAAGTTCCTCCATTTGCCCAATATTCTGGCCGCTAGCTGCGCTATCTACCAGCCCTCGAAATGTTGCTTTTTGCTTGCTTCTATCTAAGTTCAGAGATTAATTTCGACTGTTGTGTTTCACCAAAGACCACAAAGTACGCCATCTATCAGCTAAAAGGCCACTAGCTGCGACATCTACCAGCCATCTGGTGAAGCAACGCCCAGAACTGGTAGCATCTGAGCGAACTACGTAGGCGAGCGAGTGATTTATTTTATTTAATTTAATGTATTTGTAATGCATATTATATATAGATTTCAGCTTCCTTCACTTCTTCTCCATATACTCTTTAACTATGCCAAATCTCACATTTCTCTGTGCGCGCAATATTCTTAAAAATGTAACATAAGTTTTCACTGAGTGTATTAATATATAGATTTCATCAGATAATTAGCTCCAAAAAGTATGTTTTCTGAGAGTGGTGACACCTATTGGAATCATACTTCAATACATCTGCATCTTTTAACTGTGAAGAGATATATTTAAATAAAGATATTGGCTATGTGAAAATTTTGACAGAAGTTAAATGTTTTGATATGATTATGTAGATTTTGTCACTGTTACAAATAAAATGACAAAATGAAAACGATACATATGACATACATCATCAGATTAGTTAAAGACAGAATTCATTTTAAAAAAATAATATAGAATACAGTGTAGACCAGACGTTCCCAACCTGCAGGGTGTGAAGATATGTTGGGACTATGGGGCACAGGATAGCTTCACTGCCCATGTGGACGATACTGTAACTCTATAACGTTGCAAGTCCTACATCTCCTTCACCACCTCTTGTAGCTGAAAACCTTTATTCTTCACATCACACACTTAGTGAGTTTCCTCTGATACATCACCATTAGTACTGAAAAATAAGCATTTACCTTATTAATAATAAAATTGTGGCAGTGTGTATGCTGCAGGAAGAATTATTTTAACGGAAGAGGACTGTGGTATGAAAAACGTAGGGAACCTCTAGCATAGACTGACATGAAGAAGATGGTGAAAGAGGTACAGCTTAGCAGGAAGCAACTGATGCAGGCCATGAGTCACAATTATTGACTACACTTAAATATAGCTGCAATGCAAGAAAAGCTTTAATGCAAGTCACTTTTTATGAAAGGTATGAGTTCCGTCATGATGGTTTTAAGAATAGACACCATTAGTTGGTTAAGTCTGGCCCATACCTTTCTAAATTGATAGATAAATATGTAAGGGGTCTCACTTCTGATCAGTGGTGTAGCTAGGTCAACAAGGGCCCCGGTGTAAAAAAAATATGTTTTGGCCCTCAGGCCAGATGGGCTACCATTTTTTGCTTTGTGTTGCTGGTAGGGGCCCCCTGAGCTGAGGCTGGCGACCCCTGAGTTGTGAGTAGTGCTTGGGGGTCCCCTGAGTATTCGTTGGGGCCCCCCTAAGCAGTGAGGGCCCTTAGGGCTTGTATCTCAGGGTCCCCTTAGATGACAGTAGAGCTAAAAAAAAAAGTCGCCAGTTTGTCGTGATGGCTGTGGGCCCTTTGAACTGCGCTTGGGGATCCCCAGAGGTGCGCTTGGGGTCCCCTAAGGTATTCTTGGGCCCTCCTGAAGTATGCTTGGGGGCCCCTGAGGTATGCTTGGGGGTCCCCTGAGCATGGGGGCACCGGTGCACTGCACCGCCTAGCCCCATAGTAGCTATGCCCCTGCTTCTGATAATAAAGGAGTTATAGCAGTTCCTCTTTTAATTAAATAGGAGATCAATTAAGAAATAATTATATATGTATTGTGGCAAAAATCATGAATATCAAAGAAATAGGTGAGTTTGGTGGAATATGAAATGGGAGATATTACCAAAAACTTCACGGGATTTATGCTACATCTATGATTTACTCACTTTTTTTCCAACACTTAAGCCATTATATTCTGTGGTCAATTTGATCAAGTTGTTTCAGCGAGCACTGGAGATTGATGTTATACCAGGCTGTTTTCACCTCATAGTACTCAGACTGCCAAATCATAAACAACCTCAATAGCCATGACATAACATTTACAGATTACTTAGAATCTCGTGAAGTATTTAGTACTATGTTGATGGCTGTAACAACAAATAAGTCTTTCACTCTAAAAGAGAGCATCCTACGTGGGGCAAGGAGGATAGTCATGAGAACATGCAAAAGTGATTTATCAAGAGACAACATGCAGGCTTTCTGAAAATAGTGGATACCATTACAAAATATTTTAATGGCTTAAATAATACTGCTGTTGAACCATAAGAATATTATGAAGAAAAAAACTCAGCTGAAATGTACAAATTTAATTTGATTTCATTATAATTCAATTATAATGAAGGATGTGCTCAGAGTAGGTATATTTAAATGTGCACTAAAAATAAGTAGATATTTCTTAAAACATTATTTAAGTTTACAATGGTAACCTGTTGCATGCCAGAGGACTGAAAAGTTGCAGCAGGTATTTATAAATGTATTTGCTTTTCCATTTTATGATGATATATATATATATTTAATTAAAATTCTCTGAGTTTAATATCACCATCCACTAACATTTTCTCTTTACAAATATTAATCTTAAATTCTTTCAGTGTTTCTGATAAATAGTTCATCATTTTCATTCATATTTTATTCCCATCTCTGACTTTCAAACTTACAGAAAAAACATTTTCACAAGCCTTTATGCCTGAAATCAAATGCCTGCTTGTGGTTATCTCTTTCCATCCATGTATTATTACTCCTAATTCTTCTAGCAATATCCATCCAAGCCCCATCATTATGTAACTCACACACTCAGCACTCTTGTTAGCTGTCTTCTGTTTTCCAGTGACTCCCAACCTAGCTGTTTTATCTTATCAGTTATTTATTGTGTTTTGAAGTAATTTTCAGAAACAAATGTTGCTGTTCTTCTTTGCACCCACACCAACTCATGTTTTTGATTCCAAATATGTGTGTACACTACCATATTCAAGCAAAAGTCTGACCACAGCTTTGTATCCCATTTCCCATACTTCTCTGGGCATCCTCTCATCTCCTTCAATCTACCACTTGCCCTATATGTACAGCTCAATTGAGTTTAACATTAAATTCCATGCCAAGATTTTTACACCTATTCAATAAATGTATCCTGCCACACCCTATAATCATTTTTTTTAAAATAACATTCATTATTTTCATGTAGCTATTCATAGTTATCTCCCATTGTTATCCTATTGTATAACATTATGTCATCAGAAAATGTCATAACTTATAACTTTCTCACACATTCATTCATTAGAATACTGAACAGCAGTGGTTCCAATATTACCTTGTGGTACTCCCATTTTGCTTCTACTTCTTTTGATACGGCATTTTCTACTGCAACTCCTTCCTTTTTATCTTACCTTTCTTTCCAGAAAATCATTTACTTTATTCATTGCCATTTTTTGGGTCTCTCTGTAAATCACCTTAGAGACCTTTCTATACTTTCAACTTGACCTTCCTTGTCTATTTCATCCAAAATATTTATATAAGGCCCAATAACTAAGATTCACATGACTCTCCTATTCTAAATTCGTGTTATTATTTTCCAAACCAGTTTCTTTCCTCACAGACATTTGTGATGTGATTGCTCATCAATGTTCAATTAACTTATGACCAGTGCTGGATTTCCCATTAGGCTGTATAGGCTCCAGCCTAGGGGCGGCAGCGTTTTAGGGGCGGCAAATTTCCTAGGGTGCACGCTTTAGTAAGCCGTCAAATTTGGGTGTGATTATAAACATAATAGAAAAATGTCTGCTACAAATTTTCATTTAAGTGGTGACATCTAGTAGTGAAGTGACAAACTCGGAACAATTAATAGGAAAGAAAAATACGTTTACTATCAATTTTCGTTTAGGTAAGTGGTGACAGTGAACAATTAGCCAAATTATTAATTTAAATCTTCATTAGTTTACTGACTCTATATCTTGTTCAACTCAGTCTGTAGCCCGTCGTATATTTCCGAAGGAAGACTCTATAGACAGAGGTAAGTTTCTGCTGACAAGACTGACATTTCATGATTTCTATAATAAAAATACTCAATTATGATCTAAGATTTCATTAAATGAGTATCTGGATGTTGAAAGCTCCTGAGCCCTCGAAAGTCCTAATTTTATTGAAAAAATCATTGAAAAGGCAATGATTTTTGAAACTTAACTCATCATTCCTCAGCTAATAATGAATTAAATTCTTTGAAATATTTAAGGAACATGCATTGAACTATGCTGAAACCGGTATTCTGATTGAAATTAATATAAATTATAATTGTTTAATAATAATTGATTGCAAATCAGAGCCTGCATCTTAACATGTTTTCTGTTCTTTGCCAATAAAAAATGTGTTAAGAAGTTTGTCGTATAGAAAACTGTCAGTGAGAAAGTTGCTCCTCTATGTTTGCCAATCAAAAATCCTGTAGAAAACTATAATTATGTATTACATTTTTTATTTTCTTGTTTGTATTCTTGTTTCATAATAAGCATTCATTTTTCTTGTTTCAATTTTATGACTAAATCTGAATACTTTCAAGTAATGAAGTCACTCTTAAACTATATCCATTCACATATACATATAATTGTTTGCTACCTAATAATGGTAATACAGAAAATAGTGGATACCCTTACAAAATCTCTGAATGGCTTAAAAAATTATGACACAAACAATAGTCTCTCTGAACACTACAAAAATTAAGTGTCTCTTTTTTTATGCTATATTTAAAATATTGATGCAAATTGATTACTAACATTACATTGAACAGACAACCTATCCATACCAACATGGTAGAATCATATGTGGGCGTCACATCAGGCAGACACCATGTAAGAACCTTAGAATTTTGGCAAATTCTAGTTTTGCTTAGGCAGGACTTAGAAATTTCGAGAAGTACAGTTTTCAACTTTAAGGAATTTCCCTGTAATTGTACTCACAGTTATAATTCGTCATAAAAATCATTTTAAAGTGTAATTATCATATCTGGAAACGTTTAGTTTTAGAGATATTCCCGTTTGTTCAAGTTTTGAAGCACGCGATCGTAAAAGTAGAAATTCTAAGATTTGTAATATCTTTAAATAGCGTAAAGCTACAACCGAACCTTTACCACCAGCTATAGTCAGCACTATCCCCGATATTTTGGCAGTAAAATTAAATAATTTGGTAAAGTTTAATTAGCAATTTTAATTAAGAGAAAAAATTAGCTTTTTTATTAAAAGAGATATCAATTTAAATTTTACATCCGCAAATAGCCCTGATTAACACAATTTCATACATATATGGGTTTTCATAAAAAGTTTAAGCATTTGTCCGGTAATTAAGTTTTTGTAAAATAGATTGTCGCGGATTGTTGTGCACGCGCGTAAAATTCTAGAACACTTAGGGATTTTACCCAAATTTGAATGTATCACTACGCGGAGTCTTAAACAGCTAAAACTTTAAAATTAACTACTCTAAATTTCTCAAGAGACTGCCGCTGGACTTCTAGTAGATAAGTCCAGATACTGTCAAAGTTTGAACATTTTTAATAGTCGGGATCGTCAAATAAATTACACATACTTTGAGCTACGCGGAAGCAAAAAGATGTGATACAGTTGCTGACGTCACTGGTTCTAGCCGTTTCTATAAAAAAGACCCCGCCGCCATTTTGGTTCCTGTCCGCGGTCTGTTCCTGCCTGTGGTTTGTTCCTGTCGGTCGCCTGTTTCGGTCTGTCTTTCGTCGCGCTGGTTGTAACTCGCCACGCTGGCTAGTTCAACCATGTGGGATCGTGTCGTGTTATATAGTAACTAACATGAACTTTTAAATTTACTAAAGGGGTTTCGGTCGGTTAGATTTCTCTCCACAATCTGCAAACTTTTGGAACGAGTGTTCGATATGCCTGCTCAACTGTAAATGCAATTTTGAACTTTTGACTTTGAAAAATAAAACTTTGGATTTTACTAACAGTGAACTTGTGTACTTCAGTTGTTAACATAAAACCCTTTTCTCAATTTGTGGGTAACAAATTTTGTGGCGACCTAAGGCATTTAGTTGAGTCATCCTGGCTACATGGTCAAACCAAATTAAAATATTCAGTAAGTTTTCATCGAACAGCGAGTCTACAAGAGTGTAAGTTAAGGCACTTAGGCGATACTCTAACCCCGGTATCGGTCTTGGTCCTTACAACCATGTCTATTGAGTCAAAGGTAAATTTGCAGCAAGGAACAACTGTATTCAGTTGCTGCCCTGCGTGAAACTGGGAAAACACATCATACCACTGAGAATGACAGTTCTTTCTATGTCCTATTTTCATACTCAGTGTACTACTCCAGTGCGTGTAAGGGCCACTGAAGCCAAAATATTCTATTAAATGAAACCCGCTGAATAATTACTGTTTTAAAGCTACTCCATTCAACCAGCTTTACCTGCTCTTTGGCATTGCCCCTGCTAAGATCAGGTGATCAGTGGCCATTGCAGTATATTGTTCAAAACAACTGTGTGATTCCCAACATCTCTTGTATTGTCAAGAGACCATTTTCCTTTACTTGACATCAGCAACTAGTTTTCTCTCCATGTTGCTCCATTGAGAAGGAATGGAAAAGTCCACAAGGTCGATTGGGGGTTATGTGTGAGGCAATGCTATTACTAGGCAACATTAATATTTGCCAGCCATTTTCAATCATGTACTGATAAGGGACTAAGAATCATGAGTTGTGATCATCATGAATCTCTAAGAGTATGAAGTGTAGTTACCATGCCTGTTTCAGTGGTGTGCTGGTGACTTTCTCACTTGCTGGAAGGAATCTATTCTAACAGGGGAAGCTCAAGTGTTGCCGTCAGTCAGCTACTCGTGTAACTAAGATAGGTATATTTTTGTTTGTAAAATGTGTAGCTTATGAGCAGAAATTGGAGGCTGTCCCAGCAGGTCAACATGCACATATGAGGGTACGGAAAATATAAATTGTCTTTCCAGCCCAGAACCTGCTCACTAACCAACTGGGAGAGGAAAGCACCACTGCAGATGGGCCCAGGCTAATCAGTCAATCAAAATATTTGTTGTTTTCAGGCAAGACATCAGCACCTAATACCTACTCTTTACCTCATGCTCTTTGTTGCTTGTAAGTTTGAGTTTATACATACTTTTTTATAATTGTTTGTATTTTTCTGTGTTTGTATTTCTATGGTTTGGAGACAAATAAGTAAATAACATCAGTTTGAATATTCTTTTGATTCTTTCCTCTACTAGATAATTTGCCACTTCTGAAGGAATTTCATCAATTCCTGTTAGGTTAGGAAATTTAGCACTAAGAAAGGTGAAAGTAACGTGGTCATATAATGTGTCCATTGTTATTTACTATCATCATATATATTATTTCTATAAGGTATTTTTTTGTCACAAGCCTATATCTTCCTTCATACTTAACCGAAATCAATGAATGAGGTGTCATTTTAAAGCTTATGGTCTCCACTTTGGTTAAATCGAATTTTAAGCAAGAAAGTTTTCGAAATTCGACCCTTAAAGGGCAAAAATGTAAATTTTTCTAAAATGCTGTTTTCTGTGTTCGAGTCAGTTATCTCCATGGATACCTATCTGAAACCGTTTTATGAAGTATCGTTTTAAAGAATAAGATCTCCGGTTTAGTGACGTCATATATTAAGCCAGAAAGTTTTCGGAATTCAACCCTTAAAGGGCAAAAGTATCAATATTTTTTCAATGCGTTTTTGTGTCACGAGCGATTTATCTCCCTTAATATCTAACCGATATCGATAAATGAGGTATCACATTAAAGAATAAGGTCTCCGCCATGGTAACATTATATTTTAAGAAAGGAATTTTTCGTAATTCAACCGTTATAGGGCAAAAATGTCACTTTTTCTAAAATGCGTTTTTTGTATCTCGAGCCATTTATCTCCCTGGATATCTAACCAAAATCGATAAATGAAGTAGGAATATAAGGAGTAATGTATCAGCTTTGTGAAATCATATTTTAAGCAAGAATGTTTTTGGAATTCAACCGTTAAAGAAAAAAAGTATAAATTTTTCTATAACCGATTTTTGTGTCACGAGCGATTTATCTCCCTTGATATCTAGCCGATATAGATAAATGAGGTATCATATTAATGAATAAGGTCTCTGCCGTGGTAACATTATATTTTAACAAAGGAATTTTTCGTAATTCGACCCTTAAAAGGCAAAAATGTCAATTTTTCTAAAATGCGTTTTTTGTATCTCGAGCCATTTATCTCCCTGGATATCTAACCAAAATCGATAAATGAAGTAGGAATATAAGGAGTAATGTATCAGCTTTGTGAAATCATATTTTAAGCAAGAATGTTTTTGGAATTCAACCGTTAAAGAAAAAAAGTATAAATTTTTCTATAACCGATTTTTGTGTCACGAGCGATTTATCTCCCTTGATATCTAGCCGATATAGATAAATGAGGTATCATATTAACGAATAAGGTCTCCGCCGTGGTACCATTATATTTTAAGAAAGGAATTTTTCGTAATTCGACCCATAAAAGGCAAAAAAGTCAATTTTTCTAAAATGCGTTTTTTGTGTCTCGAGCCACTTATCTCCCTTGATATCTATCCAAAATCGATAAATCAAGTACGATTGTGAGGAATAATGTCTCAGCTTTGCTGACATCATATTTTAAGAAAGAAGTGTTTGGAATTCAACTATTAATGGGAAAAAGTATAAATTGTTCTACAATGTATTTTTGTGTCACGAGCCTTATATTTAACTTGATATCTAATCGACATAGATAAATGACATATCGTATTAAAGACTAAGGTTTCCGCCATGGTAACATTATATTCTATGAAAGGAATTTTTCGTAATTCGACCCATAAAGCGCAAAAATGTCAATATTTCTAAAATATGTTTTTTGTGTTTCGAGCCATTTATCTCCCTGGATTTCCAACCAAAATCGATAAATGAAGTAGGAGTATGAAGAGTAATGACTGAACTTGGTGACATTATATTCAACCTCACTATTCATCGCATTTTATTCGCGAAATTTTCGCACGGGTCGTCTAGTTTTAATAAATTGTTGTATTTTTGGTTTATAGTCTGAAGTTCTGTTTCCATTTGATGAATGCTTATATTACAGAATTCATACAAGATAGTATTAAAATCTGTTAATGGGTAAACTGGACAACATATCTAGGTAGGTAGGCCAAAATGAAATTAAGATAAATCACAAAAAGAGTCAGCTTATTAGGTTCATAGACAGAAAAGTTAAGGTTTCATATGACATAATTTTCACTTTGCACTGACATTGGATAAATTCAAGCATTGGTAGTATAAGATCTTCAGCTCTACCTCATAAGTCTCAAATTATTGTCATGGCCTCTTCATGGATTGTGAAGCAAATGCAAAGCTTTCTTTTGGTTTTGAGTTAATTACTTTCTGAGGTGCTGGAAAGGAAATAATAATTATGGAATACTCTGTTTCTTATACTGTATACTGTTCAGCAAAAACAAACACTACTTCCTCTTTAACACTTCTTTTCCAGTGTCTCACTCTCTGCGTACAAATTGCTGCCAATGGTTGTGATCCATTCACTTGTACTTTTGTTTCAATGAAATTTCTGTTCGTTTCTAATAAAATATCTCTGATCTCTGCTTGTTGATCTTCTAATATTCCAAATACCTAAACTTACCACACTATCCCCTTTTGAGAATAATTTAATTCTTCCTGCTGCTATCATCATTCTTTCAGCTAAATCCAAGCCTCTATGTTAGCACTTTGAGCTTACCATCATAGTACTAGTGTCACTAGGAGAGTTTTTTTTGCCATATTCTAGCCAACCTATCACATTTGGTGAAAACAAGGCTACCTTAAACAGGCTCTGGAATTCTGTTAAGCATGGCAGTCTTTAGTAACAGGATCTTTGGTTCATTTAATCAATAGTTGTGTTTTACTCTCCCCTTATATTCTATATTTGTCCCCAAGTTTCAACACATGTGTGATTGAATCATCCTTTTTTTTTTACAAATCTTCACCTGTTATCTGAATGTGCCCTGTGTTCTCCTAACCTACATAAGATGTTTTTATTATTTGCTCAATTTTTATCCACTATTTTCAGACTTATGAAAGAAATTTATCACTGGATTATGCTTAGTGGTCAGAGCTGTGAAGACTCTTCCTCACACAGCTCTGTTCACCACCACATATCACAAATATATGAAATTGCTCATTCTATACTATGTGTATATGATTCAGTCAGACTTTAGAAAATTAAAAGATTCCAGTTCCTTCAGTAACAAGTAATTGGTGTTAATACTGAAGGAAAAAACCCAATCTGAGCATATTTAATGTTAAAAGTTTAAGGATTATAGTAAAGATGAAATTATCATACACATTATTAAGTAAATAACCCATTTATTTATATTACTTTTATTTACATAGGAATATACTACATTGGACAGACATAATTAACTTCTAAATACCAAAAAAAAAAAATTAACTGGATTTTTGCATCTGCTCATCTGCTCATCTGCTACACTGCAGCTGTATGACTTTGAAGTTTCACTTCATGAATATATGTACAAACTTTGTATTGTTTAATACCAGCTTATATTGTTAACACACTGTTTCTCACTCTTGCAATATCAAGCTGATGTAACGAAACATTGATAAACAGTCATTTTTAACAAAATCTTGAAAGAACCGGTAGGATGCCTTCATAGTTTTATTTTTATTCTGGAAAGAGTTCTTCATATTTAAAGTGAGACGTAATTTTGTTTGACCGATCCAGCATCTCGGAAGCAATTGTCCTCTCCACAATTGGTTTCACAGTGGGCCAGAAGTCTTGTGAATTATCATTCAGTGCTTGATTTGTAGCTTCACCTAAATGAATAAGGTAAAAACTTATATTAAAGTGATCATTTCTATATGTTGCACAAAACTTCACATTTCAAAAACAAACTTTTAAAATGATTTATATTGATGTAAAAAGTATAGTGAATATACATAGTAAAATAATCTGTTTTAGAATTGAATTAAATGTTCAGTACATTGATCTAATTATGCCAGTTATGCAGTTGTTGGTGAATTGTTAAAGTAATTTCTAAACTAACAGTTTCTGAAGGTTTAATTTAATTTAATTTAATTGCAATGGAGCACAGGCTCTGGTAGCAATTTCCCTACACACCCATCTTCCCCCTATACTGCACCTGCCTACATTTGCCCTCTAC
The DNA here is from genome assembly GCA_031002005.1 of Vandiemenella viatica. Taxonomy (NCBI): domain Eukaryota; kingdom Metazoa; phylum Arthropoda; class Insecta; order Orthoptera; family Morabidae; genus Vandiemenella; species Vandiemenella viatica. Next base: position 216,199,646 of record JARYHS010008074.1, on the reverse strand, counting down.
AAATTTTATCTTTAAATTCTTTCAAAGTTTTCGGTAAATTATTCATTATTTCTCTTGGTAACTCATTCCAATCCCTGACACCCTTACCTAAAAAAGAGAATCTTCCTATACCCTTGTTGTTTGACAGGTTAGATTTGTGGAATAACATTCATCAGATTTTAAATTGTTTGAACTAAAACTGTAGAATGTCAGGTATTTCCTTTATACAATTAGTTGTTCTTGCTCTTTTGTTAGTGACACCATTAGCTATTATTTATAGAAAGTTAAATGACAATTACCATTACATTTAACATGATTAAATCAGATGTTCACAGTCAAAATAACATAAAAATATTTCAGAGTTGTTTACTTTAAATGGAAGAATGAAGTTCAGCCAAGAGTTTAAGAACTTTTCAAATAACTTCAATAATATGATCTCTGCTGATCAGTTGTCAGTGTTTTCTGATATTTTCTCTATGTTTTATTTATATATGATACAACCAAACTTATTAAAATTGGCAAATTTTTATCTAATTTCTAATTCTTTTCTGACTTTAAATGATAAATTACAATTTTTAGTCATTTTTTGTTTTCTTTATTCAATGTTACTAGAATTAATTCTTGATATCTCATTTCCTATTTGGTATTTCATGTTCTTCATGTTCTAAGCAGCATTTAACCATAAAAGGGCTTTGTAGCTATTATATATCCAGTTTCTACTAAGTTCTCTAAATGATAGATTTTGTCTGTGTTCTTGTTCTGCAAATTTAGTCCTTTTGTTAGTTTCTACAGAATTTCAAATAGCAACCATAATCACTGATATTTGGTTATCCTTATGAATATTATCATTATGTGGTTGATATGATTAATTTCAGAAAAGATTTTTAATTAATTTTTTTTAATTTAATTTAATTGCAATGGAGCACAGGCTCCGGTGGCAATTTCCCTACACAGCTATCTTCCCCCTATCCTGCACCCACCAACATTTGCCCTCTACAAATTTTATCTTTAAATTCCTTCAAAGTTTTCGGTAAATTATTCATCGTTTCTCTTGGTAACTCATTCCAATCCCTGACACCCTTACCTAAAAAAGAAAATCTTCCCACACCCTTGTGCCTGAAATCGAGTGCCAGCTTGTGGTCATGGTCATTTTGGACATTATAACAGTGGTATAATGGACCCTGGGTTTGATGTTACTTACTTATTAATTTTTTCACATTACTTGTGATATACATCACTTACAAAAAATTGTTAGTTGTTCAAATGAAATTTCTACGGTATTCAACAAACATCATTACAAGATAGTTTTTAATGGGTAGTAATTAGTGACATGAAGAACACAATAATTTACTGTTTTCAAATAAATGCTGTGGCAAAATTGAAGTAATAAATGTGTGTAAAGTTGTTGACACAGTTATGACAAATTGGCAACAGTATACAGTGTTGAACCTAATTTAATGTTTTCACACATCACATAAAGATTTTTATTTTTAGACGTTCTATTAAGATTTAATTACTATATACTCTAACATTTTTAAAGCATCTAACAAGTAACTTTGAACTGGGAATTGGATATTGTTTAATTTTAACATCATATTGTAAACTGTTGAACCTGAAAGAATCAAAATAATATGAATATTTCCTTGCACTTCATATATTTAATCTTCAGATGATGATGGACAAAAATCTAGATTTCATGGGTTTACTCTCACTGCAATAAAACCTGATGTACCTGCTAATGAAACAAGCCTTTTATAATTTTTCCATTATTATTACCAACCCTCTAGTCTTACTTGGTCAGAAAAAAACTGAAATTGAAACATTTATTTCTTGTTAACCTCTGTTTTAAATTAATAATGATGTATTAGCCTCACTTATTTAAAATTGCAGATGGCAGTAAAATATTAATAATTTTTGATATTGTGCTGACTAATAAAATCTACCTTTTCTGGACTGTCAGATTAGTTATCAGCAATTATAAGAATGTTTTAGTGCACAGAGGGATAAGTTTGGCTATTGACCAAAGGTTATACTAGGAACTATTGTAATGTCTGTCCAGGTGAAATTTCAATGTGGTGCTTTTAACATGGAAGGTACCAGTATTTGTTGAAATATATTAAATATCTATGAATAGTGTAACTACAAAACAATGCAATGTAGCTGAACTCACCTAGGACTCTGTCACCATTGAATAGCCCTTCCAAATGGACTTGAACTTGCTTTACATTGACTATCACATCAATGTTATAAAAATATAGGTATACAGCACCATCCCTCTTAACTAACTGCCCTTTCAGAGTAATTTCTCCACTGCAGTCAGCTGCAATAGAGCAAAAGTTGATATATTGGTTCTCCAAAAATTTATTGTGATCAGTACATTGTATTATAAGTACTGAATACTAAATTAATGTGTCAAAAACAGCACTAAAATGAGTGGAAAAATATTTAGATGGAATAAGAAAATAATACCACTGATAAAAAAAGTTTTAGTACTGCTACATCCTGCTTATTCAAATGTTTGTGTACTTACTGGAATAATATAAGAATTTAGAGTTATAAAGTACTTGGTAGTAATTGCGAACTAACAACAAACTATGAAAAACAAAATTTCATTCATGTCAATTTCCATTTCGTCAGGTATCTGTTAAATTTTGTAACTGCGTAACAAAATTTTACTGTCAGAACTGTGAGTCAGATGGGATAGTATTGTATTTTATTTCTATAGATAGTTTATATGTTTATTCAAGTTAAATAGCAGTTTTTAGATAGTACTATCAATTTCAACATTCTTTAGCATTTGCCTGGAATGAGATTTTAAAAGTTAATATTTAAAGTATTTATTTTACAAGATTTTTCATAATAACAAAAGTTAACATTTACTTCAAGATCTAGTGATTTGTAAAATTTCAGAGAGAATGAATTATTTTTGTAGTCAACGTCAAATTTTATGATGAAATCTTTGACATGCGATTTGATATGTGATGAGCCCACCAGGAGCTACCCATGTGAATGAGGAAAAGAGCTTTTTCCCACAGTTCGTGAGAGAGCAGAGTCACCAGAAATCTTCGAGAAGCGGGGAGTGTGATGTGATACAGACTCATGTATTCAGTTAGTCACCACCAGTCTGCCAGGAACCACGAACTCGATAACATGGAGCTAAGTAGGCCTGCAAGTTTCATATCAAGCACTACAGTTCAAAAGTTTTACTTTGGCATAATGTTGGTTCGCAAATTTAGGTTTTACTACAATGCAGTTTTGAAATAGCATTACGCCATGTGGGGCCTCACAATTGTTTGAATTTACTAAACTGTGGCACAATGGGAGCATGTGATTCACATTTATTTAATTTCTTTAATTAGAAAGTGGTAATGTTGAACTTTGGGGTGTGGTCTGGCTCGAACGGTTAATCAAACTTGCAAATTTTTCTTCTGTAACATTGTCTGATTGACTGTTCAGTTTCTGACTTTGTAGGATTTGAAGAATAGAGTGATTTTAATGGCAATGAACTCGTTAACATTATTTAACTTTTACCTTTCCATAGCTTTTAGTTTAAATAAGCTATGTGGTGACCTGGTTATTATATTTAAGTCAGAACTGTAACATCCAAGGCTATGCACGGTCAGAGCTAACACAAAGTGTTTATGCACCAACCCCAGTGCACATCTAAGTCTTACAATTTCTAAACCAACTAAGAGTTACTTATGATTTAAAAAAAAAAAAACAGTCATTAATCTATAGAATGGCTGGAAACTTTTGAAACATCTACACTTCAGCTTTTGTTGAAATTCCAGTTGTAAAGTTTTTTAAAGATTAATAACATAGTTTAAATAAAATGTAATCCTACTAATTTTCCGTGTTTGTCCTAAATATCCAGATCTAGTGATGACAACAATTCATAAATAAGGGAGTGGAAAAATATTCTTTTGATGGCAAGGCTGTCAGAGATTGGAACAAATTACCAAGTGATGAATAATTTATCAAAAACAGAGAAGGAATTTAAACTTAATTTTTCTAAATCAGAAAAGTAAATAAGGGGAGGAATTTAACACTTCAGTTATAAAAGATAATTTAAAAAAGGGGAAATTAGATGACTAGGGGAATTACCACCAGAGTGTTAGATCCATCACAATTAAATTAATAATAACAATAATAATTTATCAGAATTTTGATCAACCAAACACATAGTACTTACTTATTAAGTTTAGGACTATTGTCACAAGTACTGACTGGTTTCAGTTTTGCATTTTGTCACCCTAATGAGTTTGAGTTTTTTTTTTCAAATTAAGTATAGTCTGAAACACTAGAGGAAAATTTTCTTGAACTACCGCTATAATTTTTGTTGTCTTTTCTATTTTACTTAATTTTCAGTGTTGCATGTTTAAAATCTTTAATTCTGCGAAGCTTTGGAGTCATTTCAATCAGTTTTAGAGATTTTTAGTAATTTTAACTGAATTGCAAGAATAATTTGTAAAGATCGTTTAGTGGAGTATGTAGTAGGAATTGCAAAATGGAACACGCATGCTGAACACTTTATTAAAAAACTGAAAAAAATTATATTAGTAGGAATCATATTGAATTATTTTTCCTATGTGCACTCATTATTAAGGTATGGCATTATACTATGGGGGAAATTTGTACCAAATATTTTAAATTGCAGAAATAATTGTTATGATTATTAAAATGGTACTGACAGATACTAGCTTTATATGTATCACAGTAAATATTATCTTCTGTCAGAAAGGACCATTTATATGGGAATTAGATTCCTTAGTAAATTACCACATAGGGTAAAAATTTATTTCAGTACTGAAGGAGTAGGGGAATGTCGAACAGCTCTGGACGGCAAGTAACTCCTGATATTTAAAGTTCTATCAAACCAACCATGCTGCGTCAATAAAACTTTATTGTAAATATGTGCCCTGTAGTGTAAAAAGAAATGATAATGAGCTGTGGCTTGGGCAACCAGTGAGTTCCACTCTAGTGTACGTTTTGTTCCTCCAGAAGTTTTTCATCTCTCTTGTCAAAATACGTTGGAGATTATTGAGTATGATGTGTCAAATGCATAGCAATGTGGGATTGAAAAATCCCAAAGGGCCAGATTTTAATTTCTTCACCAAATGAAAAATGTGGGAAGGATGGACGGAAAAGTAAAGGCAGTTAGAAGAGCGAATCAAAAAAATAAGAAGGTAAAGGTACTATGAAGATATTTTATACAAAGAAAAGAATTCTTGTAAAACAGACCAAATGCACTGTATGGGGGAGAATTTTTGAATAAGCTTGGATTCGGTGCTATGAAACAAATACTGGACCCATGAAAATTGTATTTATATAGATTTTTAGACATCCATTATTATTGTGATTTTTGTAAGGCCAAATAATGATTTGGCCACCATTTATTACTGTGTCCAGGACTAACCAACAACTTTTTTGATGCCAAAAAATTAAGGTGAAAGTTTATTGAATTTAACTAACTGAAAAAATGTTATGAGTACTAATTTCAAATTAATATGACTGCAGAAGTACCCACTTTAATTTTAAGATTAAAATAAACAGAAAATATGTTTATTTTACTTTTATTTGCAATTAATTTTAAGTGTCCATGGTTACCCGAAGTTTACCTACATGCTCAACCACAGTTTCTAGATTATTTGAAAGCCAAATGTTAGTCTTAAATCACAATATTTATCATTAATGTAGGTAGAGAATAACAGTTATAAATAATGTATTACTTGTATATTTATAATTAGATTTTTTTATCACACTCATACACTGGTATGATAGATGTAGTCATAGACTGAATATATCATAACGATTGTGTGTGTGTATGTCAGTCTGCATAGAGACTATTTTCACTTATCTCATATCATTTATACTTTTTACAATATATAATTCTGAGTGATCAAAAAATACAAATACAAAAATACAAATATTACTTACTACAAATGAAGCATGAAAGCAGTGATTTATAGACAGATACTGACACACTTTACAAGATTCACTACAATATTCATTTAAAAGGGCAAGAAATGTGACAATGCGACTGGATACATACAGATTATGACTCAGTCAATTGATGTATCTCAGTGAATATAGAAGAGGAACCCTTGCCATGTGTTTCATCCTATTGCATGATTAAGTTTTTATATCAAAATATTGTAGAAATTATTAGTATTAATGTGTTTGTCACTATATTTCTGACTTAATGTTTAATGATAGGTTTACTTTCCCTATCCTTCCCCTTTTTCATTGTCTAAAACGATTTTCTGTATTAACAAAACTGTAATTTTTATTTATGCATTAAGAAGTGACTTACTTGCGTTTGCATGAAGTGGTCCCCTCCCTTTGATTGGTACATTCAGTAATTGTGCATTAACATCATACTCAGCTTCAAAGTATAGAGATGGTATTTCAAGTTCAGCTGTGAAGATGTGTTTCTTTATATCAGCTCTGAAACAAAATAAAAACTAAACAGTCAAAAAAATAATGATTTACTTAACAAAATTAAATGCAGTTAAAAGTACCAAAGGGTAAATAAAAAGGGGGAAACCAGAATGATCATACAGTGCAACCACACTGTCACATTACAACAGTCATGTGTTACTGCTCCTAGTGCCTAACATATGTGAGGAGTTATCGTACATGTCACATTTGTTTCATTTAATAATTTTATTATCACAGTCCTGCTCACTTTAGCTTTGGTATGTTAACACAGGTTACTTTTCAAATTTGTTTATTACTACATTTATAGATTTACCATTCGATAATATCCTCGAGGCAGCTACATTTTCATGCTAAGACACAAGCCATATTTTTGAGTTACCAGAATGTATTTCAAACATCCACAACTAATATAAATAGGATGCGTTTCCAGTGAAAGTATAGATGTTATTACCTAAACCGATATTGCTTGATATTTGGACATCAAGTATGACTAATATTTTTATTTCTAGTTTTTAGTCAAAGATTGTATCAAGGGCATATCCAGGATCAGAACTAGAGGGGAGCAAGATTTGAACTAGGCGGGAGGGGGGGCAACTCATATTGGTTTCGAGGAAGTAGGGTGTGGGACTGAAAAATGATTATTTCTTACAGAATAAAACTCAAACCCATTGAGGAAACTATTTTTATTATTGATTAATATAGTAATCCAACCAAATAAGCTAAGGACCTACTATGTAGATAATTAAGATCATAAATCAGTAATAGTTTTTTTATGTAAACATTAATGGTCTCGGATTCTCAGAACATTTTTCAATAACTTTGTCAATACCTCACGGTGTTCTTTCACAAAATTTCGATGCACATTCATCAGACATAATCTTTCATGTAACAAAGTGCTCCTGAGCCATTTCTTGACTCGCTGAAGCACACTGAAGGCAACTTGATTTTTTCTAGGGGAGGGGGGAGACGCCCCCCCCCCCCCCCCCGCTGCCACTTGCTGGATATGCCCATGGATTGTATACATTGTTCAATAATTTATGTACTATTACAGGTTATTATTATAGTAATGCATCAAATGCCCCCGGTTGGCAATTTCCCTACACATCTAAGTATGCCTGCTCATATATCACATTAATCGATATTTTTAGTAATTGCAAAAGATCTAATTACCTGAAAATTGAAGCCGTTTTGAAAACTTCATTACAATTTTCCTACATACTTTTACTAGACCAGTAACCTATATGTTTATGTTATATGGTGCACCAATATATTACCGCCAATGTAATTATGGTTATTTTGTAAGCCTGTTTTATTTTTATTTATTAGTGTGAAATGCAAAATTTTTTGATAGCTTAGGATAGAAATTAGTGATGAAAATATTTCTCTCCATTTTTCCCACAGATTTGTCTATTAACATAAAACTTCATAATGACTAGAATCATTTTTAGTGTGCTAGTAAAAACAATTTGTCATATTTTAATGGTCACTGAAGAGACTATGTCCAATAAAATAGTTGGATAGCATTTGACTTCTCATTCATTCAAAGTTGAAACTATTTCGAATACTTCAACACAGTTTTCTGTGTCATTTTATTTTATTTATACTTATACTTCTTGCAAGGCAATTTGTTAGGGGAAAGGATTGCAATCAAACATTCACCAGTGGAAGAAAAGTTTTTTAAAATTAAATTATTCAATTTTACTACGATGTAGTTGTAAGCCCCGATGGCAATTTTCCTCTTGAGTGTACGTACAGTTTAACGTGGAATCTGAACCATGGAATGTCCAGAAATGCTCTATATCACTCAATGGTTGGTATACAGGTCATGTGATTTCTAAAACCTTATTTGTCAGCTGCCGATCAAAAGTAAACATGTGAGAACGAAGGCTTTCACGGCGTATCGATGAAATATAGTCTTCGCGGGTTTTCCGCTGTATATTGTTGAAGAGAGACAACAACGAGCTTTCGGCGGCTGGCTCTGCCGCCATCTTCAGGTTAGATGTGTGCTGCAGGGAGTACCAGCGCTGCACTGACAGTGTCTGGCCTACGCGCGCCCTAATAAGGCCTGGCCTCTCCCCTCCCCTCGCTCCGTCCCGCGGCTGCCGTCTTGCGCTCGTCGCTGATTGGCTGGTGGGGCGTCGGTCCCAGCCAACCCCGGAGGGCCGTAAACACTCCCCGTCGGCGCCCGCCTACCTCTCTGTTTGCAGGGTGAATGTTTCAGAAGGGACAGAGCCGGCTTCCACGCATCACTGAGCCATAAACCCGTGTCCCTATTGACTGTGTTGTTGTTCAGCCTGCCCTTCTTGGACATCTTGATTCGACGGAGGCCAGATGGTAGCCTTTCACATAGTGTGTACCGCAAACCTACACACACAGACCGCTATTTACATGCTACGAGCTTCCACCACCCAGCACAGAAGACCACAGTGCTGCAGACGTTGGTGCACAGGGCCAGGAAAATTTCCGACGCGGAATCCTTGCCGTCTGAGCTCGAACATCTTCGCACTACATTCAGGAGGAATGGTTATTCCGAACGTGCAATAGAGCGGTCGATTAGAAGAAAGGCCCACAAACGCCCTGTTGACCCAGATGTTCAGCCCGAAGCCCTGGCTTTTATTCCATACTCAGGCAACATCTCGGGAAAAATAGGCAGGATTTTGGCCCGGTATGGAATCAAGAGCGTATTTCGTCCGCCTCCCAAGATTCGGGACTACCTCCGGCCTGTGAAGGATGACTTGGGTTTGACGACTCCAGGGGTTTATAGCATACCTTGCCAGTGCGGCAAGAATTACATTGGTCAGACGATCCGGACCATCAAGGCGCGGGTGGCAGAACATGAACGCAACATCCGCATGTTCCAGATAGATAAATCAGCGGTCGCCCAGCATGTTATTGAAAACGGCCACAAGATGGACTTCGGCAACGTAAAGGTGCTGGCCAAGTGTTCCTTATATTGGGAGTCAGTCATCAAGGAAGCGATAGAAATACGGCTGAACAACAACACAGTCAATAGGGACACGGGTTTATGGCTCAGTGATGCGTGGAAGCCGGCTCTGTCCCTTCTGAAACATTCACCCTGCAAACAGAGAGGTAGGCGGGCGCCGACGGGGAGTGTTTACGGCCCGCCGGGGTTGGCTGGGACCGACGCCCCACCAGCCAATCAGCGACGAGCGCAAGACGGCAGCCGCGGGACAGAGCGAGGGGAGGGGAGAGGCCAGGCCTTATTAGGGCGCGCGTAGGCCAGACACTGTCAGTGCAGCGCTGGTACTCCCTGCAGCACACATCTAACCTGAAGATGGCGGCAGAGCCAGCCGCCGAAAGCTCGTTGTTGTCTCTCTTCAACAATATACGGCGGAAAACCCGCGAAGACTATATTTCAAAAGTAAACATGTATGTCATTATTGACCGGGAGTGGTAAAGTTTGAGTTTTCCACAGAATTTGTCCCTATGGAGGCTATCCTAACATATACCTGTTAAGTCTAACAAGTAAATAAATCCTTCACTTTTCCTTTGAATCCAACACTGCAGTTTTCTAGTGTACTTCAGACAAACAAAACAAATCTTTCTGCAACCAGATCAGTTTAAGTACTCGTAAGTCCTGAATTCGAACCAGTGACATGCCTATCATCGGTCAAGCATTTGATGCCTCAACCACTACACTTTAACATGCTCACATATTAATACACTAAGTAAATCTGCAGCATTTCAATTCATATTGATGAGACCAATGCAGGAACTTCCAGCAGTTCCCTTAGGAACTGATATGTCTGATTGTCTTTAATAAAAGCATTTTTGCTGATATTGATCAGTGTGTGGTGGTAATCGTGTCACTTTTATGACACATAGACATGATGGACGTAGATAAGTGATTAATTAGCTTGAATCATTCTAATCATGCACAACACTGGAGATGGCATGATGCTTGAAAGCACAACTTATCATCTGCCACACGTCATGACAGAAATTGAATTAAAAAGTTCAATCACTGATGGTAAGTCTAAGTGAGTTGAAACCAATACTAAAACAAAAATTGTAACAGTTGCACTGGCATTTTTAATTAAACAGTCATTTATTACATTAGGTGTTTATATTACTTAAGCCTGGTCACCAGTTCCCAGTCTTGTCATATTAATAAAAAATGATCTGTCAGTAAATTCATTGCTCTTAAATTAAGCCTGTAATGAGGTTAGATACATGTGCAAATGAAAGTGATCAGTATGGTTTTAGTCTCTCTGACTAGTTTGAAAGGGGAATGGCCAAGATGTGAATCCGATACATTTAACATCATATTCGCTTAAAATAGGATGATAAACTACAAATTTTTGTAACGGTTTAGTATTGAAATTGACAGCACTGTTGTATGACTCACTTGACACTGTTGAGCCTAAAGTTTCCAGGCCCATAGACCTTCACATTGTGTCCAACTGCTCTGAATCTGTTTTTTCCATCTCCTTGTGCCACCTCCACCACTGGCAGAACCAACGGTTCAAGCTTTGGAACATCCAGTTCAGGGATACCTGCAATAAATCATGGAATGGAAAGATGGATAATAGGATTATATTAAACACATTAGCTTGCCCAATTTTTGTTTTTTGCCTTTAATGTTTTAGAAGTGTTCAGCAAGTTGCATTCTGTTTAAAGCACAATTGGTGTTAATTGTAGTTCCCTTAACAACCTCATAGGTAGCAGCACTAGTTTCAGGGCCATCTGTTGGGTAAAACCTAAAGTGGTGTATATTGGAATTACACCACTGAGCCTGTGACTGTTTACAGTTCAACCACTTGTTGCACAGCTAGAAATGTTGTAACCACACAAACAAAAAAATCATTCAAGTAACATAGCTGTAAAAGATTTAAGTTTTGATGTGTCATTAGGAGCATACTTGAATTAAGAGCTAAATATTCAATTGCTGTACAATTTTTATAATGATTATGTTCCAAGTGAAGGAAAAGAGCCTGTTGCCAAACATATTTATCACAAAACATTCAACAACAAATTCAACTTGCACTTCCATGTCCCTCACAAGGATACTTGGATGAAATGTGATGTTTTTTCTACTAAAATAAAGAATATTACAAATGAGGAGGAAAGAAGAAGATTTCAACAGGATCATGAACTGCATCTTCACCAGGCAGAAAAAGTTTGTGATACCATGAACAAGGACACTCAAAAGTCCATTAATAATAGTTCTTACTATATATTTTCCTATGATTTTGAAAAGTCTCTTCCCTTTCCTAAACTATCACGTCAAGTGGCCTATTATAAATTCAGTCTATATGTTTATAATTTATGATGTCACGAGCTTTCCTCAAAATTAAGATTTATGTACTGCTGGGATGAAACAAATGGATCACGAGGTTCATAAGAAATTAGATGTGATGACTCATGATGACTTTTTGTCTGTAGGAAATCTTTTGCAATGAACCACCAAAAGAAAGGTTGATATGGAAAAACATCCTATAAATGGAATGGATCTGGTATCAAAAGGAAGCAGCATTTTAATTTTTTTTTTTCAAAGAAACTCTTTCTGAAGAAATTGCATTTTTAGAAGAACTTCAGACTGTGACGTTCCTTGGTGACGGGAAATTTGTGCGTGTGAATTAGTCAGTTTCGGGCTGAGCTGAAACATCCCCATTTCTTTGTCATCGGCTAGGGCCAAGTGACTCCTACCTGCGCTGAAAGGCCGAACGATTTAAGGCAGGCCATAAAGTTAAAAGCTTTACACATTCAAGGAAATTCTAAGGACAGTATAGGACCTGTGCCGAAAGAAGGTTTCCTGGTAGAGTAGAAAGTTGAAAATAGAGAAACGATACTTCCGAGAAAAAGTCAGGTTGTGGAACACCTCTGTTGGGAACCAGCAAACCAAACAGGGTGTTACGAACTTTTATAAACCATAAGGTTTATGTTGCACGAGGATTGCCAATGGAGATTGAGGATGCCCCGCCAAACGCTCCCATTGGCTGGAATTTCGCGGGCCAGCTAAAACACCGGAGCCTCGAAGCCTTTGATGGGGCCAACAAGCGTGGAGGAAGACATTCTGTTTCTGATCAGCAAAACAATCCTCAGCGGCGCACCCCGGGAGATCGTCGGAGAGGTCACTACCTGCGGGGAGCTACCTCATCAAGTGGACGACACCAATGACCTTGCGCCCAGCTGATCAACAGCGTCCGTGGAACTCTGTTTTATCCGCACCTCATCTGCTACGGTTAAGAACTCCGGCGATGTATAGACACTCTTGCGTCATTCAACCCTAGGCAAGAGATTTGAATCATGCTCTAAATTGTTCAAAAGAAACGTTTAACTTTGTAAACTCCTTAAATATTTAGTTCTGTTAAATAAATCAACTAATTTTATATTCAAAGTAAATAATATAGGTGTTGTAAACCCTGCTTTCCATAACTTCCTTTCCAATGTATCAGTATAACATTTGAATAGATGAAGATTTGTATTTTTTATGGTACTTTCAAAAGTACAATTGCTTTGATAAAAAGTATTTCAGAACTGGAATGTCGCTTCTCTCTGATAGAGAACACTTCCATTCTTGGCGCCTACCTGGGATTAATTTTGCAAATTATCTTATTAATTAATGCATCTCATTGATTTTCCAATTTTAATAACGTCTTAAAAACCAGACACTACAAGACCTGGGCCTAAAAGAGGCACACCTGTTAATCTTGCTAATGTATCCCAAGAAAAACTGTACAGAAATCAAGGCCTGTAACAAAAGAGAAGAAAAAGGATATGCAAGACCCATCTATCATCCTTACTTTGAGACTCTATTGATTTCAGATAATACTGCAGACATTGGGCCACTAGATGCAGTTGACAATATTCAAGATTATATTAACAATTGTGTAGAGTAAAAAAAATGTATAAATAGTAGAATAAAAAAAATAAATGTTGCATTAAAATACTGTTTTTTCCCTTTTAAAGAGAATCTTTCCCTGTTTCTTTCACAAGTGATGTAACTCCAAACACAGCACCCCAAAAAAGAAAGAAATTTTAAAAGTTTTGAAAACTGCCAGCATAAGCTAGAAATATCTTTAATGATAAGTTGTTGAGAATAATAATTATTTACCTATTAAAATGTATTAAAACATTGTTATTCTCGAAATGTGAGTTATAGGCCTACCGCTTGGGCTTTAAGGGGCTCAGTTGAATTCATGCAACTTACCTTTGACCAATTGCGGTCGTAGATTCTCAATTGATTTCTTTATACACTCGTTAATATTAGGATCATTCTTCTTGCACACCTGGATGTACTCAGCTGAAACACGAAATTAAACTTTATATATGAGTTTCTTATCCTAGGAATTTCGAAAACATAGTTAAAAGGTTGCAGCTAATCATAAACAAAAGCACTGATTATAGTTTAGCCAAATATTAATAAATTAACCAACTCCTCTGTATTACAATGTTCATACAAACCATTTCAATAGCAACCCTATTAATGGATTTAATTGCAATGGAGAGCACATTTCGGTGGCAATTCCCCTACACACCAATCTTTCCCCTTTTCTGTGCTCTCCTATTTTTTCCCTCTACAAATTTCATCTTTAAATTTTTTGAGCTTTCTGATAAATTATTCATCATTTCTCTTGGTAATTTATTCCAATCTCTTACCCTCTTATCTACGAAAGAAAAGTTTCCCACACCCTTACGCCTGAAATAAAGTGCCAGATTGTGGTCATAGTTATCTCTTCCCTTTCATGCAACTCTATTTATTCTCACACCAATATCTTTCCATGCCTCATCTCCAATATTCACCTTGTACGCCCCCACGACTCTCTTCACCCTACTCCCGTCTTCCAATGAATCCTATACCAGCTTCTTTATGATATCAATAACTGATTGTGTTCTGTAGTAATTTCTAGACACAACTCTAGCAGCCCTTCTTTGCACTCCCTCCAACTTCTGTAATTTAATTTTCAAAACTGATAAATAAATTAGTTGGATCAAAATTTAATAAAGATTTTTGTGTAATTCTTAGATTGAATGTGGTTATATGTAAGAGTAAAAGTTTTCAGCTAATTTAGGTTTTTAAATAATAAACACAATTAATTTGAATGAAAAAAAGGAATAACAGGCAGTTAAATTTTCATAGGACGATGACTTTATAGACATGGACAAATCTGCGAATTTAACCAAATATCTGCATATGCTGCAAACACAGCTATATATGCTCTGTAAAATGTTTTTATAAACATATTTTTGGAATAAAAAGAAAATGAAATAAAATTACGTTGCATTCTCAAAAAATCCAATTTTCATCTGCTTAATCCATTTGGCTAAGAACAAAGTATTAAAACAAATACAAAGCGTTACCAGTAATTCAGTTTTCATCTGATCAATCCACCTGGGTGTTTACCAGATGCCACCGTACTCTCCCGACTGCGATATTGCTGGAGTTGCGTTTTTTTTTTTTTTTTTTTTTTTTTTTTGTTTATAATTGGAATCCGAAACATTTTCGTAAAAACAAAGACCGGATTGATCAGTTAGATGAGCCATACTGAGTAGTGCGATTATGCGAAAATGTAGATGACCAATACATTACAATTGTTTCGATTTTTATCTAGGAAAAGGATGAAAAACTCCCACACACAAATGTGAAAAAAAAAATTATAGCAGTAGATCGACTTATCTCTGTGAACCAAAAATCATCTTTTCACCATCTCATTCGACCCAAGGTTATTCTCCACGCCGAAATCTGTTCCCAGTCGACCCTTGCTTCTGCCTGCCACTGCAACAGGTGTCTGTCTTTTGAAGCAGTCAGATCGTGGCTGGCCTTCCCGCTGACTTGGCGGTCAGAATCACGATTGAATTCAACACAAACGAGTACTGACTGCACACGCGACTGTTTTCCTAAGGCGGGCTACGATTCTCTTACCTTTAAATGATACATTTTACACTTTTTGCATGATATCAAGGGTATTTTTTTGCATTAAATATTACTGTAATATACTCGTAACATTCACTATGCTTTCTCTGTCTAGAGTTCCTTAAATAAATCATCCGATTCATTAAGTTCTGTCTCCCAGCACTGAGATCAAAAAGAAGAAATTAACCAAACTATATTTAAAAACCACCTGTCTTTAACATCCATGTTAATTCTTTTCTAATTATACTCGTGTCTTCTCGGAGACAGAAAAACAAGAAAAACCGATATAATTTTTGTTAGTAATCTAGGTTCGTAAATACCATCTACGCAACTAATCTTACATGATAGAAAATAATAGGCCTACTAAAAAGAAGTGTGTAAATTTCTTTAATTTATATGGTGAATTTAATCATCGACAGGGGAGGGCCCGCACCACATGTATAGCCTAGGGGCCCACAGAGCCTAAATGCGGCCCTGACAACAACTTATTTTTCCAGTTATACAGTTACAAGCTGACAGTAGATTCAGTCCGTTCCAGTAATTAATACCTACTGTTAAGGTTCTTTGGTGGTTTAATTTACTGCATTAATTAATTAATAAAGTCCACCAAAAACAAGGTTATGTTGATGCTCGTTTATTTTCAATCAAAACAAGTCTGCGACATTCACAAGCATAGTTGTTACAATCCAAAGATGCAATACTGACTTACTGAATGAAAACTTGCATGAATGTCTCTGTAACACTGAATGAATACTTAATGCAAACTGACTTCTCTGTCCAGGCGATCTGTTTATATAGAGTCTATCGAAATTACGAGAATTCTTCAAAGGTATCCGCCCGATATTTCTCGATCATTAACAATCACTCAAACAATCAAACATATTAAAAAACAATCGGAATTGATACAAAATTAATTAATAACATTACAAAATGATTAGAAATGGTAATTATAGATACTTAAATACAAAATTATTTACAGAAATCCTTTCAAATGGTGGAAAATTGTCCTGTAGACATCGTAACATACATTAATACAAGTAATTACAAACTTTTAATAAATTCTCTTGCATCATTCGGTTCTTAAACATATTAAATGGTCTTTAAATAATTTTCTTACCTAAAACAAAGTCTATATACACTTATTTACAAGAAATTACAAAATAAACATACCAAATAACTTTCAAGCAAACTTTAGCTCATTACAAATATTTCACACAGTCCAATACTATCCAAAATACAGGTATTAGGGCTGTTACAACCCCTCCCCAGGATTCACTCAATTTTACACAGATAAAATTGATTGAATCCGTCATGAATCTAAGCAGGTTGAATGTTCACATAATGCAGACACGAACAGATTACAATCAATCAACCATAATGACTTTTACAATGAACAAATACAATTCTTCATACAACATCTGCACATAGTCCATGACACTGATTTTACAATAATTGTCTTTTCTCA
Source organism: Vandiemenella viatica (assembly GCA_031002005.1). Classification (NCBI taxonomy): domain Eukaryota; kingdom Metazoa; phylum Arthropoda; class Insecta; order Orthoptera; family Morabidae; genus Vandiemenella; species Vandiemenella viatica. The sequence goes on along the minus strand of JARYHS010008074.1, from coordinate 216,182,883 downwards.
GGTCCAATCATTTTATCATTTACTGTGTTTACACAACAAACGTTTACTGTCATCATCTTAAATTACAATTATTTTCACTCCAAATTACACACTTGATGTCTGCTTGTTTATGACAACAGTCTATTTACATTTTACAGCTGATAATTTGTCACCAAAATGTAGACAGTCACAACATCATGAAAAATACCAAAAGTCTCTACACAAAACTGTCACAAATTATACATTGAAATGCTTACATCTGCATCTGAACTTAAGTACTCACACAAACTATTTACATACATCAATTCAAAAACTTATTTACAAAATTAGATATTTACATGTAGGGACCCCTCCCCAAACCATGCATTTCAATTAATTCTCATAAGTGGGTTCCAGGATTTCCCTGGAAACCCAGAACCATGTAAGTTACTTTTTCCTAACCTTCCAGTTTTCTTCAACTTTTATATACACATTTAATATTACATTTCTATTTTCACAAAGCTTCATTATATACATACAGAAACACAAACTTCCAATCATCTCAGACAACAGACTTTGGTACAACCACGCAACAGCTGAGACATACAATGGTTCTGTTTTAGCAAATTGATTGTCACTTAAAAGCAATGTTGCTGACTCAACTGGTACTACAAATTTATTATTCTCACTACTACAGTTTAGTCCATCATTACTCCCAACCCCACTCTTCATCATCTGATTACTACTTAAACTTACCAACTTATCTGAATCAGTACCTAAAACTGTTTTAACATCTGGCTTACTGACTTCATCCACCAAATAATTATTTTTCTCAGCAACTACTACTTCACTATCAGCTTCCACATCAAAGAGGGTACAAAACATATTGTCATCTAAGTCATATTCTGTACATTTTTCCAAATTAGAAACTGGTTCAATTAAATCCTTACTCCCACCCATTTCTTCAATGTCATCATCTACACCAAATAAAGAGCTAAATAACGTATCAGCTAGGTCAAAATTAGGACATTTTTCCAACTTAGGGATTGGTACATAAGGCTTTTCAACCACTCTCTTTTCAGAAGACAAATACTTTGACTTACAATTCTCCTCCTCATCTGGGTCTCCTATCCACACCACTGTATCACCTTCATCTTCAAGATATTTGAGAAACTCCTCGATTTCAGCACTTCTACAAACTTCATTACCACCTATCCTAGCACACATAGTCCCAACTATGCCATTCTGGACCTTACAAGTTTCTGATAGCCACACTGTAGTATGCACTATAAATTCTGCACCCCTTTTTGTAATTAAGCAGTGACCATTTCGAAAATCTTCTACATGAAAATTATTACTTTCGCACACTGATTCTAGTGATAAGGTACTATGGTGGTCCCCTTCCCACTTTATCTTATTATCAGTCTTTAAATCATCAACATCATTAATTACATCTATCATAACCTTATCCTGCAATTCACTTGCTGCTATCTCTACCTCTTCCAATAAATCTTCTCGGGGATTATTCATGAAAATGGTATTAACGCTATAGCAGTTGGTACCTGGACCCACATTCTTGTCCACCACTGCGGGGCCCATAACAGGGGTGGTCTTTAGTTTGCCTGCCCCCCATGCTGCCTTTCCCTTTCAGATTGAGGGTTCTGTTCTCTCACTCCCCCATTATCATTCCTTCTTGCATAATTATTACGATCCCGTCCCCTGGATCTACCATCCCTTGACCCATTACCCCTTCTAGGGGGACTCCTGCTGCCCCTCCTATGGTGTTGATGGTGGTAATGTTGTTCATTGAATGACTCCTGGGCATCCAAGCGTCTCAACAATTCAGAAACTCTATCCACATTTACTACATCCAAAGTGGCAATTAAATTTCTTGTTTGCTGAGGTAGCCTAGCTCCTATCAAATCAATAAATTCCTCCTCTCCATAAGGATGGTCTAGGTACTTACAACGGATCCAACATTTATGAAAAAAGTCATGTTGAGTTTCCCTACCAGGTTTATACGGCCTACCAGTCATCAACTCCCTCTTTTCTTGAATTTGCCTGCTTGTCGACCAAAAATGTTTCAAAAAGTTTTCTTTAAACAGCTTGTAGTCAGTCACTTCCCTAGCTTGTCTATCACCCCATGCCCTAGCATAAGATTTTAGATGTTTACCCACAAGTGCAATTTTCTTACTATCGGGTAATAAATTAAAATAATCTGATCTTTCAAAATTATCTATAAATTCAATAGGGTGAAGCCTCCCACTATCATCATAAAATTCAAATTCTTCCTTAATATCAGCACTGATAACTGGACTACCTGCTAAGGGAATCTGACTTAACTGAACCTGTAGCCCAGTAACCCTTTTTTCCAACTGATTTACATTTCTTTCTAATCCATGCGCTAACTGTTCCTGTTGCTGCACCAATGTATTAATATTTAATCCCACCTCTTGTCTCAACTCATTAACCTTAACATCATTAGCTTGGAACAAAGCAACATATTCCTCCTTCATCTTATCACAATTTTCACTGACTTCCTTCACCTCTTTATAAATCAAATTTTCACATTCAGCCTTATTCTGTTCACAAAATTTTGTAACTTTCTCAAATTTCTCCTGACATTCTGTTACTACCTTCCCCAATTTAGAATCTAAATTGTTAATATCTTCTTTGAATTGAGAGCTAAAACCCTGAAATTGCTCTGTGATTTTAACATCAAAACATTTAGTCAAATCAGAGAATGTTTTATCATTGCTTTGTTGCAGTTGAGAAAACTTGTCATTGATTTCAGCAAATTTTCTGTCATTATCATTCCTTAACTCACTTCTAAATTCAAAAAATTGAGAATTGATCTCAGAAAATTTACCATCAAGATTTAACTCAGTTTTAAATTCAGAAAATTTGTTGTCAAGATTTAACTCATTTTTAAATTCAGAAAATTTGTTATCCAATTTGGAAAATTTATTATCAAATTTGCCATCAATTTCGGAAAACTGAGACTTAATTTCAGAAAATTTGCTATCGAATCTGGCTACAAAAGACTCTAGAATTGCTTGCAGGTTCTGATTATCAGCCATTTTTAGTAATTATCAAAATCAACATAAAAAACAAAATTAAGGAAAATTAAAATCTTTCCAAACTGCCACACGATAACATGCAAAAGAAATCACTTGAATATTCAATGCCGTACTTACAGTTATTCCTCACTTTTGTATCACATTAAATTTCACTTAGAAGCACTTAATTAATCATTAAACACCACACTGACTTCAAACACTTAACCACACTTTTCACAATTCACTGTAGGAAGACGATTTTGAGGCCGAAGGAAATCCACTCGTCGTCGGAAGATTACAGCCGATTCCCGATGGAAAAATCTCCGCCTTAGGCCGAAGAAGGTCCGCTTGCCGTCAGATCCGTGTCGCCTATATAAGCTCTACGTGTGGCGTAGCCGGTCGAAATTTTCTCGCAGGTTATTTTCGCTTATCGCCGATAATCCGTCGCAATTTCTGCAGATTCTTTTTAGAAGATAAACATCCCACAGATGTTTAAGAACTTCTCGTCATGTCAACGGTCGCCATGTTAAGGTTCTTTGGTGGTTTAATTTACTGCATTAATTAATTAATAAAGTCCACCAAAAACAAGGTTATGTTGATGCTCGTTTATTTTCAATCAAAACAAGTCTGCGACATTCACAAGCATAGTTGTTACAATCCAAAGATGCAATACTGACTTACTGAATGAAAACTTGCATGAATGTCTCTGTAACACTGAATGAATACTTAATGCAAACTGACTTCTCTGTCCAGGCGATCTGTTTATATAGAGTCTATCGAAATTACGAGAATTCTTCAAAGGCATCCGCCCGATATTTCTCGATCATTAACAATCACTCAAACAATCAAACATATTAAAAAACAATCGGAATTGATACAAAATTAATTAATAACATTACAAAATGATTAGAAATGGTAATTATAGATACTTAAATACAAAATTATTTACAGAAATCCTTTCAAATGGTGGAAAATTGTCCTGTAGACATCGTAACATACATTAATACAAGTAATTACAAACTTTTAATAAATTCTCTTGCATCATTCGGTTCTTAAACATATTAAATGGTCTTTAAATAATTTTCTTACCTAAAACAAAGTCTATATACACTTATTTACAAGAAATTACAAAATAAACATATCAAATAACTTTCAAGCAAACTTTAGCTCATTACAAATATTTCACACAGTCCAATACTATCCAAAATACAGGTATTAGGGCTGTTACACTACGCTGATGATTTTTTTATCATGAAAAATTTGTATTAAACCTTTAGTGTTGAGAATAACAACGGCTTAGGACAACAGAACGTTTTTTGGTATCAGGCTGCATTCTGCGTTATACGCGTGTGTTTCTGACGTAATTCATTTTTTTATTTTAACGCGTTGTTTAGTAATTGAATGGTTTTTAACATCAACGGAAGTTTTTCTTGTGTCATTACAGTTGGAATTAATAACACGTTATGACAACTGAACTTTTTTCGGCATTACATTCTGCGCTACACACTTGAATATTCTGACATAATGGAGCTTTTATTTATTTTATAATGTATTGCATTGTTCATTAATGCAGTTTCTACGTTAACCATGGGGCCGCAATTTGATGATGCATAGTTCGGATACATTTTTATTTATATGGTATGTATTAATGCGCGAACGGTCCATGTCTTGATTTCCGAGCAGCAACATTAACATTAGGTTGAAATGTAACCTGGAGTAAAATGAAAACTGACATTCCGTATCAAAGCAAAATCACCGTTTGGTTTATTATCGGAAATGGTCGGTACGAAATCAATGAAGTTTGGAAGGCATCAATTTTTTTGTACGAATAAAAATAGTGTACGGGTAAATCAACTCCAAACCACTCCTTTCGTGGTAGGGTGCGGGGGAATCTGGGTTTTCTTTAATTCCGGAAATTGATGGCTTGAATTGTATGAAACTTGGTACACGTTTCTCATTGCGTGAATAAAAAATTGTGAATCGGTAAATCAACACCAAATAGACCGGGCAACGCCTGGAAATCTGTTACACATTAATAAAAATAATAAGAGTAATAACTCTTGTGAACACTTAGAAAACATAGACAAATTATTACACAGATTTCCATTGGAAATGTAAGTAATGTTTGAGATTTAAATTGTATCCTACTGAATTTCTTTCACAAGTAGGCCTATATCACAAATTTTATTCTGACAAAAATATTGCAACGATAGGAATGATAAGACAGTCAATTTTTAAGATAATTCAGCACAAAGGGAAAAGTTATAATTTCGACATAAAACTGTGATTTGACTACTCGAACATTATTAATAACCAAACATTTTATCATGATATGTTTATCACAGCAGTATATGGATAAATATACGAACGACATGGCAGAAATACTAATAGAACGAAACAAGCAACGTATAACAATTAAAAAGAAAGCTGCAAGCCTTGTTTTCAGGAGATCCAGAGTTATTAACCATTATCAATGAGTGATTTAAAAAAAAAAATACTAAACACGTTGTTACAATGTTATAATACTCATCACCGGTGATAATTTCAGTGTGGTAAATAGCAATGTGCTCGCCGTAAAACTGAAGATTAACTGTCAAAATTTTTGCATGCCCTTAATATGGATTTGAAGAAAAACTTGTTTTGGATGAATGAAGAATGCTTGGACCGCTCCGTCCTTCGAATGCTTAGTTAAACAATAAGTCCAGGAGGAAATGTACTGAGCGCCCAACTATTATACTGGCTTACTGCTTGGTACTACTATTAGTGCAGATCCAATATACTTCTTTATTGGGGACAAAAATAAGGTATATTCTTTATCTAGCAAAATGTGAACCTTTGGAAACAACCTCTGTTTATTATAATCCGTTGAAATGTACTCTATCTTCTGTAGAATAACCTAAATTTTCGGTAGCACAGGGTGTTTTTGATTAAATTGTGCTCACAGATTTCTGGTCACATTTATTTTAGTGTTGTGTATAAATTTCTGATATTATGTAGGCGGGAGCTATTCCATGGACAGTGTTATTGACCGGCCTGAAAGATACAACCCATTTATTTTAGTGAGACAAAATCACGCAAGTTTCATCTATAACATATCGCCGAATCTAATTTTTCCCTATCCCGGTTGTACATAGATAGATAGAGACCGTTAATAGTAGGATATCAGAGTTCATCTAAAACCGAAAGAAAGAACGCAACACAAGGATTTAGCCTGCTGTCTAACAAATTTTGCAAGCTCGTTAGTTGCCGTTGTCATTCTGAAACGAAAAATAAATTTGGTCAGTTATCCTACTAAACAAACATGGCAGTCCTAAATCGAGTCACTCAGTGCCCAGATAGAGTGGACTGTTACTTTCCTCGTTGCTACTAAATGTTCTTGTATATGAGTGTTTTGCGTATTTTTTGTGTTATGTATCTGAAGACTAAGGTGGAAGAGGGTAAAACCTATGTCTTGTCTATTCAGACATGTTTTTCTGGGGAGGTTACCAAGTTAAATGCCTCCAGCCGACGTACGAATCACCTTAAACAGTGCTGTTTTCCCTCACTCCATACACAGTATGAAGAGGTTTTGGATTTAACCCATGATTTTGATGAACAATCTGGATATCAGGAACTACGCACCACTGGATTTCTACCCTCGTGGCGAAGTACGGAATGATGAAAATATTTGTTCAACACCGAGAATCGAAATAGTACTCAAGCGTCAGATACCGTCATAGCGTCGGCCACGAGGCCGACTTTACTGTCATTTGTGGCTACCTTATTTCTGTCCTTGTGTAATTTCGTTTCTCTAGTTTGCAGTTTTCTTTTTTTCTTTTATCGCGACAAGCAAAGAGTTAACTCACTGGAATTCGAAAGTGGTCTGGTAGCTCGATTCGTTAAGGAGTATGAGTTACCAGAGGGATCTCCCAGGTTCGAATTTTGGTTTCTGTCAGTATTTCTGCGGGCGTATGACCTTCATCACTGCTTTGTTAATGTGAAGTACGGATGTTCTCTTAACCCATTTAAATTATCGCACTAGGTTAGGCGCCTACTAGAGTGGCCGATTATGAAGCCGGTAAAAACTTTGTCATTAAGTTATTAACACCACACTAAACTATTGTTCATTACTACGATGCTGTTGAATAACAATGTAACAACGCAGACATTAAAGCAAAAACAAGATAAAGTTAGATATTTAACGCAAAGAAATTTTATTCAGACCCAACAAAATTACGTGTATTTAACACACATTTAACTCCTTTTATTTTAAAAAATAATAATATAATTAATGAACTCCGTTCTTTGATGTATGACAAAAATAACATGCCATTTTCTTTTGAGAACAATACTACACAAGAATTTTTACAATCGAAACAGCGAAGGTCTTGGAATAGCCTGCAGTGCAAAAAGCCGTGGTATAGGAAGATGTAAATATCCAGATTGCAATAACAAAAAGGAAGAAACGTAAAATGTGCTGTGCAGTGTCGGGGCTTTCGTTTGTGCTCTCGTGAGTCGGATGAAAGGTTTTTCGTCGTGGTTATGACTGCGCGACATGAATTAACATGACATGAATTGAACGTGGAATGGTAGTTGACACTAGACACTTGGGGCATTCAATTTATAAAACTTTTGGTAAATTAAACATTCCTCGATCCACAGTTTCCGGTGTGCTGTGAATATGTGATTTCCGACATTATCTCCCTCCATGGACAACTCTGTGGCTTACCACGTCCATTTAATGATAGACACCAGCAACTTCTGCGTCGAGGTGTCAGTGTTAACAGATATGAATCATTTAGTAAAAGAACAGCAACAATCAATTTGAGACGTCCGACAGTGCAGCAAATTTAGCGTTGATTGGATACGGCAACAGAAAACCGACGGGAGTGCCTCTGTTAAAACGCCACCATTGTAGCACCCTTCCTGCTCACGTAAATTGGACTCTAGATGACTGGAGAAATGTTGCGTAGTCAGATGAGATGAGTAACGATTCCAGTTGGTGAGAAGTGATGGTAGGGTTCGAGTGATGAGCAGTCACCACAAGCTCATGGATCCAGGTTGTCAGAAAGGCACTGTGCAAACTGATAGTGGCTCCATCCTCTTGTGGGCTGTGCTTGCACGGCATTGACAGCGACCTCTGGTCTAACTGAACCGACCACTGATTTAAAATGGTTATGTACAACTATCTGGAGACGACTTGCAGCAATTCATGGCCATCAGGCTCCCAATCAACGTTGGACTCTTCAACGACGATAATGCGTCATGTCACCGGTAAAAAATTGCTTACGATTGGTTTAAGGAACATTCTAGACAATTTCAGCGAGTGAATTGGACATCTGTTTGGCCAAACGTGAATCCAATCGAACATAACTGGGACACTATCAACCTGTCAGTTTTTACACAACGTCCTACACTCGCAACTCTTTCGAATTATGGAAGGCTCTTGAGCATCATGGCTGAATATTTCTTCATGAGAATTCAGACGACTCGTTGAGCTAATTCTACCCAGGTTGCTGAACAACGCCCGGCAAAGAGGGTCCCACACAATATTTGGAGGAATAACATGACTTTAGCACTTACTTCAGTAAAAAAAAAAAATCTTATATCTGCTGACCATTTACACACTATTAGCTTTTTGCTGTAGATTAATGTGTTTACTGCTAATTTTTTGTCTCCAGTATTATTTTTTTCTATTGTTAAATTACAATTAAGTATAATTATCTTGAACAAATCATAAATTTATTATTTGAATGAATAACTTGCTTGTTTTTTTTATTCTTAATTATTCAATCCCTTTATCATAGTATTTTTGAAAACAATTTCTATTTGTAAAAACTCGTCTTATACCTTTATACCAGAGGTGCAATAAGAAATAAAGTTGATCAGGTTGTAAATAAATAGCTGGAACCATTGCCTGTTCAGAACGCAAAATAAACTCAAATTTATTCAGACCGTCACTTTCAGCGCAAAATAAATGCCTTGCGGTTGATTAAAGCGGTAATAAATTGGTCAATACAAGTCGTAAATCCTACTGGCATGGAATAATATCATAAGTCATGAGAGATCGTGAATTATGACAAGGTGATTGTAGCTGTACCAAAAAGTTACGCCAACTAGTTTCCATCCGTTCCATTTATAGCGCAAATAAAATAAATGGCATGGAAAGAAAGGTACTGGCCTTGCAAAGTGTAATTACTTTGTGTATTCGCCTTGTCACCGGTACAGCATATGGGTTGAATGCAAGTTGATGCTATTTGTAGCACTTGAATCATAATTCTGTCGTTGTTTCTCAATAGTCTTTATTTTCCCACTAATAGCGAAATATTAATTCAGCAGGAATAGATTTTTTTATTAATAATCCGACTTATATGAGAATTTTATAAGCCATTCAGTTTAGTGGAAAGTAAAGACGGCTCAATTTCGTTCATTTCTTTCAACAAAACGTTAACAGCAATAACTAATGATCATTGCGGACATAATTTCGTTTCGTGAAACATATCTTTAAGTTTCAGTCGTTAGAATTGTAGAAGACAAGTAACATCTAATCTTGTATCACTTTGTTTTCAGAAGAATAAGTGAAGTCTACATCCGTGGAAGTTAGACTATGTGTGAAACATTCCTTCAGTTATTAAATAGATGAAAGTTTTGGTTGAATGAAATTATATTTTGATATTTTTGCATTACTTTTGTTGTCTAAACTTAACGATTATTCAGGAATACGCTATGAAACTTTCCATCTTGTAAAGCAGTACATACGACTTCCGCCAAGTCAGTGACGATAAAATTTCCTAATATTCATCAAGAATAATTTTCACTCACTACTTTGTACTAAAACCGACGATTGAATTCGAAATTCTGTATTGAAGAAGCGGAATATTTACATCGAAAATAGCAGGCAAGCATTGCCGCTGAAGCCATCCCACCTAAGTCGATCTGCGGTACTTTCCGACACGAGACATGCAGTCCAAGCGGACGTCCTTCGGTAGCCGTTCCCACTTCGCTGCTTTGCACACCGATTACAGTAATTATTCCCTCCACGTCACGGTACCACACCGGTCCAAAATGACGGCAATTTGCCCGCAAAAACTTCGTTTCTGCTTTGAAGACTTTAGGGATTTTCCATTATGCGAGTGGAGGACGATAAGTAGGAGAGTAGACAACGATGTTGTCCCAAACGCTGGAGGTTAGCTTACTTTGCCACCTCTCTGATACGGTTTTAGGACGCCCTGGATCATTAGAAGACGAAAAGTTAGATTACAATCTGAAGCTTGCGTTAATTTTAAGTGATAAGTTCATAGTGGAATACTAATGAAAACAGTCGGTATATGTATTCATAACTAAACTTTGCATTTGTACATCATGTACGTTACTTTCTGTTCTTTAGTTAGACAATTTTGTTTCTTCATAAGTGCCATTTCAGACAAAGGAACTTACAATCCAATCGTATCGTCTTCAGAACAGTCATTCGATACCATATATAGTCTGGCTTTCAATAAATCCCGTAAAACAACTCGCATTGCCCTTTTGAATTCTTATCGCAATTTGGGCATTCATCACGGTGCAGTATTTTTGAGTGCATGGAACATGTTCTTTCAACCACCGTTTTCTTCATGGTTATTATACGACAAAAAAGTTATTCCCATTTGGAAAAAGGTATTTCGCCACTTGAAGTAAAATAGAAGAGCTTGACCGTTTGCGTATTAGTGAGTCATTTCTTTTAATATCAATGAATCAACTGTACGATCAATTGAAAAATTTGGAGAAAGGGAATTCTCCGTTGGCTTAATTTGCTGCGGTGCCGTGATGGTGTCCGGCGCTGACACAGGGTTAGCTGGTTACAGTCCTGCTGGTGGAAGGAGAGGCTGTTGCGCAATTCTTAGTCACCAGATTGTACACCAAAGTCCT
>JARYHS010008074.1:216106551-216170979 GCA_031002005.1 Vandiemenella viatica | reverse complement strand
CATGATATGTTTATCACAGCAGTATATGGATAAATATACGAACGACATGGCAGAAATAGTAATAGAACGAAACAAGCAACGTATAACAATTAAAAAGAAAGCTGCAAGCCTTGTTTTCAGGAGATCCAGAGTTATTAACCAATATCAATGAGTGATTTAAAAAAATACTAAACACGTTGTTACAATGTTATAATACTCATCACCAGTGATAATTTCAGTGTGGTAAATAGCAATGTGCTCGCCGTAAAACTGAAGATTAACTGTGAAAATTTTTGCATGCCCTTAATATGGATTTGAAGAAAAACTTGTTTTGGATGAATGAAGAATGCTTGGACCGCTCCGTCCTTCGAATGCTTAGTTAAACAATAAGTCCAGGAGGAAATGTACTGAGCGCCCAACTATTGTACTGGCTTACTGCTTGGTACTACTATTAGTGCAGATCCAATATACTTCTTTATTGGGGACAAAAATAAGGTATTTTCTTTATCTAGCAAAATGTGAACCTTTGGAAACAACCTCTGTTTATTATAATCCGTTGAAATGTATTCTATCTTCTGTAGAATAACCTAAATTTTCGGTAGCACAAGGTGTTTTTGATTAAATTGTGCTCACAGATTTCTGGTCACATTTATTTTAGTGTTGTGTATAAATTTCTTATATTATGTAGGCGGGAGCTATTCCATGGACAGTGTTATTTACCGGCCTGAAAGATATAACCCATTTCTTTTAGTGAGACAAAATCACGCAAGTTTTCATCTATAACATATCGCCGAATCTAATCTTTCTCTATCCCGGTTGTACATAGATAGATAGAGACCGTTAATAGTAGGATATCAGAGTTCATCTAAAACTGAAAGAAAGAACGCAACACAAGGATTTAGCCTGCTGTCTAACAAATTTTGCAAGCTCATTATAGTTGCCGTTGTTATTCTGAAACGAAAAATAAATTTGGTCCGTTATCCTACTAAACAAACATGGCAGTCCTAAATCGAGTCACTCAGTGCCCAGATAGAGTGGACTGTTACTTTCCTCGTTGCTACTAAATGTTCTTGTATATGAGTGTTTTATGTATTTTTTGTGTTATGTATCTGAAGACTATGTCTTGTCTATTCAGACACGTTTTTCTGGAGAGGTAACCAAGGTAAATGCCTCCAGCCGACGTACGAATCACCTTAAACAGTGCCGTTTTCCCTAACTCCATACACAGTGTGAAGAGGTTTTGGATTTAACCCATGATTTTGATGAACAATCTGGATATCAGGAACTACGCACCACTGGATTTCTACCCTCGTGGCGCAGTACGGAATGATGAAAATATTTGTTCAACACCGAGAATCGAAATAGTACTCAAGCGTCAAACACCATCATAGCGTCGGCCACGAGGCCGACTTTACTGTCATTTGTGGCTACCTTATTTCTGTCCTTGTGTAATGTCGATTCTCTAGTTTGCAGTTTTCTTTTTTTCTTTTATCGCGACAAGGAAAGAGTGAACTCACTGGAATTCGAAAGTGGTCTGGTAGCTCGGTTCGTTAAGGAGTATGAGTTACCAGAGGGGTTTCCCAGGTTCGAATTTTGGTTTCAGTCAGTATTTCTGCGGGCGTATGACCTTCATCTCTGCTTTGTTAATGTGAAGTACGGATTTCAATTAAAACTGCAGGTTCTCTTAACCCATTTAAATTATAGCACTAGGTTAGGCGCCTACTAGAGTGGCCGATTATGAAGCCGGTAAAAACTTTGTCATTAAGTTATTAACACCACACTGAACTATTGTTCATTACTACGATGCTGTTTCAATAACAATGTAACAACGCAGACATTAAAGCAAAAACAATGTAATTTAGATATTTAACGCAAAGAAATTTTATCCAGAACCAACAAAATTACGTGTATTTAACACACATGTAACTCCTTTTATTTTATTAAAAAATAATATAAGTAATGAACTCCGTTCTTTGATGTATGACAAAAATAACATGCCATTTTCTTTCGAGAACAATACTACACAAGAATTTTTACACTCGAAACAGCGATGGTCTTGGAATAGCCTGAAGTGCAAAAAGCCGTGGTATAGGAAGATGTAAATATCCAGAAGGCAATAACAAAAAGGAAGAAACGTAAAATGTGCTTTGCAGTGTCGGGGCTTTCATTTGTGCTCTCTTGAGTCGGATGAAAGGTTTTCCGTCGTGATTATGATTGCGCGATATAAATTAACATGACATGAATTGAACGCAGAATGGTAGTTGACACTAGACACTTGGGGCATTCAATTTATAAAACTTTTGGTGAATTAAACATTCCTCGATCCACAGTGTCCGGTGTGCTGTGAATATGTGATTTCCGACATTATCTCCCTCCATGGACAACTCTTTGGTTTACCACGTCCATTTAATGATAGACACCAGCAACTTCTGCGTCGAGGTGTCAGTGTTAACAGATATGAATCATTTAGTAAAAAAACAGCAACAATCAATTTGGGACGTCCGACAGTGCAGCAAATTTAGCGTTGATTGGATACGGGAACAGAACACCGACGGGAGTGCCTCTGTTAAAACGCCACCAATGCAGCACCATTCCTGCTCACGTAAATTGGACTCTAGATGACTGGAGAAAGGTTGCGTAGTCAGATGAGTAACGATTCCAGTTGGTAAGGAGTGATGGTAGGGTTCGAGTGATGAGCAGTCACCACAAGCTCATGGATCCAGGTTGTCAGAAAGGCACTGTGCAAACTGATGGTGGCTCCATCCTCTTGTGAGCTGTGCTTGCACGGCATTGACAGCGACCTCTGGTCTAACTGAACCGACCACTGATGTAAAATGGTTATGTACAGAGAGAAGAGAGAGTGGCCTTGGTTTATTGTTGCCGACGGGAGGTTTGTATTCAATTGTTGTTAAGTTGCGATAATGCAGTGGACACGTGAAGAGCGCTCTTTTTGTGTTGAAGTGTATTTCTCGAATTCCCACTCGATCATTGCAGTGCAGCGTGCTTTTCGTTTGCGTTTTGCAGTACCCCCACGCGGACGTGTTCCTGGACGACAATCAATTTTAAATTGGGTAACTGCATTCAGAACATCGGGGAATGTGTCAACTGTACGAAGAGGACCTGAGAGAAGCGTTACAACACCACAAAATGTCGAACGAGTTAGAGCAGCAGTACTGCAATCTCAAAACCCCCATCTCGGAAACAGGCACTTGCTCTCGGCATTTCAAGACGTTCTCTCCACAGGATTCTTCACAATGAACTGAATTTTCACCCGTATAAAATGTGCGTCGTCCAGCAATTGTCAGTACAGGATTATGTAACACGATGACAGTCTTGTGAAGACATGCTTGCAACCATACCCTGTGACGCAAATGTGTTCTTTTCTGATGAGGCACATTTTCACCTCAGTGGGTGTGTAATTAAACAGAATATGCGGTACTGAAGTGACACGAACCCCAGGCAAATTCACCAGAAACCCCTGCACTCAGACCGCGTCACTGTGTGGTGCGCCATATCACGAGTAGGCATCATTGGCCCTTACTTTTTCCAGGAAAATCGTCGTGCTGTAACTGTGAATTCAGATCGTTATTTAACTATGGTGCAAAAGTTTTTCCAGCCGGCTTTCGAGGAAATGCAATTACAGGATACCTGGTTTCAACAAGATGGTGCCACTGCACACACAGCGGGCATCACCATGATTTTTTTTAGGCAAATGTTTCCTGGAAGACTCATCTCTCTGATGGGGGATCTCAACTGGCCCGCACGATCACCGGACTTAGCCCCATGCGATTTTTTTCTTTAGGGTTACCTGAAGTCAAAGGTGTATTGTAATCGTCCCAACAACCTGGAAGAGCTACAGAAAAATATTGAGGCTGAAATTGCAAGAATACCAGAAGACATGCTTGAAAGAGTGCACGAGAACTTCAGAAAACTATTACGGCAGTGTGTGGATTGTGAAGGTAGACATTTGCCAGGTATATTGTTTAAACCATGTAATTAGTAACTTCCATTATTGTCCAACATGAGAAAAATAAAAATGTAAAATTCTAAGTGTTCATTATTTTTTTATTTCATTCACAAATCAGCAACTTACCGCGCTCCACCCTGTACAACTATCTGGAGACGACTTGCAGCCATTCATGGCCATCAGGCTCCCAATCAACGTTGGACTCTTCAGCGACGATAATGCGCCATGTCACCGGTAAAAAATCGCTTACGATTGGTTTAAGGAACGTTCTAGACAATTTCAGCGAGTGAATTGGACATCTATTTGGCCAAACGTGAATCCAATCGAACATAACTGGGACACTATCAACTTGTCAGTTTTTACACAACGTCCTACACCCGCAACTCTTTCGAATTATGGAAGGCTCTTGAGCAATCATGGCTGAATATTTCTTCATGAGACTTCAGACGACTCGTTGAGCTAATTCTACCCAGGTTGCTGAACAACGCCCGGCAAAGAGGGTCCCACACAATATTTGGAGGAATAACATGACTTTGGCACTTTGGAACTTCAGTAAAAAAAAATCTTATATCTGCTGACCATTTACACACTATTAGCTTTTTGCTGTAGATTAATGTGTTTACTGCTAATTTTTTCTCTCCAGTATTATTTTTTTCTATTGTTAAATTACAATTAAGTATAATTATCTTGAACAAATCATAAATTTATTATTTGAATGAATAACTTGCTTGTTTTTTTTATTCTTATTTATTCAATCTCTTTATCATAATATTTTTGAAAACAATTTCTATTTGTAAAAACTCGTCTTATACCTTTATACCAGAGGTGCAATAAGAAATAAAGTTGATCAGGTTGTAAATAAATAGCTGGAACCATTGCCTGTTCAGAACGCAAAATAAACTCAAATTTATTCAGACCGTCACTTTCAGTGCAAAATAAATGCCTTGCGGTTGATTAAAGCGGTAATAAATTGGTCAATACAAGTCGTATATCCTACTGGCATGGAATAATATCATAAGTCATGAGAGATCGTGAATTATTACAAGGTGATTGTAGCTGTACCAAAAAGTTACGCCAACTAGTTTCCATCCGTTCCATTTAGCGCAAATAAAATAAATGGCATGGAAAGAAAGGTACTGGCCTTGCAAAGTGTAATTACTTTGTGTATTCGCCTTGTCACCGGTACAGCATATGGGTTGAATGCAAGTTGATGCTATTTGTAGCACTTGAATCATAATTCTGTCGTTGGTTTTCAATAGTCTTTATTTTACAACTAATAGCGAAATATTAATTCAGCAGGAATAGATTTTTTTATTAATAATCCGACTTATATGAGAATTTTATAAGACATTCAGTTCAGTGGCTCAATTTCGTTCATTTCTTTCCACAAAACGTTAAAAGCAATAACTAATGATCATTGCGGACATAATTTCGTTTCGTGAAATATATCTTTAAGTTTCAGTCGTTAGAATTATAGAAGACAAGTAACATCTAATCTTGTATCACTTTGTTTTCAGAAGAATAAGTGAAGTCTACATCCGTGGAAGTTAGGCTATGTGTGAAACATTCCTTCAGTTAATAAATAGATGAAAGTTTTGGTTGAATGAAATTATATTTTGATTTTTTTTGCATTACTTTTATTGTCTGATCTTAACGATTATTCAGGAATACGCTATGAAACTTTCCATCTTGTAAAGCAGTACATACGACTTCTGCCAAGTCAGTGACGATAAAATTTCCTAATATTCTTCAAGAATAATTTTCACTCACTACTTTGTACTAAAAGCGACGTTCAATTCGAAATTCTGCATTGAAGAAGCGGAATATTTACATCGAAAATAGCAGACAAGCATTGCCGCTGAAGCCACTCCACCTAAGTCGATCTGCGGTACTTTCCGACACGAGACATGCAGTCCAAGCGGACGTCCTTCGGTAGCCGTTCCCACTTCGCTGCTTTGCACACCGATTACAGTAATTATTCCCTCCACGTCACGGTACCACACCGGTCCAAAATGACGGCAATTTGCCCGCAAAAACTTCGTTTCTGCTTTGAAGACTTTAGGGATTTTCCATTATGCGAGTGGAGGACGATAAGTAGGAGAGTAGACAACGATGTTGTCCCAAACGCTGGAAGTTAGCTTACTTTGCCACCTCTCTGATACGGTTTTAGGACGCGCTGGATCATCAGAAGACGAAAAGTTAGATTACAATCTGAAGCTTGCGTTAATTTTAAGTGATAAAGTTCATAGTGGAACACTAATGAAAACAGTCGGTATATGTATTCATAACTAAACTTTGCATTTGTACATCATGTACGTTACTTTCTGTTCTTTAGTTAGACAATTTTGTTTCTTCATAAGTGCCATTTCAGACAAAGGAACTTACAATCCAATCGTATCGTCTTCAGAACAGTCATTCGATACCATATATAGTCTGGCTTTCAATAAATCCCGTAAAACAACTCGCATTGCCCTTTTGAATTCTTATCGCAATTTGGGCATTCATCACTGTGCAGAATTTTTGAGTGCACGGAACATGTTCTTTCAACCACTCGTTTTCTTCATGGTTATTATACGACAAAAAAGTTATTCCCATTTGGAAAAAGGTATTTCGCCACTTGAAGTAAAATAGAAGAGGTTGACCGTTTGCGTATTAGTGAGTCGTTTCTTTTAATATCAATGAATCAACTGTACGATCAATTGAAAAATTTGGAGAAAGGGAATTCTCCGTTGGCTTAATTTGCTGCGGGACCGTGATGGTGTCCGCGCTGACACAGGGTTAGCTGGTTATAATCCTGCTGGTGGAAGGAGAGGCTGTTGCGCAATTCTTAGTCACCAGATCGTACACCAAAGTCCTAGGTTAAAGGGACTGGAACAATCACCAAGTGAAGTGATGAATAATTTACCAAAAACGCTTAAGGAATTCAAAATTAAAATTCGTAAATCGTAAAAGTAAATGGGGTAGGAATTTAACATTCCAGTTATAAAAGATAATTTTTAAAAAATAGAATAAAAGGGGTAATTGGATGACTAGGGGAATTGTCACCATCGCAACTGGAAATTAATGATAGTAATAAATGTCAAACCTCTCCGCAGAGCGTATGGAGTGAGGGTATAAGATACTGCTGACAGTGATTCGTCATTCGGATGGAAACGTTGAGCTTGGCGGCCCTCTGCAGTCTTTCGGAAGAGCAGGCTCTCTCATTCACAACACATACATAATTCTGCCCTGAATACGCACACTTTCACAGTCATCCTCACTTTCAACAACACTTACAAACATGAACACTGTCACACTGGGGAAGCCAATGGGAAACCACCACACTTCTTCTTCCCACACGTTCCCATCGAGAGGTAAACATCACCCATTGTAATGGCCTACACCCGGAAACGGAGGTCATAGAAGAAGAACGTTATTATTACTAAAAACTGTTCTTGACCCAGAGATTGAAAACTAAAAGCTGCTTTATCCACATGTATCGAAGACAGTAATCAGAAGAGACTGCTCGTTAGGTGGTGTTATAATTCGTGAGAAAGTCAAATATCTTTACGCATATTTTAAGGAACATTATAATGAACAACCGGATAGAGGATTTAATGCTACCGAAGATTGGTGTAATAAGATCAGAGTGCGACAGTCACTTCATAACATCAATCTTGTTCTTTAAACTTGGAACGTTTTCCCCGTAGTTGTATACAAATTACCATACAGTATGTACGGTTTCTGTATTCACGGCATATTTACGGTACGTGTTCCCCTCAAATAAGGAGCTTTGGTTGTATTTGACTACTTTATAAATAATTTAACATGCCTCGAATATGCAAAAAATTTTCTTAGTTGTTCACAATTGTATATCTGGTACTTGCGTTTCCATTCTGAGATAGTTTATGTAGTAGGCCTACAAACACAGACATTTTATTTAGTAAATCTGATATAGTGTGAAAAATTTACACGATATTTCTCACTAAAGAATTAATTATCAGTGGACGTATCTAACAGAGGTTAATTTTAATATGTATCAAAGGCGAGATGATACATTTGTAAGACGTTTAACGAGTTTTCATCAACACTATAACTTCTATAACAATTAATTGATTTTAGTAGAATTTCATGTTTTTAAGTGAGCTCATGTTTTCAAACCAATAGTATTTCAGCGCAAATTAATCCACTTACGGTCTTTGTGTTGTTTTGATTAAATACGTTTGTATCTTCTGAGAAAGTGTTCATCAAATTTTCTTATCAATAAGGTTGGTTGTATGAATATTACAGGTAGAACTTTCATGACTGTGTGATAACTAAAAATTGTCATTTGATATAGTTACATAGGCACAATGTTTTACTCAAAATGCATAAGTATGTCTTTAACGAAAGCATAAAAAAAGACTATTGGCTTATAATAGGCTTAAAATAAGTATCTTAAAACTTTTATTATTGATAGCAATGCTTTTCGAAGTTCCATAATATCTAGCAGTCAAGCTGATTATAGGCCTAATTACTGGGTTAATAAAGTTTCGCAAAGATAAAATGCTTGGATAAATTGCCATTCATGTTTATCTTTGACAAAATCACATACAAAAATTATTTGCCAGATAACGACTAGCCGTCTCCACATTGTGTTCGGATAGCACTCGTATGTCTATATGCAACGAAACGCCTGGAAGACTACAAATTGTCCGCGTGTGGGTACAATAGTTTCAGACAACTAACATTAGATGAAGACCATAAAAAAAAGGTTACATTTTAAACAATCTAAAAGTTGTGGCATGAATACGTCTTCCTAGTATTTGGTGGCATCCCAGAAAGGCAGTTGGAAACGGTAGTAGGTACTCAAAAGATACTGAACGGAGGATAATACGGTGGAAACATTTGACAGAGAAAGCTTGAAAAGGTCAAGTTTATTGCCAACATTACAACTATCACCCGTACGACGCGACGTGTGGAAGGGACGCGATTAGTTTGGTAACAATACAGCGATTCAGAGTACTCAAACTTTCCTTAGAGATCAAATCCTGCTCGTTTGTCAAGTGAATCGAGGCAAAATAATATAATTTCCTAGGACAATTTAAGACCATTTGAAGATCAATAAAAGTAAATTCAGAAAAATTGTGACAATATGATTTTTTTTTTCCAAAATAGCATTTGGCTTTTTAGCTATTCGGCCAGCATCATCTGTGTTTCATTTTCCTCCATCGTGTCAGATTCTTCTAGTATTGCTGATAAAATCAAGTGAAAGGAAAACGCAGGACGAACACAACACTTAATTAAAACCACCCATGCCCTGCGCCGGACTCGAACCGGCGACCCTGACAACGCGAAGCCAGCTCGCTAGCCCCGCGCTACTGAGGCACGCGAGTGTAAATGTTAAAGTACATAGTAAGAAAATGCAAGCAGAAACAACGGAACGCAGGGAAAAATGAATCAAGGTCCCTTAGAAATGTATAGAGCTGTAGGCTCTACCAAATAAGGAAGAAAACCAAGAGAAAGAAAAACAGAATGGGCCTCGGCGGCCACAGCGGTTCGGGGATGGGAGTTACGACAAGGAAACTGCCTGCACTGGGCATGAACTGCCCAGAGCAGCAGCCGATCAGCCTGAGCGGTTTTATTTCTGCAAACCCCCTTTCAAACACATGATGTAGGATTTAAGTATTGAGCAGTAGTTTCTCTTTAGTGCATAAATAAAATTTTAATTTATAAACAACATTTATTTTTTCACTGGCTGTTTAGCCATAGGAAAATGTACTCACGTTAATACTTGTAATACTTAATTCCATTCCAAATGAAATTTTACTGATAATACAGATAATTTACATTTTTAGAGCATCACTTAAACAAATTGTAACGATTAGAAAGGAAACAAAATAAAGTAGCCTCGAGTGACGTACCAAATAATTGACAAAATGGTCGTCCTTCCCTACACCGGAAAGGCCGCTTAGACTCCAATTGACCATGTTTAGACGAAATGATTCCAGGGAAATAGTAAGGTTCCTTACAAAGATTATGGCCGAATTCCTCAACGTCCCTTGCCCCCCATCCTCTACAGGCTAGATGTCAACGAGCCGTAAGATACGAGTAATAAAAAAAACAGCATTAAACTAGTTAATAAATAGAGATATTAGGTCGTTCTAACGTTACACATTTTATATGCTTTTCATCTCCTAAACGGGTGATAATTTTTTTCAAGTAAATCTAGTAGATGCCTCAACGTAGTAAATATGACGGAACACCAAAGAATTCTGTTGTCAAATCGACCGAGTTTTACCTACCGTTTACCAGACTGATTCGAATTTATTCGCAATCTACGAATTTCAACGATATTCGTGCTGCTTAGTAGAAAATAATTTTTACTTTGAGATGTTAGTTAATAGAGACACCTTCAGGTATCTCCATCCACAAGAAGCAGCAGTTGCCAATTGTACCATATACAGCAGAGATCAAATTACTCATTTCACGTGAATGTCATAACTTTTCAAATACAATCAAATGTTGACAATTATATTTTTACGCATGCTTCGATAATTTATTTGAAATTGCAGGACTTCATTACCATCTGTTTTCTCCGTTTTTAAGAAAGTTTTCCTTTTTTTATGGTATAGTTTCAGCCGCCGGCTACGAGAGAAGGCAGCAAACAGAGGAGTTTGTTTCCTGTTGTTTTGACACGCCTAGGCGCGTGTGGGAGACACTATGGCCTGGAGCCAAGGTTGTCGGAGGATCTGCTTCCAGGAAAATGCGTGTTATGACTTCCTGATACACAAAGCTTTAATCCGAATCTAAGAATGGCTGAAGATGTAGTTTCAATGCTAGCCAGCAATGGCAGTTATGGAACAGTTTCTTTCTTTTTTGTGTATGTTACACGGAAAAAAATTGGTGGTTGAATATAAACCCTTAAAGTTGGGTGAATGGCCCAAGCGACCTAGAAATATTTTTGAAACAAAATAAAAATATTTATCTCTTAAATCCCTTACTTTCTTCCTCGGGATTATTACATCACATGACGGACTCAATGTAGAATACGTTTTATTAATTTGGACACACGTTGCTCAATAATCTCTTGTGTGTTCTCTAATTTCACTCAGTCTATCATCACAACAACATAGGAATGGCAACTACCATCTCAGACTTTACTACTGTCATGTTTTTTTTCTATCTCCTGCAATGTAAAGAACCTGTTCTTAGCATCCAATTATACCTATACCGATTTATATCCATATCTCCTTGTTTCTCTATTCACATAGGCTGTATGCCAGAGAATGCCATTCAAGAACATTCCTTTTAACAGGATGCAATGGGTCATTTCGCTCAATTGTAGTTAATAAATGATGACTACAAACGCAATTGATTTTTGATCCTTTATTTATATATCAAACGCGTTTCGGTTTACTTTCTGTCTCTCTTTTTGTTGAATATAATGGTAATCTACAGCATAATTTCTATCTGAAAATGTTGTAATAAATTCAAGAGGTCAAATGTTTCATACAAACAAGCCAAACTTGTTCGGTAAACAAATAGGCGAAGAAAAACTTGGTTTCATATTAATTCCATTCCTCTCGTTTACTCCATAGAAAATATCTTACTACAGAAAATATTTTCAGGTTTTCTGTTGACAATGCTGTTGCAATTAATGACAGTGATAGAACAGTGCTCAGTGTAGTGTGTTTTTGTGTTGTATGAAATGAAAAATGAAGAAGGGAGAGGTTGAACCTCTCTTCCGGCCCATTTAGGCCTACTTTTCTGAAAGATACCTGGGGGCGTCAAGCTTATCGTCCTCATCGGACGGACGAATCACTGTCAAAAGTTCCGTAAGCCCTCATCACATATCCACTGCCAAGACTTTGGCGCACAATCTGGTGACTAGGAATTGTATACCACTACCTCTCCTACCCTGCCAGTCAAGTCCTGATGATGAACATTTCTTACATCACCACACCTCGAAGCGTCTAAACCAGTGTTTCCCAACGTGGGGCCCACGCCCCACAGGGGGGCAATTTCGTTAATTTAGGGGGGCAATTTAGAAATTGACTTGATACGACTTTACCGCTTTCTCTTTGGGTTATTTAAATGCAATGCCAGATATGGTTACAAAATATAGCAAAAAAGCAAATTCTTAAAAGGATCACACTAAATTGCCATAATAAATGTTTATTATAAATCTTTTGAATTTGAATTTTAGTATTTCATTATATGTTTTTTAATTTTACTTACTGTGTTTTATGATAATATTAAAGTGTTTTCTTTCAAAACCATCCTATATCAGTTTCTTTAATAACAAATAATTTTTTTTATTAAAAATTATGTATGGGGGGCAAAAAAATGTTGAAAGTGGGACATGGCCCAAAAAAGGTTGGGAAACACTGGTCTAAACCATCATGGTGCCACAATCAACTGAGCCAAAGGCTTTTATTGGTGATCTATATTCGAAGTAGCACTGTAAGTGTGGAATGAAATTGAAGTGATTTTAGGCACTACAGCTGTTTTATTAATGGCATCACACTCAATATCTATGCCGCAATAAATTAGACTGAGGAAAGGCTTCAAGATGGTTGTTAGTTCACCACATTAGAAATATATGATAGAAAATAATATTCCTCACTATTTACATTTGTCAAAATAGTGAGGAATGTGATTTGTGATATTCAATAGAAGAAAAAGTGAAAAAGCAAGAAAAACATTACAATAGTGACCTCAAAATTGGAATAAGAGTGATAAGGAAACCAACACCAAATCGGGCTACACAAAACATGCAAGGAGAGCTGTTCCTGATCAACATGTAATTGTCATAACCAAAAATTCTCACTGATGATGCCCCATTCAGAGGAGGCGGAACGCGTCTGAGAGATAATAAAATAACCAGTTGCTAAAAGACGGATTTTTCATTTAAAATTTATTGCTAAGCAACTGCGGAAAGATGGCCAATAAACCATGTATATAGAATATTATGCTGCGGCTGTGTGAATTTTTTATACTACCCTTGTTTCACACACACTTTCAATAACAAAATCTCAGATTCTGGAAGCCGGTGAAAATAACTGAGCTTTGGAACGTTATAAAATAGCTCGCTGCCCTGATAACCTTGGGATAATGCAGAATCGAGCGCTGCTTGTTAGACTGGTACGTTGCTTAAACAAGTTCCTGCTTTTGGAATACTGGCATCCTATTGCGTAAAAACACGTGATTATCAAATATGAACTGAACTGTGGTATGTGGTAGCATCCTATTACGGAAAAAAACTTTCTTACAATTTAGTATGATTCTGTCAAGGTAATATCAACCAACAAAACTTCTATTAGGCTAGTTATGTATCAGACATTCTAGTTAATAGCACGACTGCGAACAATAAATCTATCCAAAAGAGATTACTATTGCAGTCCTAAGTGAAATAAATCCGTTAAATGACTGTCTCCCAACGGTTTTGAAATTGCGCTCAAGATTCGCCTAGTGATCGTCCCATTTTATATTTCATAAACTTTGTCATAAATATTTTAGATGCTAACGGCGCAAAGATAAACTTCATCAAAATACATAATGTTTTAGAATAGGAGTCCTATTACCGGTCTGAAAGAAGATATCAATGACGATCACATCTGCAATAGGTGACAGAATAGAAACATCATCTAGTTCCGTTTTACATAGATGGTTCTCCTTGTATCATTGGACATCACTGCAAATAATTATTGTATGAAAAAAAATGCACGGCATGTTACGAAGAGAACAAAAATTGTACGTATTGCAAATGTTAATACAACTCATTACAGTTCTTTAAAATTGATCTCACATACTTGAGAGAAAATCAGAATGACTGAATTACTAGACTAATGGGAATCGTAACAGTGTTAGTAATTAACATATTAAAAGTTTTGGAACAACATCGATTTATAACATTTCGTTAGACGATATATATGAGGTAAAGTTTTGTTCTTTTTGCACGTTCTACAAAGTAGGTCCCATCTTAATATACGAGCTTTCAAAATTCATTGTACTAGATGCCAAATCTCTTGAGGAGAAGGTACTAGTTCAATGTCAGAATTTCGCTCAGCAGCTGACCTGATTGTATTCGTTTGCGGCGTGAGTTTTGCGATGCGCGAAGAGTTTTGTTATATTCACTGTTGTTATTTCTGATTCTACCATTTCTGATATTTCTGATGATTAAAATTCATACTCAGCATTTAAGAGTTTGCCAGTGATTGTTTTAGAGAATTTTTTCCATATCTTATATTTTCCCAAATTTCCTTCCACAGAATTCAATAAACATCGAGCACTTGGCTGTTTCGTGTTCAACGCCTTCTGGTTAAGTATCACTTAATTTTCAACAATTCTGCGATCAAAATTTGAATTACTTTTGATTTGCCATCGCAGTTAATCTAATCAAACTTTCAAGCGAGGTACTACAGACTTTCATTGAATGTAGTGATACAAAGATTCATTGATTTACATAGTATAATATTTATGTAATCGTAGGCTTCTAAGGCCAGAGTTAGTTGATTCGTCACCCGGACAACCAAGAATCATTTATATTATTTGTGTAGTAGTGTTTTTCGAGTAATTGTGATTTACGTACATGAAGGTCATTAATGACAAAAAGCAGACACAGTATAAAATCCATTATGAAGTAACAAAAAAAAGTTTTACATATATTAACAGAGGGTAGGGCAGTAGACAGAAGGCAAAGGGAACATGCTGGTTTTTTTTATTATTTTTTTTAAAGTGCTTAACATCTCTTAAGAACGAGGTCTTTAGAGACGGGAAAGGATGGGGGCAAGGAATGGGAAGGAATTCGCCCATGGACTTTTAAAGGAAGCATGCCGGCATTTGCCTGGGGTGATTTGGGAAACCATGAAAAACCCAAACCTGGATGCCCGGACGGGGATTGAACCGCCGTCCTCCCGAATGCGAGGGCAGAACTCTAACCGTTACACCACCATGCTAGGTAACATGCTGTTTGACTGGACATATTAACAAAGTGATAAGAATTAGATTACGGTGGTAGGAATATCAGGATCATCGAGACTTAATTGGGCTGTAGCATATGCTCCGGTGAAAATTTCCCCCTACATCTATTTTGCATTTCATGATTTTTAATACAAATTCTTCTATTGTTTGAGATAAATTCTTCAGCATATTGTTCAGTAATTTATTCCATTCCCAGAGTACCTAAATTTTCGACCTCTCTTATTCTTGAAATGAAATGCAAGTTCGTGATCATAGTCATCTCTTCCACTCCATCTACGATTACTAATTCTTCTGCCAAAGTCCATTCAGGCTTCAATGCCAATACGTGCCCATACACTCTCAAAACTCCCTTTACCCGCCTCCAGTTTTCGAACACCTTATAACCAGGCTCCTTCATCATATCAGATGTCTAAGGTAATTATTACAAACAAATCTCGTTTGCATATACTCCAACTAGAGCTGCTGGACTGGGCAAGCATTGGGTGGTAGTATGAAGCCAGTAAAAGCTGATCAAGAATGAAAAATTTAGTCTGTAGATCAGCTCAAGCCGTATGTGTTCTTAAACATTTGTAATTTAGCCTTCAAGCTGACTGTAAACCTTGTAATTTGTTTTACTTAGCTCTAACATTTCCCGCGTCGACCTCACATTTCGCAGACGTGAAGAAAAAAACCAGAATTTCAGTTTCATTGAATGGTACTCTCATAAGACACGATGGATTTCGGTTTAAACACTTTAAATCGCCTCCACGAATGCCATGTTTCTAAATAACAGTAATACCGCAGTTAACAACAAAATTAAAAGAATCAAAAAGTGATGTGCTTATCTTTGATGTAACCTGATCTTTGATGCCTGTATGTCCAGGTGACGAAAGGAGGGTTCATCTCTGATATAGTGACGGCCGCTTGCAGCTTTATATATGTACTGAGTGATTTCTTTATGGTGTGGAGTTGGAGAGGTTCTGAGTTTGGAGTTGTGGTACTCACGAATGTTGCCTGCAGAGACTGCGACCAGCAGCAGCGGCAGCAGCACCAGAGGTGGTGGAGGGGCCATGTCGAGGCGCAGTGGTACACGGCGCGAGCGCTCGCCTTCTTATAGCCGCCAGCCGCAAGGACGAGCCTGCGTCACTCACACAGCTTCCAGATCCTTCCACAACACCCAACAAGTCATCTAACTCTACAACAGCACTTTCTAATCAACTCCAAATACTAGAGAAGTCTCACTCTTGAACTTACTTCGCTTGTAATGACCACATTTTTGCTTCTGTTTTGACGTGAATGCACCTTCCAAGTTCGGTACTGGTTGGAATCCTAGAATTACAAGAGACATAAAAATTTTCCAGTTTGAAACGACTGGTACTCTAAAGAGTACCTCTTTGATGTAACCTGGGTGTAAAGCGTTCGACAGAAAACTTGAGAGGGTTCAGTCCATTAGGCGGCATCTCATCCTCGCCCCACCCGACGCGGGGATGATACGCGACTCGTCAGAAAAAGAGACGGTGATTTAGTTACCATAAACTTAAAACGCGTTTCACCCGTCTTCACGCTGGAAGGGGTATACGTTATACGAAGAGATGGCGATTCAATGCAAGCCTCAGAGACCGAATTCCGCTCGTTATTCGCATGAATTTAGGCAAAATAGTATCAGTTCGCATAAAATACGGCTGACAAATTTAAGAACATTTGAAGATCGATTAAATAAAATTTAAAAAAAATGACACTTTGAAAGTGAAAATGGCAGAGTAAATGATAAGAAACTGGAAACAGAACGCATTTAGAATTGAACTAAACGTCACTGAGGAAATTCGCCGAGCTAATGAAAGCTATATTATTGTAATTGTTTTGCTTATGGCTTTACGTACGCAGCGGCCATTAGACGCGGGAAAGGATTGACGCAAGGAACGGGAAGAAAGTTCGGCAATGGTCGAATTAGAGGAACCATTCGGCATTCGCCTGCAGTGATTTGCAGTAACCAAGAAAAACTGGATGCCCGGACAGAGATTCGAACAAGTGTCCACCAGAGAGCGAGGCCAGAGCGTTCCCTCTCTGTACAAAAGAAAGTCATGGAGGACCGAAACCTAGGCAGGAACCAGCGCTGCGAGGGAGGAAAATACAACAGAACATCCTCAGATTGACGCAGACTACCGAGACGAAAACAATAGTGTGGGCTATTTTTACAGCTATAAGCCTCTTCTGAATCACGTTTTTATTATTATTATTATTTTAAATTGCTTAACGTCTCTTAACAGTTAGGTTTTTAGCGACGTGAAAGGATAGGGGCAAGGAATGGGAAGGAATTCAGCCATGGGGTTTTTAAAGGAAGTATCCTGGCATTGGCCTGGAGTGATTTGGGAAACAATGGAAAACCCAAATCTGGATGCCCGGACGGGGATTCGAACCGCCTTCCTTCCGAATGCGAGGCCAAAACGCTAACCTTTACACCACCAATCTCGGTCTGAATCACGTGTTGTAGCAGTCAAATACATATAAGTAGTTTCTCTGGTACATCTTGATAACATGTTAATTATAAACAATATTTTTTGTTCACTAGTTATTTAGTTAATGAAATTCTTATTCACTTTAGCACTTGCGATTGTAGCTCAGACTACTACCTCACCCCCAATATATTTTCTATGAATCTGTTGACGAAAACATGTAAGCAGCATTGATCTTTCAGTAAAGGGAGGAAATTAGTAAACTCCACTCCATGTTCGATCATCGTTTTCTTTATATGTAGCATATTTAAGTCGTTCCTAATATGTATTTACTTTTCGAGAGTTAATTTTTTAAAGCCCTTGGGACCTCTGAGGTACCTCGTGCTATTGGTAAGATCTCAATTCCCGCTGGTTTCCATTTTGTTTTTCTTACGAAGTTATAATCACTTTCGAAATTGACAACACTTCGTAGAATTTAATTAAGTTTTTTTTGTTATAGTTGCAACATCAAATAGCAAAACTTTTGGAGTTTCTTCTAGTTATAAGAACTATGAGTTTTAGGATGAAGCATAAGGGAAGGTTAATAACAACTTTTAATCTAAATATTTACAATAACAAGAGATTATTTTTTTTTTTTTTTTAATCTGTTGTGCAGTGTTGTTCCCTTTAGGTAGATAAGACTTTTCAGATAACTTATACACCACTTTGTATCTATTAATCTACTGTATTATGCAACTCAAATAATTTGTGAAATTTTTATGTTACGCATTGTTTCGCTGCTCGGGAATAAGTACATTAATAGTAGCGTCATTGTTTAAAAATTATAATTACAATTTCTTTGAAGACATAACAGATTTAGTGACGATAATTCAGTCGAGAACCTTACGTTCTACCGACGACTTAGGAATTCGAACATGGCATTTCGAACGAACCGTCCGTGTATTTGTCTAGAATGATTTCTGGAAACCGTGGAAAACCGATGGTCGGATGGAGGTTTGAACCCACGTCCTCCCTAATCCGAGACCAGGGAGTTACAGCTCACACACCACGCTTGGTACAATCTGCTGTATCAAGGAAGACCATCGGCATTGCTATTAGTCTGTTAACCCTTAAGGTTTGTGCTAATGTGTTTTGTGTTATTGTACATGTAAAACTCGTTAATTACGAGGCGGAAAGAGCGGACCATTCTAGCACATGCCTAGAAGAATTGGAAACCTACCTAACAATAACAGTCAGGATTCTCTATACATCTATATTTGAACTCCCATCCTTCAACATTCCTTGTGTCATTATACCATCGACCGAAGTGTTAAAATTAATTAATAGAGCTGGAACGTTTATGGATTAATAACGCAGTAATCACAATACATATGTTTAAAAATTAAGCGATAAATTATTCTATGTTTTTTTTTTTTTTCAAAAGCCGGTGTGTGTCAAAGGGAACACGAGTAATCAATGTTTTATTTTAAATTTTACTTACTTCCTCTTCATGGATAGGCCAAAAGCCTGTTCCGACCTCATTCTTCCGACCATCTCTTCCTAGGTCTTCCAATGTCCCTTCTGCCTGTGGGATGGTACTCCAGGGCAAGCTTAGGAAATCTGTCCTTTCTCATCCGTAGGACGTGGTTCTTCCAGTTATCCCTTTTTTGGGTAATTCTATCATTTAGCGGGGAGATATTCAGTTGTTCCCTTATTTCCTCGTTCCTCCTCCTATCATTTAGGGAATACCCTTTTACTGACCTTAAAAATTTCATTTCCGATGATTGAATTTTGCTTTTGTATTGCGTTTTATTTACCCATGTTTCGCTGCCATATAGCAGAGTCGGTACGGCCATTGTTTTATAAAACTTGAGTTGAGTCTCCTCTCGTGCTTTACCTTTCAGTGTTCGTCGAATTGTTCCACACATATACTAAAATCGGTGAAGTTTCTTCTTCACCTCGTTATCCTCATTGAAAGATAATTCACATCCGAGATAAGTAAAGCTGGAGACTTGTTCTATTGGCTGATTGTCTACCACTATTTTAACTCTGATAGGGTATTTCCCCTGCCATGCCATAACTTTCGTTTTTGCACGAGACAACTGCAGATTGTAATCTTTGCTGATAATGTTTAGTATATGAATTGCTTTTTGAAGTCCATCTTCATTTTCCTGGAGGATAAATTGGTCGTCTGCAAACAACATAGTATTTATGTAAGTGTTGTTGCTTATTTTTATACCAGGATGGACCTTTTCTTTCCATTTCCTAACTAAGTCATCTATATATATATTAAAAAGTTTTGGAGACAGGCTACAACCTTGCCGCACTCCTTGGTTAATTGCTATTTCTTCTGTAAGTTTATTTCCCAGGTCTAAGACAATTTGTGTCCTTCTATACATATCTTGAATAACTTGTATTAAATGCTATGGATATCCATTTCTTTGCATTATTTCCCATAGTTTTTGTCTATTTACTTTATCGAACGCTTTTTCATAGTCTATAAAAGCAATGAAAGTCTTTAAATTAAATTAAATTCTCTTTTCCAGTAGCTGTCTAAGGCAGAATATATTATCTATGCAGGACCTTCCTTTCCTAAACCCACATTGTTCTTCTGATAGAAGAGCATCTGCTATTACTTTTAGCCTGTTATTTATTATTTTTGCATATATTTTGTATCCCGTATTTAATAAACTAATTCCTCGATAGTTATCACATGAATTCCTATCTCCCTTCTTAAAAAGTGAAATAACTTTGGCCTTCCTCCATTCTTCTGGGATGGTTCTCTTTTTCCAACACATATTAATTAAGTGTAAATATCTAAATTTCAGAATCATTCCCCCATACTTAATCAATTCTAAATTAATTGTATCTAGTCCAGGAGCTTTTCTATTTTTAAATGATTTTAGTGCTGCATCAACCTCCTCTATGTCTATAGGATGTATTTCTTTAGTATCCACATGGTCCATTCCTATTTTCTCTTCTTCTTCTTTACAATTACCATAATGTTCTGTAGTGTTTTACCCATGCCTCTTCTTCAATTACATTTATATTAGCACTTTCCTTTTCATCCTTGTTGAGATGTTTCATAAGTTTATAAGCCATCTCTTGTCTACCATGGACATCATCTTCTATTGAACTGATTAATCTATCCCATCCCTCTTGTTTCAACTTCTTTGTTATTGTCTTAACAATATTTCTTCTTCTTTTATATTCATTTTCATTTTCTAGGGTTCGATCCTGTATCATTTTTAGATAAGCCTTTTGCTTCTGTTTGACGGCTTCTGCAATTTCTTCGTACCACATTTTAAGTCCAGTTTTTCTTCTAAATTTCTTTTTCTTGCCAATGGCTTCATATGCTGCTTTCAGTATTGATGAAGCTATAGTTTCCCATTCTTTATTGATGTCATTATTTGTTGGGTTTTCCAGTAAGCGCTGTTGTAATCGGCTTTGATATAGATGTTTTATTCCTTCATCTTTTAAAAGGTAGGTCTTAAAAACTTCTTGATCTTGTTGTAAGTTTTTATTCATTCTTTTCCTCCATTTAGCAAGTATTCTTATTTTTGATATAACGAGATAGTGATCTGTATACATATCACTACCTCTATGTACACTGGTGTCTACTACATCTGGACCTAATTTTTTATTAACCATTACATAGTCAATGATAGACCTTTGTCCTCTTGCCGTCCATGTAAATTTATGGATATCTTTTTTTGTAAAGAATGTATTTGTAATCTTTAACTGGTTGATGGTCGCAAATTCTCTCAGTAGTTTCCCATTTTCATTTAATGTGTATTCACCTCTGTTCCCCATTACCTCTGGAATTGGACTATTTCCTACGCGAGCATTAAAATCGACAGCCAGTATTAGGAAATCACTTTTATTAATTCTGTCTATCACCACTTGAAGCTGTTCATAAAATTGTTCAGATTCTTCTCGTTTGTTTTCTTCTGGGGCATATATGGCGATCAAGGTTAGGTTGCCTCTCTCTACTTTCAATCTTAGAGTCAGAATCCTTTCACTTATCATAGTGTAACTGACAATTTTATTTTTCCATTTCCTATCCACTAATATTGCCACTCCTACAGCAGCTCTTTTCTCTCGTGCCACTCCACTGTAGATCATTGTATATTTTAAATTTTGATAAATACATTAAATTTACTAGAATATCGGTAATTTATCGATTAAGTGTAGCAGCGCTTCGCTGAAAAACAGGAAATGTCTTATTTCGATTCAGTATAAATGATGAATAATTTACCAAAAACGTTAAAAGAATTTAAAGTTAAAATTTGTAGAGAGCAAATGTAGATGAGTGCAGGAAAGGGGAAATATGAGTGTGTCGGGAAATTGCCCCCGGAGTGTGCGTTAATGTAATATTAAATAAAATATTAAATCATTCACATTATTGCATAAAATCGTTCTTGTCATCGTTTGCTTTTTTGCTTTACCGATGTTTTCTCAGAGTTATTACTTGCAACGCCATTCATTTCTTTTCTCGTCATACTGCCTTCAAGATTTTCAAATATGCTACAAATTCTACTCATCTTCGTATCTACTTAGTGTCACATAGAATTCATGTAATTAAATTCTCTCCGTGAGCCTCATTTTCAATATTTATTCTTCCAATACATTAAGTAGCAAAGGCTCTTTTTCTAAAATCTACTAGCAGTTCACTAGTAACTGGATTTGCCATGTTCTCAGCATTACTCTTCACCTTCCGTGTTCAACCCTCCACGATTTATCAGTTTATCAGCTTCAACTATTTCTTTAGTATTTTTTATTTCTCCAACCACACTAAAAGAAATGCAATATCTGGACGTGTATTTATTTAATAATAAAAAAAGGCAAAGTGTTTACCCACCACAACTGGAAGTAGGTTCATTTACGGCTTTAGCTAACAACTCAAAATACACCTCCTTCTATTTAGGTGTAGGCCATGACTCATGTAACAATGATGGCCACAGGCACAAACAATTCTCATAACACGACTCGCCTCTTTATCCGCTACACTCTCGAGGTTGTATTTGTTTATGCGAGCGCCTAGCAATAGAGTTGCTCGTGTATGCAAATTCTGCTTCGCAAATCAGAGAAGGTATATACCTTGCTTCTTCTTCTTTGGAGATCCTTGGCCCACCCAATCCCTAGGCTTTAGGGTATTACCACTCCACGGCCCACTCCTGCGGGAGTGGAACCCCCGAGTGAGAGTGCAGGGTCGCACTTGGGTTGGAAACCCAACGGTGACAACGAAGGCTCAAGTGTGACACCCCTCCCCCTACGTTAAGATGGCAACAACCAACTCCAACAACGGCCTCTTGGGCTTGGGGAGCGATTCGTCCGATGGCTACCAGGCCACCGACAGCGAGGATGACAACGTCGGGCGATCAGGGCAACCTGATACTGATCCAGACTCTGATGAAAACTCACCACCGTAGAATTTGGCAGCATACAGAAAGAGAGGATCAACCATCCCGACCAGCAAAAATCAACTGAAGAAACGAGTCACTACCCTTGTTCAAAGAACAAACAAGAAGAAGAAAAATCAGAGGACAACCCGTGCTGTAACATCATTCCCAGCTCCGCTTAGTCGACCAGAGTTCAGTCGGCTTATCTCCGAAGGCACTGATGCAACTACTGAACCAAACTCTGGTATGGGTAATGAAGTAAGGGATAACGCACCGGCACCGAAACTTGATCCGGAACCTGCACCGGAAGATAAGGGTCGCCTCGCAGCACAAGAATGTGACCACAGCATGACTGTAAATATTGATGAAGGCTTCAGCCATTCTCGCCGTACAGCCAAAGCTCCAGGAGTTTAGCTCAGGACCAACCAATAACATTAACAAACCAGTTCCAACCCCTGCAATGTACAACTAAACCATCCAAAAGGAACTCCAATATCCCACCTATTGTGGTTCAGTTCTAAGAGAGCTACAAAAAGCTACATGATTGGGTAGCTAAAGTCGCCAAAGACCCCTTTCTGGCCAAAACCGCAGGAGGTGATAAAATTAAATTTTCCTTCCCAACTGCTGAGGACTACATTAACGTGACAAATTTGCTGACTAAAAATGGTATCTCCTATTTCACCTTCCCCTCAGGGGCAGTCAAGTTACTAAAGGTAGTCCTGAAAGGATTACCACACACCTTTCCAACCCAGGACCTCAAAGACGAACTCCTGGACATGGGTTATGACGTGCAAACAGTTGCCCAATTAAAGAGACCTGGAACAAATATAGCAATGCCACTGTTTCTGGTGGTCGCTCCTGATACACAAGAAAACAGGAAACTGTTCGAGGTGGAGTACCTATGTCATATAAAAATCAAAACTGAGACACTCAAGGCGACTTCTGGCCCCCCTCAATGCTTCAACTGTCAATTGTATGGCCACGTTACCAGAAACTGTAAAATGAACCCTGTATGTGTTAAATGTGCAGGAGCCCATGACTCCAACGAATGTACAACACAGAAAAATCGTGATGCAGCTAAATGTGGTAACTGCGGAGGTAATCATATAGCCAGCTACAAAGACTGCATTGCTTATAAGCTAGCTCGAGATCGACTCAGAAGAACCAAAGCAACTCAGCAGAATCTAGAGAATAAAGAACCCACATCCAATAGTCTATATAACTGCTGTGAAAAAATCACAGACATCAAATCAACAGCAACTGCAACATAGCAAAGAGAAAATGAAGGATAAAGCAGACAAGAAAAAGAACTTGTGTGAGGTAAAATCAACAATTGCCACCTTACAATGGCGGTCGGCCTGACATCCTTGATGTGCTCATTATTAAGAAGTTTAACGCGTTCATCTCAGCATCCACTGTGGATGAACTATCATCAGACCACTTACCAGTTATATTCCAAGTCAGCATAGGGCAGTGGCAGCCAGATGATAGGTTAAATCCCTTATTCGATCACAAGTTTACCAATTGGAGGATGTACAAGAATCTAATAACTGAAGCACTGGCAGACCACCCTGTAGACAACAATCCTGAAACAGCGCTGGAGGCTTTTGAAAGCACAGTCCTAAACGCCATTACAGCCTCCACTTTGAAGCACAAGAAAAAAGACAATCGTTCCAGCTCCCAACTCACCTGATAGCAGCGATTCGACATAAAAATCGGGTCGCAAAGGAGTGGAGGATCACTAGGAACCCCAATACCAGGAAATTACTTAATCGCCTCCAAAGAGAATTGAAAGTGTCTTTAACTGAACATCGAAATCGTGAGTGGGAGGCCAGACTATCAATGCTGCGATCGGACGATGGCTCGCTGTGGTCACAGACCAGATGGTTTACTAAAAAGAAAAGTCGAATTCCACCTCTACTTGGAGATCATGGATACATATATCGCCCTGAAGACAAAGCCA
Organism: Vandiemenella viatica; assembly: GCA_031002005.1. Classification (NCBI taxonomy): domain Eukaryota; kingdom Metazoa; phylum Arthropoda; class Insecta; order Orthoptera; family Morabidae; genus Vandiemenella; species Vandiemenella viatica. Next base: position 216,146,313 of record JARYHS010008074.1, on the reverse strand, counting down.
ATGCTCTAGCTAAAGCCTTCGAACAAAACTTTCAACCAGCACCCGGTGACCCTGATCTAGTAGAAGAAGTCATCAATCGACTGAGGGTTTTCCTTGAAGCAGGTGACGAAGACGAACACAACATCGTGCACTTTACCCCTCAAGAAGTCTCCACCTGTGTGACCAGCTTAAACCCAAGAAAAGCCCCAGGCCACGACATAATCAGTAACATCTGTTTGAGAAACCTGCCTCCAGCGGCAATAAACCACCTCACATAATTGTAGACATGAAGAACTTTCCCACCCGGTGGAAACAGGCCGTAGTCGTAGCTATCCATAAGAGTGGGAAAAACCCCTCTCTTCCTCAAAACTACCGGCCCATAAGTCTGTTACCATCTACCAGCAAGGTGTTTGAGCGTCTGCTTCTCAAACGCCTAAACCTTTACATCGAGCGACAGAGTATTCTACCAGACCATCAATTTGGATTCCGCCAGGGACACTCCACCACCCAGCAACTGATGAGGGTTGTCGAGACTGCCACGACAACCTTCAACCATAAAGAATACTGTGGACTTGTGCTACTAGACATCTCCCGGGCATTTGACTCGGTATGGCACGCCAGACTGCTACTCCGAATTGGGACTCCCGGGACAGCTTGTCAAACTGATAAAATCATACTTGGAAAACCGCACCTTCAAAGTCAAAATTAGTAACGTCTACTCCACAAGGCGTAGCATCCAGGCAGGAGTACCACATGGCTTGACCCTAGGACCTCTGCTATACTCCCTATATACAGCCAATGTACCTTCTCAAAACGGAATTCACACCGCCACATATGCAGATGATACAGATTACTTCACTGGCAGCCGCAGCAAAGCTATCGTCACCCGTCGTCTGCAGGAGGTATTGCAGAAGACTGAGGCCTGGGCTAGAAGGTGGCGTATTGGAATCAACCCAACGAAGACCCCAGCCATCTTACTAACTAAAAGGATAGGACCTCGACAGAGACCTCAATTGGATCCACAACTCAAAATCCATAACAACTTAATGCCATGGTCAAACACAGTTCGCTACCTTGGAGTCCTGCTTGACTCCAGGTTGACCTGGAGGGCCCACATAAACGACCTCCGCAGAAGAGCTAGCGCGAGACTTCAAACGTTGTATCCAGTGCTAAACAGGGACAGTAAGCTGTCCGCACCCTTAGGAGTACGGATCTGCTGCACCTTAGTACGACCAATACTTGAATATGCTTTCCCTGTGTGGGGATACACAGCTAAAACAAATCTAGACCGACTTCAAATCATTCAGAATCGAGCTTTGAAGAGAGCACTTCATCTTGACTGCAGATTTCACACAATTTCCCTTCATGAAGCCACAGGGCTACCAACTTTAAAACAACGATTCAAGGATCTTGCTACAAAATTTTATAATACAGCCCACAAATACAACAACCCACTAATCAAGGATCTGGGGAATTATCCGGTAGGGATAGGTCCACACATAGGATCTATCTCACTTGTTCAATAAACCCCCAAACCATCTGAAAATATCTACGCCAAACGTTAAGACACATCTAACCTGAAGCAAGTACCCATCAATAAGACTAGGAGTAAATGTCGCAAGACAAACACTCCACCCTACTCTGCCCAAGGGGAAATGGGCATTTAATGGCGTAGTCGTCGTCGCCTCTTTATCCAGGTTTATCCGCCTCACATCAAGGTTCAACAGAGGACGGTGATGGCGACTGAGTATCTGCATGAGTTCCACCCCATAACCTTCCTCAAGTCACGTTCTACACCAAGGTTGACAAACCAGCCACCCGCGGCTTTTTATAATTCATTTTTAGTGTTATATATATCTTAACAATGTCCGTTTAGTATCATTAATATTATATTATCTATGTTTACATGTAAGAATAATAGTAAACACAATAATAATAACTCAATATGTTTCAATTTTTCACTCCAGAAAAATGTCTATAGTGGGTTGAAATCTAATATGGGGAAAAATAATGTTACTTGTGGCCCACGGAGTTATGATGCATTTTCAAAGTGACTCGCAAGATCATTATGTTTGGCGACCCTGCTCTTTACTGTAATACGCATTTCCATCGAATTCTACACTGAACAGCCAAAGAAACTGCTATAGGCATGCGTATGCAAACACAAAGATATGTAAACACTCAGAGTATAAAACAACAGGTGTCTGACGCAGGCGTTAGATCGGTTACTGATGCTACAATGACAGGTTATCACGATTTAAGTGAGTTTGAACGTGGTGTTATAGTCGGCGGACGAGAGATGGGACACAGCATCTCCGAAGTAACGATGAGATGGAGATTTTCCCGTACGACCATTTCTCGAGTGCACCGCAAATATCGGGAATCCGGTAAAACATCAAATCTCAACATCAAAACTTTGGTCAGACTATTGCTCGAATGTGGCAGTGTAGTATGGGACCCACATTTTGAGTATCAAATAGAGGAGTTGGAGAGGGTGCAAATAAGGGCTGCTAGATTTGTTTCTGGAAATTATCGCAGGCTGCAATCAGTAACAGATATGATAAAAGAGCTGGAATTTTATTCATTGGAAGGCAGGAGGAGGGAGAAGAGGGTCGTGGGAGTGTACAAGGCGTATACTGGCGATGAGGCATGGAAAGATATTGGAGTAGGTATGAAAAGTAGTGCACGGAGGGGAAAAGATGACCATGACCACAAGCTGGCACTCGATTTCAGGAACAAGGTTGTTGGAAGATACTCTTTTTAGGTGAGGGTGTCTGGGATTGGAATAAGTTACCAAAAACGTTGAAATAATTTAAAGTTAAAATTTGTAGCAGTCAAATGTAGGTGGGTGCAGGAAAGGGGGAAGATGGGTGTTTAGGGAAATTGCCACCGGAGCGTGTCCTCCATTGAAATTTAAGTTAATTAAATTAAATTAAATTAAAATTGTATCGAGCGGATGGACGTGTACGGGTATGAACACAACCTCATGAATTCATGCACCCTGCATATCAGCAGGGGACTATTCAAGCTGGTGGAGGCTCTGTAATGGCGTGGGGCGTGTGCAGTTGGAGTGACATGTGACCCCTGATACATTTAGATACGACTCTGACAGGTGACACGATCGTACGCATCCTGTCTGATGAGCTGCATCCATTCATGTCCATTCTGCATTCCGACGGGACTTTAGCAATTCCAGGAGGACAATGCGACACCCCACATGTCCAGAATTGCTATAGAGTGGCTCCAGAAACACTCTTCTGAGTTCAAACACCTCCGCTGGCCACCGAACAAAAAATTGTTGAGCTTATCTAGGATGCCATTCAACGTGCCGTTCAGAAGAGATCTGCACCTCCTCTTACGGATTTATGGACAGCCCTGCAGGATGAATGGTCTCAATTCCCTCCAGCACTACTTCAGACAATAGTCGACTCCATGCCACGTCGTGTTGTGGCACTTACGCGTGCTAGCGTAGGTCCTACACCATATTAGGCAGGTATACCAGTTTTATTTGGCTCTTCAGTATATTTCCCGCAGCTCGCACTATTATTACCCTGTCCTCATTGGTAAAATACCTACAGATTTATTCTACATAATTTACTACCTGACCAATCGTTTCACGTGGTTTGAAATTACTTTTGTCATGGTGACCTTCCACTATCTGGATCTGCAGAATAGATCCTATGCTATCCCCTATACTACTCCGTCCTGATGTCAGTATCCAAGATATAAAGGACCAGTTATAACAGTTGTCAGCCAACTTGCCTCAGGAGAGGGAACAACAGCTTTATGACACCTTTCACAACCGAATCAGTGCATGTATCCAGGACACAGGGTTGAACTGTCATACTGACAAGTGGCCTGTTACTGTCAAGTTCTTGGTAAGTTTGACTGAAATAAATCACACACCCTCTCAACCCATGAAGTTCCATTTTACCCTCCTCTCAATTTTGCTGCCTTTTTTTTTATCCAATGTATTATGGGAACCCGATGAGGAGGAGTAGGAAGAGTTGGGCTTTGAAGTGATCCCGTACAAACCAAGTGATGCCATTATTTCACGTGATATTGCCAGATTTACTTGAAAACCACCACATCTTTGAAAGAACGGGATCTGCCACCTCATAGTTGAAACCGAGAAACTGCGTTTTTAACTACCACTGCAGGATGAAGCGGAACATTACTACTGGATAGGGTGCCCCAAGGTAATGGTCCGTGTCCTTCTACGTGTGCCTAATGTCATGGGAACCATGCAGTCTACGAGCATAGGCTTCAGAAGAAAGAACAATGCCACAAGGAGTCACAATAGCACATAGCAGGCAGAACCACAATAAGACAAAACAGCAGAAGGGTAAGGTGAAGCCGCCTACTAGTGAAACTGAAATCAAATATACGAGCATGTCATGCAGTGTAAATTAGCAGCCACATCGTTTCCCACCAATAACAGAAAGACAGTTCGGGCAAATCATTCATGTCAGAAATCAAGCGTCCAGCAATTATTCATGATCAACTGGAAACAGCAACAGCAAATTTCGATATTCCATGGATTCAGGAAATCACATAGGGTAATGTCGGCATATTTGTATCAAAAGTCCACGGTTGAACTCTTTTCTGGAACGTCGAAGAGGCTCTTAGCATTTTCGTCACCACAGTGAAGGAAGCTGTAAAAGTGGCTCATATCATGATCAGCTTTCACGGCATCCCGTTGTGTAGATAAGACGTAAAAACCAGATCGCCATGAGCTAACGAGAAACGAATCTCACTTAGTACCTGGAACCTATCGGCGACCTGCGTATTGTATTTCTGGCGGAAGAAAAGGCAAGCTCTCACCGACACTTTAGAGAGAACTTTTCAGCCAGTAGACGATAACAGTGACGATGGGCACAGTACATCGTTGACTACGAGTGTACTCGTACTTCAGCAATACAAGAGGAATGTGACGTTACCGAGATTATATCGCGGAAGATAGCCAATTGTGTCATTAGAAACGTTAAGTTATATGGTGCGCCTTTACAAATACATATTGCGCATTCTGACCTTCCCGAAAGAGACAAAGCACGTCATTGTGATCGAGGCCCACAAGACTGGGAAAGATTTAATCTTTCCTCAGCTCTACTAATACATCAGTTTGACGCTTGCGCTGAGTATGGTGTTGAAGCATATTTTTCTCAAGAACCTGGATACAGGCCATGGGCATCATCCCTGAATACTAACTGAGCTTCTGTCTAACACATTTTACCTCATAATTGAAGCGTGTGGTGAAAATTACGACAAGGTCCTTTAATAAGAAGAGCTATCGTGGCCTGGTGCTGTTTGACGTCAGCCGGACTTGTATCTGATACAGCGGCCTGCTGTGAAACGGGCTTGACGGAGTCATACCCGAAGCTGCTGCGTGTCCAGGAGTACCTTTTACGTCAGCGTCGACGTACTGGTGTCCCATAGGGCTTGGAGATGAAACATGCGTTGTACTCTATCTACACAGCTGACGTTCAAGATCCAGCGAGTGTGAACACTGTTCTTCATGCCGACGACACAACCTACTTCACATCAAGCATAACCATCGCAAAGCCAAACAACAGACAAGACGGTTGAGGATATCCATCAACTCCGCCAATACACAGGCGCTCATGCTGACGCGACGCTTAGGGTGTCGTGAGAGATCATCAATTGCAGCTGGGAGGGAATAAAATCCCCTGGGATCCAACGGCTCGTTATCACGGTGTTAGTCTCGACAGCAAATCGCATATCGAGTACATCAAACAGCGAGTGAGGGCACGTGTAGACACGTTACCCGTTGCCCAGCCGAGAAAGTTCTTCGGCGCTAGTGTAATGAGATTCCATTTCCTGTTCTCTGATCGGGCCGATATAGAGTACACTTGCCACAGCTCGTTGCCCCCTCAGAAGTCTGAAGATGTTACAGAACTGGGACTGAAGCCAGCTCTACGCCAGCCCACCCACTTTCCCACTCACGTGATGCTTTAGGAACTGTGCGGAATGTTCTACGAAGCTGTACATCGCTCCATCAGCCTCCTGGTTGGTCGGTTCGATTGATACGAATTAGACGGCCATCTACACAAGAAACTAAATGACAGGGAGGAAATGTATTAGGAAAATAACCTCGATCCCATCTGCTTTATAACAGTGCCAGGCGATAAATCCGTCGAGAAATAAAGCCAACTGAGACAAATATCTTTCAAAATAATAATAACAATATTATGGAATATTTCTCTCGTTAAACTTCTCCTAAGATTAATATAATTATTTCTTTGAGAATTAAATAATAAAAAGTGCTTTGTTTTTGCTTCGAATGTTACATACTTAATTAATTACTTTAGATATGGACATATTGTACTACTGAAACAACCCGTATCAACATCCTTTTATTATTACGATAAATACTGCATTGAAAATTGCAGAAGTGTGAAAGAATGTTGGTAATTAATTGGCAGTTGCAGAATATATGTTCAGCACAGTATGGAATTCAAACAAACACAGCTGTGTTGTGAACTTGCACGTCAGATCCCAGTAACGCCACCTGAATTATAGTTGGGTGTATAAATATATGGCTTTGGGGCAATAGTACGTAGTATACAGGTGGCTGCCAAAATTTCTCTCGGCTTAAAAATTCCTTGTAGATGAAGGGGCAATGTCTGGAGTTCTAAGGCAAAAAAAAATGATTGGTCAGCTTAATGACGGATTTTGGAGCCGTTGGAATGCTTCTTGAATGATAAATAACAGCATCGTATTGATTGGGAAGAAGAAGACAGTTGATCGATTAGAACCAGATGTGTGGTAAATCCTGCGATGGAGAACGAAATGTGACAGCATCGCATCCTAACACACATTCCCTTCGCAAAGAGAGATCGTTCAACTTCGTTCCAAGTTTTATCACAACACTGGACAAGTTGCATCATCCGTTAGCGGTGAAATTAATTTAATTTAATTGCAATGGAGTGCACGCTCCGGTGGTGATTTTTCTACGCACCCATTTTCACCCTATCTTTTTTCCACATACTTTTGTCCTCTACTAATTTCAACTTTAAATTCGTTTAGTGTTTTTGATAAATTATTCATCATTTCTCTTGGTAACTTTTTCCAATCCATGACTCTCTTACCTACGAAAGAAAATTTTCCTACACCCTTGTTCCTGAAATCAAGAGCGAGCTTGTGCTCATGGTCATCTTTTCTCTTCCATGCATTACTTTTAATCCTTACACCAATATCTGTCCACGCCTCATCACCAAAATCCGCCTTGTACATTCCCATGACACTCTTCACCGTCTTAATCTCTTTAAATGAATCCCATTCCAGCTGTTTTATCACATCGATTACTGATTGTATTCTGCAGTAATTTCCAGAGAAATCTAACAGCCCTTCTTTGCACTCCCTCCAACTCCTGTATTTGATACCCAAAATGTGGGTACCAAACTTCACCACCATATTCCAGTAGTGGTGTGACCAATGTTTTGTACCCCAATTCCCTTACTTGTCAAGTGCATCGCCTCATCACTCTTTCCAACAGGTGAAGGATTTTTAACCCTTCCCTATTACCTGTCCAATGTTTTCTGCCCAGTTATGTCTGCTATCAAATCTTATGCCAAAGTATTTACATTCTTTTCTCCAACAAGCAATTCTTTCCCCACCTTATAATTGTAATTAACGTTTAGTTTTTGATTTGTGTACCTAATAAGCTGACTCTTCTTTTCATTTATCTTCTCCCCATGTTGACTTAACCAGGTAGGTATCCTGTCCAGATAACACTGCAACTGTTCACAGTCTTCTACCGTTTGACCCTATTTATGGCATTACGTCATCTGGAAGCAACAACTGATAGTAAACCATCAACACAATCATTCATTAAAATAACGAATAGCAATCGTCCCAACTGATAACATTTTGGACTCATATTTTCAGTTCCACTTCTTTTGATAGTGCATTTCCTTCCCTGACTTTTGGGTCTTCCATACAACAAATATCTTTTCCATCCACTCCAAAAGTGTTTACCTTATTTACCTCCATCTTATGACTCACACTGTCAAAAGCCTTTGAAAGATCTAGTGCTACACTATCAATTTAGCCTCTCTTGTCCGAAATATGTTGCATATATACAATTAACCGAGATTCGCATAAATGTCCGTGTCTAAAGTCATGTTTTCGACTTGAAAGTGACTTACGATTCTCCCAGACTTTTCTGATGTGGCTGCATATCAATCTCTCCATTAATTCATCTATACTTTTGTCAAACTGATTGGCCTGTAATTTTCGGCACTATTTATCACCCCTATCACTACCACTACCACTATCGCACTTTTCCAGCCCTCTGGTAAGCGGCAAATATCCAGATTCAATTTAGTTAACGTTTCATGATATGGTACAACGGCAAATCCTGCTATCTTTAAGATATCCGTAGTAACATTTTCTATACCAGCCCTTTATGCTTTTTTTGCTTTCTTAGTTCTTTCATTATATTTTCAGCGTGAATTTCAGACTTCTCAGTCTTATCATTTCTAATTGTGTGAATAAGTCCGTTTTCCGATTTACAACATGTCATTCCTTAAACAGTGGTTTAATTGAACCAATGAATTGTCTTGATCCTTGCGAATCGATGTTTCGGTTTAAAAGAAATTGTGTTTATACAAAAAGGTATGCTTGTTAGCGACATGTTGCGCTTCCGAAAGACTATCGCCTTGCTTGAACTGTAACATGACGCACAAGCATTAGAAGTTTCATGATAATGTCTACTTCCAGTAACCGTGTCAAACCATCTTAGTGATTGACCTTAAGAGAGATGGCGAATACAGTTTGGTAACTTGACTGCTAAATCAGGAAAGTTACAGATATCCAGGTCATATTCGTTTTTCATAGCGTTTCTCGCTGCTATATGATTGTAATACAACATACGATCACTTGCTCCCGGGAAAGTTCTGGTCATTCGGCAACCGGACCATTCAGCAGTTGTTACAAATAAGAAGTGGATTCGCATACAAGCAGACTTGCAAACAGTTTCCCACAACGCCTTTGAAAGTAACTTCGATTTCAGTGAATGATACGTTACAGTTGTTTCTGTCGATTTTGGAGTCTTTGAATAAAACATTCTTTATCGTAATAAATGCGTTTTTAAACTCGAAACTGGCTGCACCGCGCAAACAAATCTCGAGCGTCACGAAACTAATTCCGAACTATTAAAAAAAAAAAAAAAAGTTCTCTGACGACGTAGTCGGATACAGACCGGTTTAATGTAACTGATAAAGCATTATGAAATTTTCTGGCTGAACCCGATAGTGACGACAGCAAGCCGCTGCCTCAAGCAGGTCAAAATCGAGACGACACTTAACATTGAGCACGGACGTGTGGTTAGATCATGTTAACCGGAGTTGCAAACGAATAAGTATCTCAGGACTAATATACTAAAATCTTATTTGTTTTAGTTCCTACAACATGTGGCTAAAGTTCAATAAAAATAAATTAAATTGTCACTAGTCCATACTTTCGCCTATGAGAAATCCAGGCATTTGCACCTAAAATGTTAAGACTGGCCTTCCAAGTGCACTAGGTTCTGTCCGTCCTGGGGTAACGAGTGTCTTTAGCAGTGTGTTGTTTTGTCTAGTGTTGTTGATATTAAGTAAAGTGAGTAGTTAAATAAATTTACAGGAATGAGATAAAAATTTGTGGTAGCAGTTCCCTCATAGCCGAACATAGGAAGCGAAAACTGTTACGAACCCAGTTATTTCTGAGTCGTATTGGTATGAGCGCTGGTTCTTTTCACTATCTTTAATTTATTTGTTAGTTCAAGACTTAGTACCATCGCGTTCTGCTAAATTTTTACTTACAGTGTGTTCTTAGTGTCAAATATCAATTTCGCGTTATATAGGGATGTTCATATTTCTTAGTTTTGTGACAATCTACATCTACATATATACTCTGCAATTTACAAAATTGTGGGTGGCAGAGGCTGCTCAGCACCAAAGCTAATCTCTTTGTTGTGCATTACAATGCCTAATGGTACGAGGGAAAAAAGAATTCATATAAGAATCAGTCCGGCACCTTATTTCTCTAATTTTATCTTTCCTGTCATTCCGGCTCAAATAGGTTGGTGGACGAAGTATTTCACTACCTTCGTAAGTAAAAGTAGGGGTACACATGTTTACCAATAAGTTTATACGAAACGTGCGTCGTCTATCTACCAGAGACTCCCAGCCTAATCTACTAATCAGTTTTGTGACGCTTTCATAAGGACTGTAGCAAGCGGTCACGAACCGAGCGGCTCTACTCTGTACTTTATCTATACTCTCAATCAACCCCTTACGAAACGGATCCCAAATGGCACAACAGTAGTCCAAATGTGGACGCACAAGAGATTTGTACGCTATCTCCTTTGTTTGTTCATTACAATTTTTCAAGATTCGACCTAGGAAGCGCAGCCTAGAATTAGCTCTACCTACTAACGTATTAATATGTAAGTCCCATTTCATGTTCCTTTGTACTGTTACTCCCAAATATTTCATAGAATCGATCATATCAATAACTGAACTGTTTACCTAGTATTTCTGAACAATCGGATTCTTTTTGTTAGTTATGTTCATGGTCTTACACTTTTTACAATTTAGTGTGAGTTGCCACTCAGCGCACCATGCCAAAAGGACATCCAGATCACGCTGAATTTCTAAGCAATCTTCCAAATTCCTTACTTCCCTATAAATAACCGCATCATCAGCAAACAATATAAAAATGCTTTTCACTTTGTCTCCGAGATAGTTTATAAAAATTAAGAAATGAATTGGTCCTATTACACTTTCTTGAGGTGCACGCGATGTAACATCTAGATTAGAAGAAATTTCTTCTTCAACAACGACATACTGCGATCGACCAGTTAGAAAATCCTTTATCTATTCACAAAGCTGATCCGATATACCGTACGCTGGTAGCTTCGCTAAACGGCGGTTGTGTGGCACAGAGTCAAAGGCTTTCTGAAAAACTAAAAAAATTACATCTACTTGTGAACACGCATCAATAACTTTCATTACATCGTGTGTAAATAGGGCCAGCTGTGTTTCACATGATCTTTTCTTACGAAATCCGTTTGTTGTAAGCAAATTAGTTTCATCTAGAAAATTCATAATGTTCGAGCATGTAATATGCTCCATAACTCTACTACTATCAGATGGTATAGATATGGGACGATAGTTTTCAGGATCACTTCAATCATTTTTCTTGAAAATCGGAGTTACGTGCGCGATTTTCCAGTCTGAAGATACTTTTCGCTCTTCTAATGATTTACTGAATATATCAGACAGAATTGGGCCGATTTCCGCCGCATACTCTGAAAATACTCTTACTGGAATTCAAACCGGGCCCGGTGCTGTCCTCCAAGGAGCTCTAATTGCTTTATGATATCTGCAGTATCATTCGTAATGATTCCATCACCAACTCGACACGGCGTGGAAAAACGGGAATACTATTCTTATTTTCATCAATAAATGAATTTTTGAATACAGTGTTTAGTACGATAACTTTATCGCGGCTTTCATTAACCTCGGAACCTTCACGACTTAGTGCTGGAATATATTGGTACAATTGACTTTTCGTACATACGACCAAAATTTCTTTGGGTTTTCTGTGCGACTCTTAGAGAGAGAGTTGGAATGAAAATCGTTGAAGGCCTCGCACATTACATTCTTAATACGTCCTCTTAACTCAGCTAAGGTTTCTAAATCGCTGCGACACCCCTTCCTTCTTGAGCGTGCATGTATCCTCCTTTATTTTTTGAGTAATCTTTTGACTTCGCATGTGTACCACGGTGGAGCATAGTCCCCATTTATTGTCCGCTTCTTTATATGTAATGAAACACTAATCTTACTGACACTGAACGAGCAGTGATATGGGTACCTTCGTTAGACCGAGCGTGGTGGTGTAACGGTTAGCGTTCTGGCCTCGAATTCGGGAGGACGGCGCACAGTGGTCCGGAATTGGAATATAGTGGACATTCGAATTAAAAAAAAATGCTTTAGATAGCTTTTGCTATGCTGATCAAATATTGTTATGTTCAATTTTTGATAGAAATGAGTGCTTCACACTTAAAATAAAAAAATTTATGGGTGGAAATCTATTTTTTTTTTCACGGCCATATATCAAAGTGTCAAAGTCAAACCATATGCAATCATAAGTACCTATCCTACTTAATATTACAACATAAAAATTTCTTATGTATCCTTGCCGCTTTTACAACAGGGTGCGAGTGAATTTCGGCGATAAAATATAACAAACATTCGAACTAAAGTCATAATATCGATCCAAAAAAATTACTTTAGGTAATATTTGCTGTGCTGATCAAAAATTGTTATGTTTAATTTTTGAAAAAAATGAGTCCTTCATACTTAAAATAAAAAATGTATGTGTGGAAATCTGTTTTTTTTTTAACGGCCCTATATCAAAGTGTCAAAGTCAAACCTTATGCAATCATAAGTACCTATCCTACTTTATATTACAACATAAAAATTTCTTGGATATCCTTGCCGCTTTGACTACAGGGTGCAAGTGAATTTCATGGTTAAAAAATAGTGGCATTCTTACAAAAGACATAACATGGATCCAAAAAAAATTGAACATTGTAATTTTTGATCAGCACAGCAAATAATACCTAAGAAATTTTTTTGTATTGATATTATTCGAATGTTCGTTATATTTTATCCCCGAAATTCACTTGCGCCCTGTTGTCAAAGCGGCAAGGAGACGCAAGAAATTTTTTGTTGTAATATTAAGTAGGATAGGTACTTATGATTGCATAAGGTTTGATTTTGACACTTTTATATAGGGCCGTGAAAAAAAAAACCAACAAAAAAAAACAGATTTCCACCCATACATTTTTTTTTATTTTAAGTGTGAAAGACTCATTTTTTATCAAAAACTGAACATAACAATGTTTGATCAGCACAGCAAATGCTACCTACAGCAATTTTTTTGGGATCGGTATTATGACTTTTGTTCGAATGTTTGTTATATTTTACCGCCGAAATTCACTTGCGCCCTGTTGTCAAAGCGGCTAGGATACGCAAGTAATTTTTATGTTGTAATATTAAGTAGGATAGTTACTTATGATTGCATAAGGTTTGACTTTGACACTTTGATATAGGGCCGTTAAAAAAAAAAAAAAAAAAAAAAAAAAAAAAAAAAAAAAAAAAAAAACAGATTTCCACACATACATTTTTTATTTTAAGTATGAAGGACTCATTTTTATCAAAAATTAAACATAACAATTTTTGATCAGCACAGCAAATGCTACCAAAGGTAATTTTTTTGGATCGATATTATGACTTTAGTTCGAATGTTTGTTATATTTTCTCGCCGAAATTCACTTGCGCCCTGTTGTCAAAGCGGCAAGGATACGCAAGTAATTTTTATGTTGTAATATTAAGTAGAATAGGTACTTATGATTGCATAAGGTTTGACTTTGACACTTTAATATAGGCCGTGAAAAAAATAGATTTCCACCCATTACTATTTTTTTATTTTAAGTGTGAAGCAATCATGTCTATCAAAAATTGAACATAACAATTTTTGATCAGCATAACAAATGCTATCTAAAGCAATTTTTTTGGATTTGAATGTCCACTATATTCCAATTCCGGACCACTGTGCGGCGGTTCGAATCGCCGTCCGGGCATCCAGATTTGGGTTTTCAATGTTTTCCTAAATCACTCCAGGCAAATGCGGGGATGCTTCCTTCAAAAAGGCCAAAGCTGAAATCCTTCCCATTCCTTGCCCCCATCCTTTCCCGTCTCTAAAGACCCTGCTATTAAGAGACGTTAAGCAGTAACAAAAAAAAAAAAAAAAAAAAAACCTTCGTTAGGTTTAAAGTTGTAGTCCTACGGTGTGAGAAGGATTATTCCGTCGCTAAACTCCTGCTGATCGAACGCAGCGGGACAAAATTTTCCGGTACGAACGAAGCGCGACTGTTGAAAGTCGAAATGAAACCGCTATACGGCCTTGCATATGTTGGGTCCAGATTTATCACCGAGTTTTTATCGGTAAGGAGAGTCTACTACCAACTGCAAAAAGAAAGTCTCCCAGAGAAACACGTTCATCTGAAGGATCTAATGAGATGTGGAGAAAGTTTTGAAGGAATATGGCTAACCAAGGACATCGGCTTAAAAATTTTAGACTATGGACAACATGAAAGATCCACATCTGACGGTTCTGTAAATTGTACGCTGGGGACACAATTAATGGAAACGACTTCACAGCCAACACTTCAAATTCGTAATTGAAGGTACTATGTTTCGACCATGAAAAATCTGTCATGACAACTAAGATAGTTCTATGCTCTCAAATAAGGTAACTGGGCAATTAATTAATGGTGCATTTCAGCCATATTTCAATAGCTGTCGAAGTTAACAATTCTGTTAATATAGTAAAGCGTCTAATTAATTTAAACAATTATCTTCTTAATATTGAATGTGTATACCAAATAATTAACAAATCCATTTTTCTCACAAATTGTTATCGCTGGTAATTATCTAACTCTTTATAGGTGACAATACGATTATTACAAACGACTTCCATCCACATTGTTACACTTCACACCTTTTGTTGCTTTCGGTATATCGTGGTGACTTATTTCAAACATTATAACGCAAACAAAAAAAGACACGATACCAATCAAATTATATATTTACATTTTTATGACTTTATTAATTTATTCAGCGCTTAGATCACATGAAATGATTTACGAAAGATCATGTTTATTGTGCAAGGAAACCTCTGGAAGGAATAAGTCTAGCCAGCTTAATTAGCATTACCCAGAGCGATCGCGTAACTTTCTGTTATGGACGCGAGAAACCATTTCTGTGATATTTTACTATTACATCTTAATTACGAAATCTTCTTGCAAATGAAATGAGTGTTCTCCCCTTCATACTTATCGTATAAGTGAAAAGTTGCATGATAACTGTCTATCAGGCAGTTGCTGTCGTGACATATGAAGTAGACCGAGTTATTTATGTTATGTAATTCACATTTGTAGCCTGACAAAATGCATGTTTAACCCCAAAGGAGCCCTTCCTGTCCTTAATTATTTACACGTTGCTTCTACAAGCAGAACGTTACGAAACTTATGCAATAGCGGTATCATAACTACCGTCAGTCAGGTAAATAATAGTTTGGCAAATGACGCCACCACCTTCTGACACCAAAATAGAGATTATTACCTACTGTATATTCTTTGCAAATACACTTAGCTAGTCACCTCTGATTGCTGTACGTTTTCTTATGGTCATTAATTCAACAGCGTGAGAGCATGAATGTCGCCGATGCTAAGTACACTTCGCCTCGTACGTAAGATATAGACCAAGAATGTGATATTAAGTGTAATTGCAGAAACTGAATCGTGCTGTGGTATTCTTCGCTACCCACCGAGCGTGGTGGGTGAACCGAAACGCTCTGGCCTAGCAATCGGTAAGAAACGGGTTTGAATTCCCGTCCGGTCAATCAGATTTGGAATTTCCATGATTTCCCCAAATCACTCCTGGCGAATGCCGGAATGGTTCCTTAAAATGGTATGGCAGAATTCCTTCCCTTTCCATGCCCCTAGTTCTTTCGGGCCCTAATGACCTCGACGTCGACTTGGCGTAAAATCAGTAGCAAAAAAAAAGACATCCCTCTCTCTAGTCTCTCTGGACTCTAGTCTTCTCTAGTGTTTTTTCGTATTAAAGAAAAGGAGTAGGTGCGCTTCACTATAACTTAGAGAAAAATATAAACGAATATTAGCAAACATGTTTTTTTAGAATAAACCACTTTACTAAAATGCGTCGTGTCTGGATACTCAGTGGCTCAGCAATCTCGATAGTGCCCGAAGTGTCAGATAACTGGCTAACTAGGAAAATTCAAATGAATAACTGCACTCGCTTAATTTGCGTTTATACTGTTAAAGAGAAGTGTAAATTTCAAAATAATGACAGAATGTGATTTTATTTGCAGTTATATTGTTAAATGAAAGTGTAACTGCGAGGCCAGCTAAAAGTTAATTGTCTATTGCGGAGGTAACCACAAAAATACGAAGAGTAGGGATTAAAAAATATATGTAATTCGTAACAGACATTTAAAAAGTTCGTTCGTTTACATTTACACGTTGCTTTTTGTTTATTTACTACGACTAAATGCGGAAATTCATGTAAGTAGTAGAGCATCTGACGATTTTTTAATTTTTTAAAAATATTTTTCTTTTGACAGATGGTAACAAACAGGGAAGTTTATTAAAACTCAGGAAATTTTACTTGAAACGTAGGTAATTAAGAAATAAATAAATTAAATAAATAATAGATATTGGTTTTTAAGTTATACTTTACTTAGAAACTTTTTCATAACAATAAGAAGTTGTGTCAAATGAAATCAAATGGAGTTATTTAAAAAATATATTCCGAGAATCTTATCAGAGAAAGTTAACTAATATCACGAAAAATATCGATAAAAATATAATAACTATCGTTATAGATTTTTCCTTAGAAACTATCCAGAACAAATTTCTATTATCGCTGTAGGTGATACCTGTCATTTTGACGGGCATTTAAACTAGTAGAATAATAATATTCGCAGGAAAACTTCTAGTAGATGCAGGTAGGTATTAGACATATTATATCATTGTTAACTAGTTTTACACTTTAAACTTTAAAGTAAACTTGGGAGCTGATATAGGCTCCGAAAACAACTGCCAGATTGAAATTTGGGAAAAGAGGCACAGTCTACACCTTCACTGAGAGGTCTGTTGTTTCAGTGGTGAAGCCGTTTGACTAGAGATCGAAAGGTTCCCACCAGTTCGAATCCCGGACTCGGCTGGGATTTTCAAAGGCTAGTGTAATGTGAAGCACACAGAACGCTTCCGTGGTTCGCTGTTGGATTACCGGGTTAGGATACGAAGCCACTATAAGAGGCGGCCGAATAATCCCTTGGGGACTCCAAATAACAATGACATGATTTTCGAAGATTTGATTTCGCACCTTTACTTTCCCAAAATCTTTAGTGTGGCATAACTGGTTTGGTGAATTATGCCCTGGGTGGTCTTTTGGAATTATTCCACGAAGCGTTTTCAATGTGTTCTACACCTTTGGAGACAGAAGGAAAAGGTGTTGGATGGTTGAAAACACTTCGATTGAGAAGATACTAGTGATCCCAATTGATACTAAGGTACGGAGAGGCCGGCAGACTAGATACTCAGTCTTTGAAATATAAAAATCATCTTGAGACTCAGTATCGTGGGCAGCCAATCCTTATCTACCCAAAATCTCTACAGTTCCATGATGAACACGATATGCACTAAGACGATTAGTTGACAGCCGTAGTGCTTATAGACTGCTATTGTTGCACTGAATCATGTTTCACCTATGGCAATAACTAACAATTTCATTTTGCCGTCGTGCACGAATAAAATCGATTCTGTGAATGAATATAACTTAACTACACTTTTGTGTCCCCTCTTCATCCGAAAAATGTTATTGTAAGATTCATAGCGTGCAGTTATGCAGGCGCTGCAAGCAGAAGAGGACGCGGGAACAATTGAAGACAAAACTGAGAACTTTCTAAAGGTATAAAGTTCCTAGCAGAACAAGACACATGCACCGGAAAAAAAGACTTGAAGTAAACAAACTAACTTGAAATTTTTTCCCATAGATTATGAATTCGGGTCAAAAAAATAACTCTGAAATAAATTCTACTGAATAATAAGACGATATCTACAGCTTTTTTAAAATAATTATAATAATAAAAAAGACAAAAAGAGAATCAAGGTGAAACTGAAATATTAGATTATAGAAGCAATTTTTATTCGGTGGTTCAGAGGACTAGGCACAAATATGCTAGAGATGGAGCAGCGAGATATGTAAGAAATCTCATATAGGATATGCAAAGAAATAACTGAAACAAAGTTGTGAGGACGTGGAGAGGGAAATTGTAGTAGGTAAAGTAAATGTGACTAGAAGGATATTCAAAAGCTATTTTGGAGAAATGGGGAAAGCAATTTTAACACAGGAAGCTTATTTTAAGCTGAGTACATCAAGCTAAAGGATATTTTTAAAAATTATTGTACAGAAGTTTAAGAATGCGATGATCTGAACAGTAGAGTTTTGAAAATAGAGGAAGATAATGACGTTGATGATGTGAATATATCTTAAGAACCAAGCTTAGAATAATTTGAACTCATGTAAACTAGAAGGTTTCACGGGATTCCTGCAGAAGTGCTAAAATCTCTGTTAGAGGAAGCAATCAAAAAAATATTCTACTGTTGTCACGAATGGGAAAGATTCTAGCATTTAAAAGAAGTATTATCTTAACACTTGTGATTTGGCAAAACTGGAATATGAGACTGTGTAGTGAACCAAGCAGCAATGGGCAAATAGAACATTTTGCATGTGATACGGAACATTCCAGGAATCTCTACGCAGCAAACGTGCAGTTTCGGTGAGAGACACAAAGTCGAAGGCCCAGCTACCTGCGAACGATCACGTCCTGCCTGAGCTTACATAAATGGCAACTTTTAACAAGAACATCAATCACAAGCAACAAATAAGAAAGTTAGCGTTAGCGGATCAGAGGAACTTTATGCAGAAGGACTAAAAAAAGGCGGTATCAATTCAGACGTAACGGACTTTGGAACAGTCGCATCTCCGCTAATGATGAGAGTTTGTGTGCTAGACTTGGGTTAACCGTGTGCAAGGCTTAGGTGGGCTGCAACAATATAATTTTTTCTGTCTCCATATGGCGTATTACATACGAGTCAAAGGACCTTCACCTCTGGCACAGCTTGCTAAGTACACCAGAATGCTTCCGTGGTTCGGATTAACGTAAAACTGCAGGTCTCCTATACCCGGTAGGATTACTGGGTTAGGTTAAGACATCTACGATAGTGGCGGAATGAGCAGCCAGTCAAAACTCTGTCTCCAGATCGTTACGAACACACGAGTCTTTACCTTTATCACGTACGAGTGGGAGTTTGCACTGCCCTGCAGTTTGTTGAACTATTCTTCCACTCTTCAGGCTTATAGAAAGCGAGGTAACCTAGAGTATAGCAACACCCGGGAGCATCTTTTGGTGCATATCTGTCAGTGCAACAACTCGCCATTCCGTGGGAAAGTAGAGGCTGCCACTGATTTGGCGAATTGCATCGGGCCACTGCTGAGGACTCTGTATGAGAGTCGCCCAGGAAGGGTTTTGTGTTTAATCAAAAATTTAAACAGTTGATTTATCACACTTGTAGTTATTCTATTTTAATGATATTATGGTATTTTATAGTGGATTAAGAATGAAATTGAAAATAATTATTTTATTTCCGATAAAATCTTGTAAAGGTATTCTTAATTAGTGGGGTTGAATTACATGATCATTTGAAAAGTTCCGAATAATTAGTTAAAGGAAAGTAAAAAAATGGTTGATAATGCCTCGGTCGCCAGGTGGAGTTGTCAGTCGGCTCCTGGCAGTGTGGGCGGAAATAATCACAGAGAAGCCACACAAGCTCAGAGTACGTAATACTGTTCGGCAGTTAGTTTATTTCTCAACACGCACACAGAAAACCGCTTTGTACCCCCCCCCCCCCGCCCCCCAACCAAAATTAGGATTCAGCTATCGGAAGTTCTCGATCCAAATATGCAGATTCTTAAAGTTGACAAATAACATACTGTACTAGGGGGGGGGGGGAGGGGAGGTATCCAAAAATAACCGGAATAGCATTGTCGTGGGCGAAGCTTGCACGCGTGCACATGCATCAAAGTATGTTACTCTCGAAAGTTTGCTTCCACAGTTCAACACAGTCATTCACAAATAAACTCACTCTTGTGTTCCAACTATCCATACCACTGATAATGATCTATTTATTAATTAAACTGGTAAATAACCTAATTTTGACTCCGTGATGCCGTTATCGCAGGTGGATAATAATACACCCTCGCTCCACGCGAGCCTCTCTAACTTGTTAGACTCGAGCTGAACTCATTAACAAAATCAATATATTCTTCGTATTACTGCGCAGGATTAGCGTTACTTGCACTAGCGGAAGGTAGCTGTTATGTTACAGCCTTCTAAGTAGATGAAACAAATTAAATTGAGTTTAATAATCAAATAACGTAATAAGGAGAACTAGGAAACATATACGGCACTTGTGGATTCAGAAAGAACTTACTATAATCTTAGATTCGATTGTTTCTTCAAATCTTTGCAGAAATCTGGTGTAAAATGTGTAAGCACTGTATTTCGAAATTTTCATACAAACATTTACTCCCACTTCACCCCTTATGGGTTGATTGTCCAAAAATGATGAAATATTCCTTTTTATTACTCAATTACAGGAGGCTGCTCATCACCAACGCTCTGCTTTTTGTGTTCCGCGGGCGTCTAATGACATCTGAGATGCTGCTAGGCAACATAACAACATCTGTCGTTGCCATGCCAGTTTACAAACAACACGATCAAGGCTGACTTCAAGGCAGACTTCAAGACTTGCAACTGCACCTGAAGATGGCGACGGAGAATAAGGTCGCAGAAATATTGTGCATTAATAACAACATCACTCGGTTTGTTTCCCGAGAAACGTTTATAAATAAACAACGCCGAGAAAGATTACATTCATTTATAAAGATCAAGTCTGTTTCAAAACAGGAGCAAACGCTGGGATGAAGAATCTGTACAGTGTGTTCTTACTGCAATGTTCCTTTTTAATTTTGGCGCCATTTTTGGAAGTGTTATTGTCTGTTGTGTTTTGACACCTTGTGGAGATAAAAGAACTTTAAAAATGTGAATCTTTAGAGGTTTTTTTAGCAGATGGTGTAACCTGTTAGAAGGTTGGAAACATTGGACGGTAGAAATTTTAGAGAGACAGAATGTGCAGTCATCTCGTCACTCGAAGCTGCACCTACTCGAAACCATTGCAACACGTATGAAATAGCTGATCCTTCACTTTGATAGCTTCGCTCGGAAGTTGTTAATGAACATAGAATTTATGGCAGTTGCCACATTAAAAAACCAATGACATGACCACATTAGAGGGAGGTATTTAAATAAACCTGAAAGTTGAGTAGGGGGAAGTTTTTCACCAGTCTGTACTCGTGAGAGTCGCAGCAATTACGTGAAGAGCCATTATTTTTTCCTCAATTTTCAGCAGAACTTTAGAGTTGAATGGACTGCATACGGGGAGCCGAAGTACGAAATAGAGGCTGTTAGATTGGAAGCAGTTTGTGGTGGCGAGCAGTTTCTAGCAAAAAGAAGAAAGAAGACAGCAGAGGAGGCTAAAGAGAATTTTTTTCCTTATAGTTTTATGCCTTGGCGACGTCGACGTCATTAGAGGCGAGAAAGGGCTGGAGACTAAAAACGGGAAGTACTTCGGCCATGGCGTTTTGAAGGAAGCATCCCGACATTCGCATTGTGTGATTTGGGTAAACCATTGAAAACCCAAATACCCAAATCTGGATACCCGGAAGGGGATTCGAACCGGCGTCCAGAATGCGAGGCCACAGCGTTAACCGCTCATCCACCGCGCTCGGTCTAACGAGAAATGTTTAGCGTTTAGAGTTGAGACTCCTTGATTGGAAATCCGCGCTAAACTAGGCTTAGTCATGGGAATTGTGGAATTTTGCTAAAACCACTTAATTTAAGTTTACTTGGTTTGCAAAAAACTAAATTTCCAGCACAAAGAAAAAATAAATTTTGCTAAAAATTATAGCCAAAAAGTTTTTCGGAACAACAGGGAGAAGACTTGGGTATTATGTAACATTCATACACTTTCACTAAACTGTTTTATCTACCTTCTTCCGAGATACTCCCTTCATCACCAACGTCTTAAAATCATGATCTTCTTCTAATTAACAAATTTTTACAGATAATACCATTAAAAGTTAGTTTAGGCATAACACTAATTCATCATTTACTAGCCTTTTCATCCATGAATCGTAAAGCGAGAATAAATAAACAGGAAAACCAGTGAAATTCCATCTTGTACTTTATGTCAGTTACCGTTCACTGAATGGCAAACTTCACCCTAATAAATAATAAAACTTTTTACCGCTGTGTTATTTAGCTAGGTAACTAACGTATTTTTAAAGTGTATTGGATTTGAGATTTGTGAGCTCCCTGTTGAATTTCTGTTTCGTCTTTTTGTCTCCGTCTGTTCGCAGATTCGCTTGATGCGATATATGTGTAAATCGAAGGTCGCGAAAGCCACGATTCCACTGGTCGCACTGAACGTGCTGGGTGAGCGGTAACTATCAGGCCTTGCCTTCGGCTTGCAATCTCCCTCCTGCCATCAATATTTTGGTGTTTCATGGTTTCTCCAAATCAATCCAGGCGAATGCTTGGATGGTTTTTTGAAAAGACCATGGCTCTTTTCCTTCCCATTCCTTGCCTCCAGTCCTTTCCGGCCTCTAACAAACTCAATGTTGCTTTACTGTGACAGTATTTAATTCTTATCGATTTCTCCATGTTTTTTGTGTCATTACTCGTGCTAGCATTAACACACAAGGACTTAAATTAACTGTTGTATTTGAGCGGTCACGTATACATGCTATGCAATTTTGCGTGTTTGTTGGTAATTGATCATTATTATATATCACACGACGAAGGTGAAATCTGTCACGCTTCCAATTGAAACATCTAATTCTGAATAGCATTCCAAGCCTTCTATCATTCATTATATTTAGCCATAGCTTCTCTCATCGTCGATTTGATTAAGTTCTTTGTCACTCTTGTTCGGGTTTTTAAATTTACTTCGCACAATTCTTCTGCAGCAATGTATATACTTCTGATACTGTAAATACAACGTATTGCTTCGTAAATCAATATCCGCTCAGAGTAAAACCTGTTAAAATTGTAATCAGTAAGTAACATTAGGAAATTAACATTTTTATATTATTTCCTATTGTATTAACTAGCATATTACTCTGACGTAAATTTGATGATCAGCTGATAGCAATAACAAGATAAAAAATCATTTACTACTTTATTAGAGTCTTAGTGACATCATAGTTAACTTTTACTTTTCGTTTTATGCTTACTGGTATTGTAAAGAAATTTCAAATCTATATCCATACTCAATCGTATTTTTGCTAATACAATAAGACTGCAAAGTCATAATTAGATTCTGATTCGATTTTTTTGTGTATAATAAATTTAAAAAAACCGCCAGTGTGGCTGCACGCCACCACAGTGAATCGGGGAGGTCCAACGGGAGCAGGTTCCAGTTGTGTCCCCGCGTACCGACGGTCCTGATTGCGCTCTCCCACAATCCAGGCGTATGCTGGGACGGTCCCTAGTTCCACCTCATAAGCGCCACATTTCACAAACAAAAATACACTTACCCTACAGAACAAAAGTTGTACGTATCGCAGACAGATGGCAATACAAGCATTCCTCCAATAGGTTAAATCAGCGTTACTCAACCTTTTTCAACCCTAGGACCAGTAAATTGTTAAAAATAAAGCTGCGGACCACTAACATACATGGGCCTAATTTTTTTACCTATGTGTATATTGTTAACATCTTATTTTATTGCTCCATTATAACATGATAAATCTAAAAGCTTGTTTTGAATTTCTACGGAAAAAGAGTTGTGAAACTGTATGTGAGCTATTAAAAGTTAATTACATATTGACCAAGCAGTAACAAAATGAGCAGACCTAATAATGTTACTATAGTGTGATAGCTACACTATACCATAAAATAAGCTAGAAATTACACTTTTTATGTTTATTTACTTGACTGCTCTTAAGTAACCAGTCTTATAACGTACTACGGTACCTCACACGTACTACAAGACTCTCAGGAAACGATCATTTGCTTAATCCTTAAACGCACGGCACTCTTTTCGATGCCAGCTGGAAATGGACAGACTATTTATTGCAGGATCAGTGCTATCCTATTCTCATCCTGCAAATGCCATATTTTTGCATGGTCATTGAAATAATCGTGGCTTTTGAAAAGTCGGCTTATAGTTTATACCCGTTTATAGCATTACACAATTCGATTATGTTATGCAAGTTTTTAATATTCTGCCTACAGACCGCCTGAAACATCTCCGCGGACCACAACACAGGTTGAGAAACACTGGGTTAAATGCTCTGGATCTCAATCCTGTTCTAAAACGCGGGTAGTGCACATGCCCTATCTCCCTCGTGAGTTCACATTAGGCTTCCCATCGGAAGTGGAAAATAAAATAACAACAAGCAAACTGGAGTTAAAATAATTGCGTTTCTCTGTAACAGAGTTAGTGTAAAATCATTCGTGCGCCGTGCTGCGTCAACAGCAGTTATCATTTCGCTGCATTTCCTTAGTTTTAATAAACTTATAGTGACTTCCATCGTGAGATTTTAAGTATAGTGAATTGTAGCAGTAACATAATGAAGACCACAAGATACCAGACACCTTATAGTAAAACAAGATTTTAAGAGTAATTTTTTTGTTGCTGTCGTTAGTCTTTTGACTGGTTTGATGCAATCCTCCATCCCTTCCTGTCCTGTGTTAACCTCTTCATTTCTACATACCCCTTTCAGCCCACGTCCTCAATTATCTGCTTCATATATTCTAATCTCTGTCTACCTCTACAGTTCTTACCTTCCACTGTTCCCTCCACTAAGAAATTAACCAATCCAGCATGTCTCAAAATATGACCTACTAGCCTGTCTCTTCTTTCTGTAAGCTTCTTCCACAAACTTCTTTTCTCACCAATCATTTCCAAAACTCGTTCATTTCTTACTTTGTCTGTCCACTTAATTTTCGGCATTCTTCTGTAGCACCACATTTCAAATGCTTCAATTTTTATTCTTTCCGGTATTCCTAAAGTCCATGTTTCGCTACCATAAAGTGCTGTGCTCCACACAAAGAGCATTAAAAAGTTCTTTCTAACTCCAAGATCAATATTTGAAACTAATAGATTCCTCTTTTTGCTAGCGCTATTCTGCTATTAACATCATTACTGCTTCGGCCATCGGTTGTAATTTTACTTCCCAAGTAACAGAATTCACTTACTTCTCCTATTGCATTCGATCCTATTTTTATATTTAATCTACTAGTATTGGTATCATTTCTGCTACATTTCATCACTTTAGTCTTGCCATGATTTATATTCAGTACAAAATCTTCGTTCAGTATTTTGTTCATGCCATTCAGTAACTTCTCAATATCCTCAGCACTCTCTGCTAACACGAAAATGTCATCAGCAAATCGTAGCATACTGATTTTTTGTGCCTGAAAACTTATACCACATGGAAATTTTTCTTTGACTTTCTTCATTGCTTCTTCTACATACAGGTTTAATATTAAGGGGGATAGACTACAACCTTGTCTCACACCTTTTTAACTGATGCATGTCTCTCGTTATTCTCAACTTATATTGTAGCCACTTGATTCTTATATAGTTTATAGAGTATTCTTCTATCTCAATACTTTAAACCTGAGTTCTTTAAAATTTTGAACATTTTGTCCCACCTAACATTATCAAAAGCTTTTCCTAAATCAACAAATGCCATAAAAGTATCTTTGTTTTCCTTGATCCGCCCTTCAAGTATTAATCTTAAAGACAGAATTTCTTCCCTTGTACCGCGATTTTTCCTATATCCAAACTGATCTTCACCAACTATCTCTTCTACTACCCTTTCCATCCTTCTGTGTATTATTTTGGTCAGTATTTTTGAAGCATGTGTTGTTAGACTAATGGTGCGATAATTCTCACATTTGTCGGCTTGTGCTTTCTTTGAAAGTGTTAAGATGATATTTTTATTAAAATCAGTTGGAATTTCTCCTGTTTCATAACTTTTTGATATCAGCTTGAATAGTCTTTCGATTCCTTCCCCACCTAGGGATTTAAGAAGTTCTGCAGGGATCTCGTCAATTCCAACTGCCTTATTTGCTTTCAAGTCATTCAGAGCTCTATTAAATTCTGTCCTCAAAACAGGATCTCCTAAGTCATCAATGTCGACATCGCCTTCCTTTTCCATTACACTATTGTTCAAGTCGTCCCCAACATACAGTTTCTCAATGTATTCTTTCCATCGGTTAGCTCTATCTTCCGAGCTTAAAATAGGCTTCCCATCGGCAGCTTTAATGTTCATACCTCTTTTCTTCATTTCTCCAAAATTCTATTTGATCTTTCTATATGCAACATCTACTTTACCTACGACCATTTTCTTTTCTACTTCTTCACACTTTTCTTGTAACCATTTTTCTTTTCCTATTTTGCATTTCCTATTTATTTGATTTCTAAATTATCTGTACTGCTCTCTTCCTGTTTCATCCTGAGCATTTTTGTACCTTCTCCTCTGATCCATCAGCTCCAAAATTTGTTTTGTGATCCATGGTTTTCGGGCAGCTTGTTCCCTAAAGCCTAATGTTTCTTTACCAGCTTTCATTATTTCGGTCTTTAATGCATTCCATTCGTCCTCGGTTGAGCTCCCTTCAGAGTTACTTCTTAGACCTAAGTCTACCATTTCTGCAAATTTTTCTGTTGTGCTAGTTTGTTTCAGTTTATTCACTACCAGTCTGTTCTGCTTTTACTGCTTCTTTATTCACTTAAATTCCAGCCTGCACTTCATTATTATATCAAATTATGATCAGAGTCTATGTCTGCTCCTGGGTACGCTTTATAGTGTAGAACTTGATTGCTGAATCTCTGTTTGACCATGATATAATCTAGCTGATATCTGCCTGTATCCCCAGGAATATATTCGTCTTGCATGGTTCTTAAACAGTGTGTTTGCCACTAATGGCTTATATCTTTCACAAAATTCTAGCAACCTGCTTCCTCGATCATTTCTTTCTCCTAGACCAAAACCTCCTACAGTATTCCCCTCTTTTCCTTCTCCCACTATTGCATTCCAATCACCCATGATTATTAGATTTTCCTCCCCTTTCACATATTGGATTAATTCTTCAATTTCAGCGTACATTTTTTCTATTTCTTCGTCATCTTCCTGTGACGTTGGCATATACACTTGTACTAATGTGGTTGGGACGGGCTTAGTTTCTAGCCTTATCAAAATAATCCTGTCACGAAACTGTTTATAATAACTCACCCGTTTCCCTACTTCTTGTTCATTACAAATCCTACACCAGTGACTCCACTGACAGCTTGTGTGCTAATTGTCCTGTGTTCCCCAGAACAGAAATCTCACTAATCCCAACAACATCTAACTTAAGTTGTTCCATCTCATTTTTTAAGTTTTCTAACCTACCTGCCCTATTCAGACATCTAACATTAGTGGATCCGACTCGCAGAATATTTCTATCCATTCTGATGACTCCTCCCTGAACAGTCCGCGCCCGGAGATCCGATTGGGGGACTATTTTACCTCCGGAATATTTTACCCAGGAAGAAGCCATCATGATATATGTAATTTGAGAGGATTACATGTCCTCGGGATACCCTTTGGGTCTTTAATGCAGTGGTTTCCCGTTGCCTTCTGCATCCCCATGCCGTTGATCATTTCTGATTCATCCGCCTTTAGGGACCGTTTCCAACCCCAAGGGCAAGAGGGTGCCCTGGGCCGGTTCCCGCTCTTCCGCCCTCATTTCAGAGGCCGTTGGCAAGCAGTGGGTGATTCCTAATAGCTAGTATAGCCTCTCCCAAACCCTTACACCCCATTTGTTTGATAACAGACTATTATTCGCCTTTACAAACTTATACGCTATAACAAAATGTTTTGTCTTCCTGAATTATCGATTCTACAACACGTTTGAACGAAAATATTAGTCCCCTCTACATCAGCGTGGTGAAGTTTTGAGTCGCGGGAACCAGGTTCGAATTCCAATACCGATGCTGCGAGAAACTATTTGCACTTTTAATTACGCCTGTTATAAATAAACAATTCCAGGTTGACTTAGTTCTATTGGATTAAAAAAATGTTTTAAACGCTGTACCTCACAGTGGTTTACTTACAAAACTTGGTAATTATGACATATCTAGACAGATATGCGACTGGGTGCAGACTTTCTGGAGAACGCAGTGTATAGTTCTCGACGGTAAGAAATCCTTACTGACCGAAGTGAGGTCCGTGGTTCCCCAGGGGAGTGTGATAGAGCCCCTGTTGTTTCTCATATATGTTAAAGATTTGTGCGGCGAAATAAAGAAAAAAAGAGACTATTTGCTGAGAATTTATCATGAAATAAACACCCAAGACGACTGCGCTTTGTCACAAGCCGATTTTATGAAAAGAATCGTGTGGTGAAAAGACTGGTAGCTGGAATGGAGCACAAAAAAAAATTCCAAGTCATGAATAATAAGTAAAAGGCGACACCTTTCAGCTCTGAATATACAATTAATGGACTCTCCTTAGAACTGTAGATTCCGCTAAATACCTCGGGGTAACAATTCGTAATAATTTGTTGTGGAATGAACATATTGAGAAGGTAATTGGGAAAGCAAATCAATCATATGCTCTGATTTCTAGATCGTAAATTAAAAGTGTACACCGGAAGTTAAATCGATTGCATACAAAATACTGTTGCGTCTTTTTTTTTTTTTTTTTTTTTTTTTTTTTTTTTTTTTTTTTTTAAAATGGTATTCGCCAACTGAGGCCACACAGCCAGCTCAATGTGTGTCTCATGATTCATTCAGTGTATTAGTTTCTCCATTGTTGCAATTAAGTGTGATCACAAGGATACTACGACAAGGACATGAAATTTACACACAACACTTAAACACCCATGCCCTCGGCCGGACTCGAACCGGCGCTACCAAGGCCGGCAAGCGTCCTCGCTTACTGTTGTTCTGTTTGGGGCCTCCATCAAAATTGGTTAATGGAGGCATTGGAGAAGGTACAATGAAGAGTCGCTCGATTCGTGAAAGCTGGGGGGAAAGCGTAAGTGCGACGTTGATGAAGTTAGGTTGGGAAGACCTGGAACACCGAAGAAGCAGAAGCAGAAGCTAATTTAGAAATTCACGACTGATCTATTTCAGGATGACATATTACTACCAGCAATGTTCATGTCTAGCAATGACCAAGAAAATGAGATAAGAGAAATCAGAACCGATTCATTTCCATACTCATTTTTTTCCACGAGCGATTAGAGAATAGAATAGGAAGGATTTATTGAGTGAGAAAACTTAGAATCCTGTAGGATTAGGTAGGTCTTGATAAACTGCTCCGGCCATCCTTTACTGGGTTTTTCATGGTTTCCGCAGATCGCTTCAGGCAAACACCGGCATGGTTGCTCAGAATAGCCTATGGGTGCCTGCTGTAATATCCCTTATATCCCTTATATCCCTTTCTATGCACAAACGATTACACATTAGGATAGGTGCAATGCACCCTCCACCACCGATTTTTAGTAAATCGCTGACTAATAATAATAGTAACAGTAATAGCAACTGTGATTCTCCAACAAATGGAAGGACGAAATCATGATGAGACCATTCTTATTAGAAGCAAATACAGATAAGTAAATTTAGCTCATAGCATTGTACACAATTAATAAGAAAAATTTTTCTCAGTACTTACAAAATTTACTTCGTCGAGCTAAAAGTGCAAGTAAAGTTATGTTATGAGCGCTTTCGATTATATGTGATAGTTATCCTTTTATAAAATTAAACCGTTCACTAATTATCAGATTACATTCAATTTCTATTATCATCTTAGTCGCAGGTTCGCTATCAGATTGCATTTAGTGTGTTGGCTCCAAAGTCCAGGTGCGGTGATTCCTGCATGAGAGCCATAGCCGATATCTTTCCCTTTCCATCTCTAATGACGTCGTCGTCAACGAATTGCAAAACCCAAAAGGAAGTGTAATAAATGTTGTTATTTCCGAAATCACAGAATTATTTTTTACTATTTTAGTGGGAGTAGATTGTACAGTACATTCAACACCAGGACATTTTATTTTATTAAAGGTTCGTCTTCAGGAGGATATTTTGGGAGTGAAATATGAATGGTCGGACGGGGATTTGAACCTGCATCTCCCCGATGGCAGGCTCTAGTATTTTCACTCGCCGACCTTACTCGGTAAAATCTTGTTAGATTTTGAGATTCGTAGGTTAATGTTAAATTCAAAGCTACTACTAGAATATTTATAGCATTTCTTCTCGTTATTTTTAAGCTATTAGTCGATTAAATTTTTTTAAAAAAAGGAGACATATCATCGAATTAACAAGGTTGTCGGATGCATATGAGACTTTTTGGTTTAGCAAAAAAATTCTGAGCGCCTATGAACGAAATGGCCTTTAGAACAATTAAGGAAACAAGTTTTCGACGCTAATAATTATTTAATTTTAATTAAAATGTAGTTTATCGTAGAGACATCGACTCAGAAACAATTCTAATGGACATAAAAAACGAATAGTTATGCAGTCATTTTGGTACTTGCAAAAATAATCAGGATCATTATACTAAGACCCAAGACTTTTCTGTGAAACACTTCGTCTTCGATGGCTTATGTTAGTTGATGCATAACATAATCACGAGTGCTTATTACATCTTTTATTTGTATGAATCCTTCACATGTTTCATGCCGAATGTTGTTCAATAACTTTCATGTAGAACTATTATTAATTTAAGTCAAATTATTTTACTTTTTAGTTATGGTATACCTCCATTCTAATACAATTTTATTTTTTACAGTGGGTAAGCAAGTTTCAGTTTATTTCTTGATGTGATGAACGAAAATGTAATCAAATATCTGTCACGAGATGGCCTGCCGTCACCTGTTAGAGAGCAGGGAATTACTGACTGGTTAATTTGAGGCACAGTATACCTGCTGAGTCAGGCTGAGCTTGCACAGCGGCCAATTGAGATGTTTGGTGGCCTTCTGACCTGCTGCTTCCCGTGTAAAGGCTACTGTCATCCCACAATCGTATTATTTACAACGACTATTACAAGCTGTCCTCTTAACGTCATGAGCTGACAGGTTGTCACTGAAGACGTAATTAATCATTTACTGACACATTTTTGTACTGCATAGCATGCACAGTAATTAAACTGCGGTCACTAGTTCACTTTCGAAAAAAATAGCACGTGAATTTTTACCAAGAGCTTCATAGTGCACCTCAGATGATTAAGGACAGTTCTCTGAAATTCGTGGTCACACTGGGTTTTGAATGAAGCACAGTGCTATTTAAAACTCAATACCTTAACCAACGAGCTGCCAGAATTGACATGCAAATCAGTAAATTGTTCTTTCTTTTCACAATGTATAAACAGATCATACACAGACATTAGGTCAGATTTCCGTGGCAGAAAACAAATGTATGCTTTTGAATTCTGTCTCTTGACTGGCGGTCTTTTGGCACTTACTATCAACAGCGATATAACTACCAATAGAAAAATTGTCAAGAGGTAATTCTCAAAGCCTGAAGCCTGAAATTAAGATACGTAAGCGTTCAAGAATAATTTCTGGAGTGAAGAAATATATATTTTTTTAATCATTTTAGAAGTTTTACAATGTATAGGTCGCTGAGATCACACGGCTACAGCACTCCCCGCAGGACTCACGGAAGTACAGCTCTCTACTTCCATTTCAGTCTTTGACGCTAGAAAGGAAGTGACGCGGTCACGCTCTTGTCTTTTTTACCTTCCCGAGGAAGAAACTCAGTGACTATTTGGCTGAGTGGCCCTCGGGAACCGTTGCGGACGTTCAACTACAATGAAAAATCATCGGTTTCATCTGTGATAGGACCTTGATTGCGAAGACGCACCACTGCCCGAGTTAAAAGAACGCCATCCCATCATTTCCTGCCTTATGTTTGTCTACAGCTGATTATGATTACAAAAAACGGTGTCTCTATTTTTAAATACTTTATAATCATTATCATCGTATATATTGTTTTTCAATCATGGATTGGGTCTGCTTGGAACATAAGCCATTCCATCGTTCTCTGTAAATGTCGTCCAATTCACTTCTTTTTTCTCGGTAATCTTCTTGACCATTTTAATCCAACTCTTCCCGGTTAATCCTCTACGTCTTTTCTTATTTAATTCCATTTCTAACATTTTCCTCTCTCTTCCAATTCTTTTTACATGTCGATACCACTGTAATCTTAACTTTTCTATCCTGTTCTGCACAGGTTCCTCATTTAGTATTTCTATATTTCTTTCATTTATGACTCTGTCGGCTCTTGTTATACCTAAACGACTCCTATTCCCCACTCACCTATCACCCACGTTTCCAAAACTGGGATAAAATATGTCTTTTATATGATCCATTTATACTTCTGAGGCACATATCTATTCGAGGTCAGTACCCTAACCCTTTTGATGAATTCATTTTATCATTTTCATCTTTCATTTATTTCCCCCAACTTCTTCGATGAAGCTACACAGGTGCTTGGAGCTTCCCACTATCTTCAGTTGCTACTCACTCAAGGCTATGCCAGAATATATTTTGATCTTCTCAATTGTTATTACCACTCTTGTGCGTCAAAAAATTCATTCCATAAGTTGACGTTGCTTCGTGCCATGAATTCAGCTGCTCTCCCTTCTTTCCCCAGATCATTAAGTCTTCCGTAAACTGCATTGCTTTCATCTTCCTCATCTCAATCCTCTGCGGAGCTTCTTGCATTATTTCGTCCATTACCAATATAAATAATAGAGGTGAGAGGGTACTTCCCTGTTTTAGAGCATTTCTCAACTGGAACCCCCTTCCAGTTGCAAAATGTTTTTAGGAGCTGTCTAGTACCTGAAGTATCTATATTAAATTTCATTTATGGCTGCAATTAGTTCTAGTGTTCTGTTTTTTTTTTTTTTTTTAACTGCTTAATATCTCTTATTTCGTTCCGAATGAAAGACGTCACCCTTATGAATTCACTCATTTTTATATCTGTTACAACTTTATAACTTACAAAAACTTTAACTTACAAATCCGAAACTGGAACTATTTTGTTTCTTATTTCCCAAAATGCGATTATGATGTAAAATTTGAAAAAAAGAAAGATGGATGTGAGAACAATTGGGAGCTAAGTGAAAAATTAAATAGTGAAAGGTGGCAATACGACGAGTCCTAAAATCCTTGTGTTCTAATATATATATATTCCTTACAGGAAAAATATACCAATTTTTCTGTAATCGAAGATTTTTCTTAGAAATTAATTGCCAATTTTATCAGCTTAGGTTCTATAAAACATTTTAGAGTAAAAACTCGCTCTTAGCATGCGGTATCAAACTGGATAGTAAATATGTTGTGAAAACACTATGTTTAAAAATATGTGTTTAATTTTTAGTCCACAATAACAACGCGTGAATTGCTCTAGAAGCAGAGAAAGATACTCGCTCGTTCCAGAATACCGGGAAGCTGTGTCAATAACAGCTAAGAGGCCGAATAGAAATTGTATTCCATTAAACATTGAACGATTTTCTCCGCAATTCTGGTTCTAGAAGCAAAGCAGTAAACATACATAAATTTTGGTTGTGTTTAATATCAACTGCATTACTAGTATTACGCTAAAATTAATATACAGAATATGCAGATGGAATATGAATGAAGACGGATTTTTTTTTTTTTCCCACCACACTCGATAATGGAGATGGGATTCCCTAACGTAATGGTAGCAGTATATTGTTGTATGGGGCAAATCCTGTCATTTAATTTAATTTAATTTGATTGCAATGGAGCACAGGCTCCGGTGGCAATTTCCCTACACGCCCATTTTCCCCCTATCCTGCACCTACCTACATTTGCCCTCTACAAATTTTATCTTTAAATTCTTTCAAAGTTTTCGGTAAATTATTCATCACTTCTCTTGGTACCTCATTCCAATCCCTGATAACCTTACCTAAAAAAGAGAATCCTCCCACACCCTTGTGCCTGAAATCCAGTGCCAGCTTGTGGTCATGGTCATCTTTTCCTTCCCATGCACTACTTTTCATACCTATTGCAATATCTTTCCATGCCTCATCGCCAGTATATGCCCTGTACATGACCCTCCTCATCCTCATGAACTAAACATTACAACTGGCATCCTGCAAAGGAATGTAATGAGACTCTTTCACCTTTTATATTATTTTCTTCGGAATAAGTGAGTCTATAACGATCGGATATTCTTTTGTCAGTTTTTCCTCAGATGAGAAATATTAGTCACAGATCATCCAATGTCAGTCTTAATGATAATGGAGATACAGTTCCATTCAGATCTTAACTATGGCTGTTTCCAAGCAATAAGACCTTCCCTGATCACTTTTACGAGGTTTGGATACCTGGTGCTTCTTGCATTGAAGTGACCTAATGTGTGTAGAAATGTTCTGTATTGTGGTGAACCAGCTTTGTCTGCTGGAGAAGGGACTTTAGTACAAACCGGCCACGCCTGCAGGTTACGTGTCACGTGACTGGTAATGCGTTGTATTTACCACCTATTAAATCACAGACTATTACAGTTTTTAGACACCAAGGACGAATTTGTCATCAGGAACTGCAAGAACCTGTTCCACAAGTCTATGTTGACAAGTTGCGTTCGCGCAATTGGAATGAGCTTAAGTTTCTGACGACTCATTTTATTTTAATACTGGAGTGTCGCTGTACATAAGGATAAAAAATTTGTTCATTTTTTTTTTACCTTAACTTTCACTTATTCGTTTATGTAGATTTATTTATCATGAAATTAAGCAACCCATACAAAGACGATTCATTATTGGTGCAAATACTTTGTTGAAGTAGGCGAAGAACATATTTGTGGGTCATGGTTTGCCATGATGCTCAGTTTCATACAGCTTCATTGAGTTCAAACAAATCCATGTTGTTATATGCTTCAATAGAGTCAAGCCACTAACTCTTTGGCACCTCCGTCCGAACTTTCTATGCAACTGGCAATAGTTATTTTCATCAATATATCCAGGAAACTTGTTCAAATTATGTGAACGAACTATTAAAACCACTTTTTAATGATAATGATCTCCAAAATAATATCCTTGGTCCGATGCCGTCTAGAACGAAGAGAAAGCTGGTAGTAAGCTAGGAAGTATTACTTCATTCACGTTTAATGGTCTTTTAATGTTCATACATATCGAATTTTCTCTGCTACCTGAATAAAACTAGCAGTCATATAACCGTAACAAGATTTCTTTCCATTTTATAGACTCAAATGCGTGTGACAAAATAAGAATAAACAACAATACTGCACGATCGAAGATGTTACTTAACTGTAAAATAGTACAGTGTTTCGAACTTAGCCGTGTTCTGATTAAACAGAATAAGCCTCTTCCAGTTTGTCTGTCATGAAGGTTACAAACACATGCCATACATGCACTAAATATATGCTTGCAATGCGTTTTAAAATTACGTATTGAGTTCTAAAAAAAAAAAAAAAAAAAAAAAAAAAAAAAAAAAAAAAAAAATATAGCGAAACATGTCAGCGTTAAGCTAAAAAAAAAAAAAAAAGTTTGATGAAATACGTTGTGTGAAATCGTACTCAAGTAAAACTACACTCCTGGAAATTGAAATAAGAACACATTGAGGCCGGTGTGTAAGACCCACCATACTTGCTCCGGACACTACGAGAGGGCTGTACAAGCAATGATCAAACGCACGGCACAGCGGACACACCAGGAACAGCAGTGTTGGTCGTCGAAGGGCGCTAGCTGCGCAGCGGTTGGGCACCGCCGCAGTCAGTGTCAGCCAGTTTGCCGTGGCATACGGAGCACAATCTCAGTCTTTAACACTGGTAGCATGCCGCGACAGCGTGTACGTGAACCGTATGTGCAGTTGACGGACTTTGAGCGAGGGCGTATAGTGGGCATGCGGGAGGCCGGGTGGACGTACCGCCGAATTGCTCAACATGTGGGGCGCGAGGTCTCCACAGTACATCGATGTTGTCGCCAGTGGTCGGCGGAAGGCGCACGTGCCCGTCGACCTGGATCCGGACAGCAGCGACGCACGGACGCACGCCAAGACCGTCGCATCCTACGCAGTGCCGTAGGGGACCGCACCGCCACTTCCCGGCAAATTAGGGACACTGTTGCTCCTGGGGTATCAGAGAGGACCATTCGCAACCGTCTCCATGAAGCTGGGCTACGGTCCCGCGCACCGTTAGGTCGTCTTCCGCTCACGCCCCAACATCGTACAGCCCACCTCCAGTGGTGTCGCGACAGGCGTGAATGGAGGGACGAATGGAGACGTGTCGTCTTCAGTGATGAGGGTAGCTTCTGCCTTGGTGCCAATGATGGTCGTATGCGTGTTTGGCGCCGTGCAGGTGAGCGCCACAATCAGGACTGCATAAGACCGAGGCACACAGGGCCAACACCCGGCATCATGGTGTGGGGAGCGATCTCCTACACTGACCGTACACCTCTGGTGATCGTCGAGGGGACACTGAACAGTGCACGGTACATTCAAACCATCATCGAACCCATCGTTCTACCATTCCTAGACCGGCAAGGGAACATGCTGTTCCAACAGGACAATGCACGTCCACATGTATCCCGTGCCACCCAACGTGCTCTAGAAGGTGTAAGTCAACTATCCTGGCCAGCGAGATCTCCGGATCTGTCCCCCATTGAGCATGTTTGGGCCTGGATGAAACGTTGTCTCACGCGGTCTGCACGTCCAGCACGAACGCTGGTCCAGCTGAGGCGTCAGGTGGAAATGGCTTAGCATGCCGTTCCACAGGACTACATCCAGCACCTCTACGATCGTCTCCATGGGAGAATTGCAGCCTGCATTGCTGCGAAAGGAGGATATACACGGTACTAGACCCGACATTGTGCATGCTCTGTTACCTGTGTCTATGTGCCTATGGTTCTGTCTGTGTGATCATGTGTTGTATCTGACCCCAGGAATGGGTATATAAAGTTTCCCATTCCTGGGACAATGAATTCACGGTGTTCTTATTTCAATTTCCAGGAGTGTATATTCAATTGCTGTTAGTCGTCAGTGCTATGAGATTCGTTACCATAACATAGTAACTAATTTGAAGTTTAGTTTTCTCTTTATAGTCAAATTGGTTGAGAAAAACAGCCCTGAATAAAATAGTTCTAAAATTGATATTCTATCGCATTTACGTCAATGAGGATTTAGTTTTGTATCGGATCATCATTACCACGAAAGAAACTAAAAAATCGCTATTTGTCACACGTGTGTATTTTTGCTAAATCGTAGCAACAGATCTACCAGCATTCGTTCGCGTGAGGACTAAGGAAGTCCGTCCTCCCGCAGATGTGGGAAGCGCGCTAAACAATGAGTCGCTGGTGCTTTCCGTCTTTCCCAGACGGCGCAACGCCTTGTCTTCCGGCTTGCGCCAGCTTCTGCGGCCTTCACACACTAACTGAAACGCTCAATTACAGATACAAATTAAAGTGGGAAAACCACCGATACCAACTGCTCACGTTTCTCCGTGTGTGGGGTACTGGCGTTATGGGTACCACCACTATAACTGGATCGAGCTGTGAGCGGCAAAGGCTAGAACCCAGTAGCCGGGTTAGATCTTTTTAATATAACCACTGCTTCATGACCCCCCTCCCCCCATGAGTAAGTATTCTCTGTTTCATAAAAGGCTTATTTACTTATTTTATATTTGAAATCACTAACCCTTACTGTGATTCGTCTTTTGACAAGATTTCTATCAGCCGTACAATGACGCTAAAAAGTTGTAAGAATTATATACAGTTTATTACCCTTTCACCCGAACTTGAGATATTTCACCATTTATTCTTTACTTCGTCACTAATTGAAATATTATTTGAATTTAACATTCTTCTATAAGGAAATATTTGACTCGATCTTCAGTAACAAATGCAATTTGAAACAACAACTGCTAACAGCATATTTAATATTGTCTCTAATTTTTTTTTTCTTCATACGCTTTGGCCAAAAATGCTGCTGTTATTGTTTTATTGCGGTTAAGAAGCGTAAATTGTGATTTTGTCCGTGATTCTTTGAATTTCCTGTAACTGATAAATATATCCTGTTTAATTATTTATTTCTATATGCACAATTTTTATTAGTCTTAAAATGAAAATTCTCATACATATTAAATGATGACTCAATTAGAGGACTGATATTACAAGTTAAAATTAAGCTGTTTAACGAACTATTTCCTACTAAATAATAATTTTTTAATAAACCGAACTGTTGTAATTCCGCTGCTCGCGTTAAGGTAGTTTGTTTAATCTGAGGGAAAGATTTGTGAATCACTAATATCCAGCTAGTCTGATCTAAATCGGCTTCTACAACTGCAGAAAGACGTAAAGGCCCATTGATGTACCACCTAAATCGTTGCTGGCGATATTCACCACCAGGATGCATGGTTTTAAGTAAGTAAGTATTTTGGTGACTACATATTCTTGTTGAAGAATATTTTAAATTGCTTTTAGAAATTCTGAGAAAGCATCGAAAGTTCTACGGATTCTTTTACTAAAAAATTATTTGAGATTATTAAAATACATGCAACGCTGATACTTCCTGTATCGTATTTCAGGCGCTCTAAACAAAGTCAGGCGCCCAGAAAACCTGAAGAATCTGAAGACGATGGAGTAGAATGGCATTCAGCAGACAAAGTTGTAAAATACCTAGGGCTACGGATGGATCGCAGACTCACGTGGTAGCGCCATATCAGTCATAAGGTATCTGAAGCCTACCGTCGTATTTCAAAAGTATATCATCTTCTAAGTAAGAGAACCTCCTGAGAATTGAAAGCTGTCTGTTACTCTACAAATCACTAATGCGCCAGCTAGTATGCATCTCCTGTATGGTGTACTGCTGGTCCTTGAAAACTTCAAAGGGTAGAATCCTTCCAAAATAAATTCCTTCAAATGATTCTGAAAGTACGCTGGTCTGCGCGTAATACAAAACTCCGCAGAGACCTGTCTCCCAAATATTATAACCTACATCATGAAATCAACAAAAACTTTTTCTACATAGTTTAAATACTGTTTCAGCTACACAGTATTACAATCTAGGCAGGATGTGAGCAGTACAACCGCGGCTGAAGACACATCGTTTTCCACAGAATATCATCTGTGAAGACGAGCACGACGATAGGTAAACTACGTAGCTCAGTCTAGGGGGTAGTTGAAATAAGGTACACAACACACGACAGGATATTGGTGCTTATTTCCGTCAGTTAATTATATACGTATGTAATTTACGATAGTCTTACAAGAGAAAATATTACAAAATGTCTTCTAAAATCAGTAGGGAAAAAAGCTACGTGCTACCTGGTGGGGGGGGGGGGGAGAGGGTAGAGGCAAAAGCCATGTCGGGCTAGGTTGGGGAGGGGGTTTAAAGGTGGCCAAAATGGAGTTACGTCGTTTATGGACGCTCCCTTATCAAGAATATCACGAAATATAATTCTCTGTGCATTTGCTATTATTATATTTAACTCACTTTAAATTTATTAATTTTATAATTATTGTAGCTGGAGTTATAATCGCTTCGTTCGGGAGTTTTTCCAGTAGTAAGCACTTCCTATAGTGGTAATCGAATTATAACCACTTATGCGACACATTCCTGGTGCTTATCTAATTAATTTCTGACACACTTGAGACATTTTGCCAGTGACAAAGTGTTTATGTTCTTGTACTCTTTGGTGGGATCCTAACGGAATGCCTCAACAGCAAGACTATAATCTCCTTCCACCGAGCGTTGTGGTGACTCTCAACGTTCTGGCCTTGCATACGCGAGGATGCGGGTTCAAATCTTTTGAACCTCTTTAATTTCTCCTTGTTGTTCGTTTGTTAAGTTTGCTCAATATATTCTCTTCCGTTGTGAAGTTACGTGCCTTTCGCTCCTCATCTGTTTCATTTCATTGCTGTTCTTTCTGTTTCAGTCTTTTCGATTCCTATTTTACTTTTTGGTACCTCTCAAATATTAATATTACTTATCACACTACAATTCAACTTAATACACTGCTCACCT
>JARYHS010008074.1:216062354-216105551 GCA_031002005.1 Vandiemenella viatica | reverse complement strand
ACCAATTAGCGCTTAGATAAATTAAAATTATAAATTTTAATAATTTAAAATAATGAAAATAATTTTTTTAAATGTTTAAAAATCAACTTCATAGACTTCATTTATAAAACTGAAATTTCAGTTTATATAAATAAATAAAAAATAAATATTAATTTTTCTTTTATTATCAATTAAGTAATTTTGTAATAAAATGTAAATTAAATATTTTACAATCGTTTGTCCTTAATTTTAACTCTCCGTAACTCTTCACCAATTACATTTGAATTTCCAAATCGACTAAAATGTTTTTGTTTTTATTTGTGAATATTAATTTGACTACTTTAGGAAGTTTAGAATAACATTAATCCAACAAACTATAATTACTAAGTCACAGCAACGCGTGACCGGGTTAGCTAGTACTGTTGTAAGTTTTGGTCTAGGAGAAAGAAATGAGCGAGGAAGCAGGTTGCTAGAATTTTGTGAAAGATATAAGCCAGTAGTGGCAAACACACTGTTTAAGAACCATGCAAGACGAATATACTCCTGGAAACTTCCTGGGGATACAGACAGATATCAGCAAGATTATATCATGGTCAAACAGAGATTCAGGAATCAAGTTCTAGACTGTAAAGCGTACCCAGGAGCAGACATAGACTCTGACCATAATTTGATAATAATGAAGTGCAGGCTGAAATTTAAGCGAATATAGAAGCAGTATAAGCAGAACAGACTGGAAGTGAATAAACTGCAACAATCTAGCAC
The DNA here is from genome assembly GCA_031002005.1 of Vandiemenella viatica. Taxonomy (NCBI): domain Eukaryota; kingdom Metazoa; phylum Arthropoda; class Insecta; order Orthoptera; family Morabidae; genus Vandiemenella; species Vandiemenella viatica. The sequence goes on along the minus strand of JARYHS010008074.1, from coordinate 216,104,810 downwards.
AAGAGAAAAATTTGCAGAAATGGTAGACTTAGGTTTAAGAAGTAACTCTGAAGGGAGCTCAACCGAGAATGAATGGAATGCATTAAAGACCGAAATAATGAAAGCTGGTAAAGAAACATTATTCTTTAGGGAACAAGCTGCCCGGAAACCATGGATCAAAGAAGAAATTTTGGAGCTGGTGGATCAGAGGAGAAGGTACAAAAATGCTCAGGATGAAGCAGGAAGGGAGCAGTACAGACAATTTAGAAATCAAATAAATAGGAAATGCAAAATAACAAAAGAAAAATGGCTACATGAAAAGTGTGAAGAAGTAGAAAAGGAAATGGTCGTAGGTAAAGTAGATGTTGCATATAGAAAGATCAAACAGAATTTTGGAGAAATGAAGAAAAGAGGTATGAACATTAGAACTGCCGAAGGGAAACCTCTTTTAAGCTCAGAAGATAGAGCTAACCGATGGAAGGAATACATTGAGAAACTGTATGATGGGGACGACTTGAACAATAGTGTATTGGAAATGGAAGGCGATGTCGACATTGATGACTTAGGAGATCCTGTTTTGAGGACAGAATTTAATAGAGCTCTGAATGACTTGAAAGCAAATAAGGCAGTTGGAATTGATGAGATCCCTGCAGAACTTCTTAAATCCTAGGAGAGGAAGGAATCGAAAGACTATTCAAGCTGATATCAAAAAGTTATGAAACAGGAGAAATTCCAACTGATTTTAATAAAAATATCATCTTAACACTTCCAAAGAAAGCACAAGCCGACAAATGTGAGAATTATCGCACCATTAGTCTAACAACACATGCTTCAAAAATACTGACCAGAATAATATACAGAAGGATGGAAAGGGTAGTAGAAGAGATAGTAGGTGAAGATCAGTTTGGGTTTAGGAAAAATCGCGGTAAAATTGAAGCAATTCTGTCTTTAAGATTAATACTTGAAGGGCGGATCAAGAAAAACAAAGATACTTTTATGGCATTTGTTGATTTAGAAAAAGCTTTTAATAATGTTAGGTGGGACAAAATGTTCAAAATTTTAAAGAAGTCAGGTCTAAAGTATCGAGATAGAAGAATACTCTATAAACTATATAAGAATCAAGTGGCTATAATAAAAGTAGAGAATAACGAGAGACATGCATCAGTTAAAAAGGGTGTTAGACAAGGTTGTAGTCTATCCCCATTAATATTCAACCTGTATGTAGAAGAAGCAATGAAGAAAGTCAAAGAAAAATTTCCATGTGGCATAAGTTTTCAGGGAGAAAAAATCAGTATGCTACGATTTGCTGATGACATTGTCGTGTAAGCAGAGAGGGCTGAGGATATTGAGAAGTTACTGAATGGCATGAACAAAATACTGAACGAAGATTTTGGACTGAATATAAATCAAAGCAAGACTAAAGTGATGAAATGTAGCAGAAATGATACCATTACAAGTAGATTAAATATAAAAATAGGATCGAATGCAATAGGAGAAGTAAGTGAATTCTGTTACTTGGGAAGTAAAATTACAACCGATGGCCGAAGCAGGAATGATGTTAAAAGCAGAATAGCGCTAGCAAAAAGAGCCTTATTGAAAAAGAGGACTCTTTTAGTTTCAAATATTGATCTAGGAATTAGAAAGAACTTTTTAATACTCTTTTTGTGGAGCACAGCACTTTATGGTAGCGAAACATGGACTTTAGGAATACCGGAAAGAAAGAAACTTGAAGCATTTGAAATGTGGTGCTACAGAAGAATGCTGAAAATTAGGTGGACAGACAAAGTAAGAAATGAACGAGTTTTAGAAATGATTGGTGAGAAAAGAAGTTTATGGAAGAAGCTTACAGGAAGAAGAGACAGGCTGGTAGGTCATATTTTGAGACATGCTGGATTGGTTAATTTGTTAGTGGAGGGAACAGTCGAAGGTAAGTACTGTAAAGGTAGAAAGAGATTAGAATATATGAAGCAGATAATTGAGGACGTGGGCTGTAAGGAGTATGTAGAAATGAAGAGGTTAACACAGGATTGGAAGGGATGGAGGATTGCATCAAATCAGTCGAAAAACTAACGACAGCAAAAAAAAAACAAAACAAACAAAAAACAAGCAAATACACTTAAAATCTTGTTTTACTATAAGGTGTCTGGTATCTTGTGGTCTTCATTATGTTACTGCTACAATTCACTATACTTAAAATCTCACGACGGAAGTCACTATAAGTTTATTAAAACTAAGGAAATGCAGCGAAATGATAACTGCTGTTGACGCAGCACGGCGCACGAATGATTTTACACTAACTCTATTACAGAGAAACGCAATTATTTTAACTCCAGTTTGCTTGTTATTTTATTTTCCACTTCCGATCGGAAAGGATCTAGAGACATCGGCCGACTGTTACAAAGGAGCCTAATATGAACTCACGAGGGAGAGAGGGCATGTGCCCTACTCGCGTTTTAGAACAGGATTGAGATCCAGAGCATTTAACCCAGTGTTTGTCAACCTGTGGTGTGGTCCGCGGAGATGTTTCAGGCGGTCCGTAGGCAGAATATTAAAAACTTGCATAACATAATCGAATTATGTAATGCTATAAACGGGTATAAACTATAAGCCAACTTTTCAAAAGCCACGAATATTTCAACGACCATGCAAAAAATATGGCATTTGCAGGATGTGAATAGGATAGCACTGATCCTGCAATAAATAGTCTGTCCATTTCCAGCTGGCATCGAAAAGAGCGCCGTGCGTTTAAGGATTAAGCAAATGATCGTTTCCTGAGAGTCTTGTAGTACGTGTGAGGTACCGTATTACGTTATAAGACTGGTTACTTAAGAGCAGTCAAGTACATAAACATAAAAAGTGTAATTTCTAGCGTATTTTATGGTATAATGTAGCTATCACATTATAGTAACATTATTAGGTCTACTCATTTTGTTACCGCTTGGTCAATATGTAATTAACTTTTAGTAGCTCACATACAGTTTCACAACTCTGTTTCCGTAGAAATTCAAAACAAGCTATTAGATTTATCATGTTATAATGGAGCAATAAAATAAGATGTTAACAATATACACAAAGATAAAAAAATTAGGCCCATGTATGTTAGTGGTCCGCAGCTCTATTTTTAACAATTTACTGGTCCTAGGGTTGAAAAAGGTTGAGTAACGCTGATTTAACCTATTGGAGGAATGCTCGTATTGCCATCTGTCTGTGATACGTACAACTTTTGTTCTGTAGGGTAAGTGTATTTTTGTTTGTGAAATGTGGCGCTTATGAGGTGGAACTAGGGACCGTCCCAGCATACGCCTGGATTGTGGGAGAGCGCAATCAGGACTGCCGGTACGCGGGGACACAACTGGAACCTGCTCCCGTTGGACCTCCCCGATCCACTGTGGTGGCGTGCAGCCACACTGGCGGGTTTTGTTAATTTATTATACACAAAAAAATCGAATCAAAATCTAATGATGACTTTGCAGTCTTATCGTATTAGCAAAAATACGATTGAGTATGGACATAGATTTGAATTTTCTTTACAATACCAGTAAGCATAAAACGAAAAGTAAAAGTAAACTATGATGTCACTAAGACTCTAATAAAGTAGTAAATGGTTTTTTATCTTGTTATTGCTATCAGCTGATCATCAAATTTACGTCAGAGTAATATGCTAGTTAATACAATAGGAAAAATATAAAAATATTAATTTCCTAATGTTACATACTGATTGCAATTTTAACAGGTTTTACTATAAGCAGATATTGATTTACGAAGCAATACCTTGTATTTATAGTATCAGAAGTATATACATTGCTGCAAAAGAATTGTGCTAAGTAAATTTAGAAACCCGAACAAGAGTGACAAAGAACATAATGAAATCGACAATGAGAGTAACTATGGCGAAATATAATGAACGATAGAAGACTTGGCGTGCTATTCAAGATTAGATTTTTGAATTTGAAGCGTGGCAGATTTCACCATCGTCGTGTGATATATAATAATGATATTTGATAAGGAATCAATTACTAACAAATTCGCAAAATTGTATAGCAAGTATACGTGGTCGCTCAAAAACAACACCTAATTTAAGTCCTTGTGTGTTAATGCTAGCACAAGTAATGACACAAAAAACATTGAGAAATCAATACGAATTAAATACTGTCACGGTAAGCAACATTGAGTTTGTTAGAGGACGGAAAGGACTGGAGGAAAGGAATGGGAAGGAAAAGAGCCATGGCCTTTTCAAAGAACCATCTGAGCATTCGCCTGTATTGATTTGGAGAAACCATGGAAAACCAAAATCTTGATGGCCCGAGGGAGATTTCAACCCGAAGGCAAGGCCAACCGCTCACCTAGCACGTTCAGTGCGACCCATGGAGTCGTGGCTTTCACGACCTTCGTTTTGCACATAGATCCCATCTAGCGAATCTGCGAACAGACGGAGACAAAAAGACAAAACAGAAATTCAACAGGGAGCTTTTAATAAAACGTTAATTACCTAACTAAATAACACAGCGAAAAAAAATATTATTAGTGATTAGGGTGAAGTCTGCCTTTCAATGAACGAAAACTGACATAAAGTACAAGATGAAATTTTACTTGTTGTCCCATTTATTTATATTCGCTTTACGATTCATGGATGGAAAGGCTAGTAGATGATGAATTAGTGTTATGCCTAAGCTTTAAACTTTTAATGTTTTTTTTGTTGTATAAATTTGTTAATGAGAAGAAGATGTTTTTATAAATCATGATTTTAAGAAGTTGGTGATTAATGTAGTATCTCTGAAGAAGGTAGATAAAACAGATTAGTGAAAGTGTATGAATGTTACATAATATCCAAGACTTCTGTTTGTTATTTCGAAACACTTTTGGTTATAATCTTTAGCAAAATTTCTTTCCTGTGCTGGAAATTTAGATTTTCGCAAACCAAGTAAACTTAAATCGAGTGGTTTTTAGCAAAATTCCACAATTCCCATGGCTAAGCCTAGCTTAGCACGGAATTCCAATCAAGGAACGTCAACTCTAAACGCTCAACATTTCTCGTTAGACCGAGCGCGGTGGGTGAGCGATTAACGCTCTGACCTCGCATTCGGAAGATCCCCGTCCGGGCATCCATATTTGGGTTTTCCATGGTTTCCCCAAATCACACCAGCCGAAAGCTTCCTTCAAAAGGCCATGGCTGAAGTCCTTCCCGTTCCTAGTCTCCAGTCCTTTCTTGCCTCTAATGACACCGACGTCACCAAAGCGTAAAACCATAACAAAAAAATTTCTCGTTAGCCTCCTCTGCTGTCTTCTTTCTTATTTTTGATAGAAACTGCTACAGACATATACTCTTCGCTCGCCACCACTGATTGTGACGTTCTAACAGCCTCTACTTCGTGCTTCGGCTCCCTGTATGCAGTCCATTCAACTCCTAAGTTCTGCTGAAAATTGAGGAAAAAATAATGGCTCATCGCATAATTACTGCGACTCTCCCGCGTACAGAATGGTGAAAAACTTACTCCTACACAACTTTCAGGTTTATTTAAATACCTTCCTCTAATGTGGTCATGTCATTGGTATTTTTTTAATGTCGCAACTGCTATCAAATCGAAGCATCAGCTATTTCATAGGTGTTGCAATGTTCTCGAGTAGATGCAGCTTCGAGAGGCGAGATGACTGCACATTTCGTAACTCTAAAATTTCTACCATCCAATATCTCCAAGCTTCTAACACGTTACACCATTTGCTAAAAAACCTATTAAGATTCACATTTTTAAAGCTCTTTTATCTCAACAAGGTGTTAAAATCATATTTCTGGCGTCCGCTCTACACAATAGACAATAAAACCTTCAAAAATGGTGCCAAATTAAAAAGGAACAGTGCAGTAAGAACACACAGTGCACCTTCTTCATCCCAGCGTTTGTCCCTTCTTTGAAACAGAATGGATCTTTGTTCATTAGGAATACGTTACAAAATTAGACTTAGCATTGGGCATGGGGGGAAGCGAAAGAATCACCATTTGTTTGTAATCCATCTAAGTTTTGAACCTAATTGTATGCTAATCAGCTTTCCAAACATGTAGATTTTGAGGCGAAGATTTTGGACTGTGACTCCCGTTTACCTATAATGATCAGTGATAAACTTATACGCCCGTAGAGCATAATTCAATTTGTAAAATTACCAAAATGCAGTAAAATATCTTCTTTCTCTAAAATCAAGAGGGCCTTTGCATAAGGTCATCAGCAATTCGATATCCGGCACAAAAATTATCTTCAACATATGGTAAGGCAAATACAACCACAAAAAATAGGTAATAAAACTAAAAAAACTGTGATAATTAGTATGCGCATAAATCTCATGCTAAGAGAATAATGGTTTTTCTTTCCTCTTGTAGTCAATATCTAAGATAATTTTGGTTCATCTTGACTTTAAATAAATAAAGCACTGCAGGTGATCTGTAAAGTTTCTAGTCTCGGCTACACACAGAGACGCAATTGGTAAAACACGTTTCATATATGTTCGAGAAAATTTGATAATCATTTCATTCTATGAACAAAAATATCTTTCTTACTATGGATTGCATATTTATTTATTACTAGCTGACCCGGCAATGCTTCACTATTGCTGGACTTGAGTAGGCACATAGATTAAATGAAAAAAATATTTACATATAAATTAAACGCCCTGTATATATTACGTAAAAACTGATTACAAATTGCTCGCAGAAATCATGATATAGTGGATAATTCAGTTGTTTCATTCTGTGAATACCACTTTGATGTAGTAAACATTTACTATTAATAACTTACAATGTAGACAAAATATTTAAATGATTTCATAATACTGCTGTTGTCAGTGGCAAGACGTAACATTTTCAAGTAATAATTCAATTCTAATACAGCCTGGACCAAATTTTTCAGGCAGAAATTAGGTTCTAATACAGCCAGGGCCAGCAAGACATCGTTAAATATACTTGGAAAAGTATTTCTAACGTTGTCTAGCATTTAAATGCTGCAGTATTAAGACGCCAATTCATTGAGGAATCGCGATCTCCAGTAATCCCCTACTAACTTAACCTAACTTCACATCATCATCAAAACATCGCAAATTACAATTTGATTATGAATTCTTGTAGAACTCGACTAAATAAATCGAAAATAAATAATATAATTTTTGATATCTCGCTTTGTTTTCGAGTTTTAGCATGTTAAAAATCAGTTATAGGTAGTATATTACTCCATGTACTTTTGGCGACGTTTCTTCTGACCCAGGCCGTATTTCAACCATAATAACATTCAATAGGAGAAAGTAAAACATGTATAGGTAATTTCCGCCGCGAATATATAGTGGTATTGGGAATTTTTATTCAGGTCCAGGCCGGATTTCACCCTAACCTCCACAATTTTGACATACAATACGTCGAGAACTAAGCTAGATATCAAGAAAATGTATCATTTGTTTTTGATTTGTCTCGTCGAGTTACATTATGGGGAAGAGGGGAGGGTTTTTAAATATTTGTTTTTTGACAGGAACCATTTTTGCCTAAATTATAGGGTAAAAACGTAATGGGGTTGGAAAGGGGGAGAGGGGATTAATATTAGGAAACCATACGTAGGCAGTATTTTTCTGTTTGTTTCAAAGTATAAGTATACAAATTTTTATCTAAATCGGATGTAAAATGTGGTTTGCCTAAATTATGGGGTGAAAACGTAATGGGGTTGGAAAGGGGGAGAGGGGATGAATATTCGGGAACCATACGTAGGCAGTATTTTTCTGTTTGTTTTAAAGTAAAAGTGTACAAATTCTTATCTAAATCGGATAAAAAATGTGGTTTGCCTAAATTATGGGGTGAAAACATAATGGGGTTGGAAAGGGGGAGAGGGGATGAATATTCGGGAACCATATGTTGGCAGTATTTTTTTGTTTGTTTTAAAGTATAAGTGTACAAATTCCTATCTAAATCGGATAAAAAATGTGGTATTGCCTAAAGTATGGGGGTGGATATGGGGCGAGGGGATTAATATTCGGAAACCGTATGTAGGCAGTATTTTTATGTTTGTTTTAAAGTATAAGTCTACAAATTCCTATCTAAATCGGATAAAAAATGTGGTTTTGCCTAAACTATGGGGTGTTATAGGGAATAGGGGGCGACTTTTTGGAATTTTTTTTTCGCAGGAACCTTCGCAGGCGCACACTCGAAAACTCTCCAAAGTTTCATTGCAATCTGATAAATGGTACAGGAACGCATAGAAGACGAACATACAAACAAACATTGATTTTTATATATAAGATTACAGCTTGCTATAACTGAAATCAGCTTGCGTGATAAAGATATTTTTAGACCACCTTATATATATATATCTCTCTTTCTTTCCAAACATCCCTTCAGAACATAGTAAGGGGAGATGCTAAAGATTCCCAACATCTATGTGTTCTTGGACTTCTTCGTTATATGTAACAGCAAAAATCTTTTCACTTTAATCCTGAATCACATCGAAGGCTGTGACAAGACTTGTGTAACTTTCCAAACATTTTTAAACCGCAGACTTTATGCTTATTTATTTTGATGAATCTCCTAATTAATATCAATTTTCATAATAATAAGTTACAACTGACTCATGCTACGTGTCTTAATTAATTGGCAATCAGCTCCATTGGAGACAAGATGGTTTTTGCACATGTCTGGAAACTTTTAAACACCAGCGTATTTACCTATGTAAATAAAATCCAAATACCACTCAAAGCCTACAAAACTGAAACTTGGCATGCGTTGTTTCCTTGGCTTCTTGGTGCTTGCAAAGAAAAGATTTTTGAAAATTCAATCCCTAAAGAAGTGGAAATTGGTGTGAAAGAATGTATGCGAATTTCCAAGTAATTAGAGAAATGAAAATTTTAATTTATACTTTTAGATATAAGTGAAAGAACAAATATTTGAGCCTTTTTGGAAAATAAACCCATAAGGGGTGAAATGGGTGTAAATTTTTGCATGGAAATTTCGAAATACAGTGCTTACAAAACTTATACAAGACTTCTTCAAAGATTTGAGCAAACAATCGAATCTAAAATTATAGTAAGTTTTTTTCTGTATCCACAAGCGCCGTATATGTTTCCTTGTTCTTCTTGATACCTTATTTGATTATTATTCTAAATTTAATTTTTTTCATCCACTAAGAAGGCTGTAACATAACAGCGACCTTCCGCCAGTGCAAGTAACGCTAATCCTACGCAGTAATACGAAGAGTATATTGAGTTTGTTAATGAGTTCAGCTCGAGTCTAACAAGTTATAGAGGCTCGCGTGGAGCGAGGGCGTATTATTATTCACCTGCGATAGCGACAGCGCGGAGTCAAAATTAGGTTATTTACCAGTTTAATTAATTGTAATGAGTAGATCATTATCAGTTGTATGGATAGTTGGAGCGCAAGAGTGGTTTTGTTTGTGAGTGATTGTGTTGAACTATGGAAGCAAACTTTCGACAGTAACATACTTTGATGCATGTGCACGTGTACTACACAAGCTCCGCCCACGGAAATGCTATTCCGGTTATTTTTGGATGCCCCCTCGTACAGTAGGTTATTTATCCACTTTAAGAATCTGCGTATTTGGATCGAGAACTTCTGATAGCTGAATCCTAATTTTGGTGGTGGTTGGTGGGGGGGGGGGAGGGGGGGGCGGACAAAACGGTTTTTTGTGTGTGTGTTGAGAAGAACAGTATTACATACTCTGAACTTGTGTGGCTTCTCTGTGATAATTTCCGCACACACTTCCAGGAGCCGACTGCCAACTCTACCTGGCGACAGAGGCATTATCAACCTTTTTTTAAATTTCCTTTAACTAATTACTCAGAACTTTTCAAATAATCATGTAATTCAACCCCACTAATTAAGAATACCCTTATCGGAAATAAAATAAATATTTTCAATTTCATTCTTAATCAACTGTGAAATGCCGTAATATCATTAAAATAGAATAAGTATAAGTGTGAAAAATCGATTTTTTATATTTTTGATTAAACCAAAACCCTTCCTGGGCGACTCTCATACAGAGTACTCAGATGTGGCCCGATACAATTCGCCAAATCAGCTGGCAGCATTTACCCCCACGGAATAGCGGATATGAACCGAAAGATGCTCTCTGGTGTTGCTATACTCTAGGTTACCTTGTTTTCGATAAGGTTGAACAGTGGAAGAATAGTTCAGTATACTGCAGGGCAGTAAAAACTTCCTTTCGTACGTGATAAAGGTAAAGGCTAGTGTGTTCGTAACGATCCGGTGACAGGGTTTTCACTGGTTGCGCATTCCGCCCCTATTGTAGCTCCCTTAACTTAACCCGGTAATTCAACCGGGTATAGGAGACCTGCAGTTTTATGTTAATCCGAACCACGGAAGCATTCTGGCGTACTTCACATTACATAGCAAGCTGTGTCAGAGGTGAAAGTCGGGTTAAGGTCCTTTGATTCGTATGTGATAGGCCTTATGGAGACAGAAAAATTTATATATTAGTTTGTTGTAGCCCACCCAAGCCCTGCACACGGTTAACCAAAGTCTCACACACAAATTCTCATCACATCATTAGCGGAGATGCAACAGTTCCCAAGTCCGTTACGTTTGAATTGATACCGCCTTTTGTTAGTCCTCCAGCATAAAGTTCTTCTGATCCGCTAACGCTAACTTTCTAACTTTTGTTGCTTGTGATTGACGTTCTTTTTAAAAGCTGCCATTTATGTATGTGAGCTCAGGCAGGACGTGATCTAGTGTCCCCCGCCGAAACTGCACGTTTGTTGCGTAGAGATTCCTGGAATGTCCCGCATTACATGCAATATGTTATATTTACCCATTGCTGCTTGGTTTACCACACAGTCTCATATTCCAGTTTTGTTAAATCACAAGTGTGAAGATAATACTTCTATTAAATGCTAGAATCTTTCCCATTCGTGACAACAGTAGAATATTTTTTTAATTGCTTCCTCTACCAGAGATTTTAGCAGTTCTGCAGGAATCTCATGAAACCTTCTAGTTTACATGAGTTCAAATCATTCTAAGCTTGGTTCTTAAAATATAATCACATCATCAATGTCATTAATTCCTCTATTTTGAAAACTCTGCTGTTCAGGTCATCGCATTCTTAAACTTTTGTACACATTTTTTTTAAAAATATCCTTTAGCTTCATGTACTCAGCTTAAAATAAGCTTCCTATGTTGTAATTGCTTTCCCCATTTCTCCAAATAGCGTTTGAATATCCTTCTAGTCGCATTTATTTTACCTACTACAATTTCCTTCTCCACGTCCTCTAACTTTTTTTGCATATCCTATTCGAGATTTCCTACATATCTAAACTACTCTCTCACTGCTCCATATCGAGAATATTTGTGCCGACTCCTCTGAACCAACAAATCAAAATTTAAGATTTCAGTTCCACCTTGATTCTCTTTTTGTCTTTTTTTATTATTATTATTATTTTAAAAAAGCTGTAGATATCGTCTTATTATTCAGTTGAATTTCTTTCAGAGTTATTTCTTAGACCCGAATTCGTAATATGTGGAAATTTTTTTTCAAATTAGTTTGTTTACTTCAAGTCTTTTTTTCGGTGCATGTTTTTTGTTCTGCTAGGAACTTCTTACCTTTAGAAAGTTCTCAGTTTGGTCCTGTCTTTGTCTTCAAATTTTCCCATGTCCTCTTCTGCTTGCAGTTCCTGCATAACCGCACGCTATGAATCTTACAATAACAGTTTTCGGGTGAAGCATGGACACAAATGTGTGGGTAAATTATATTAACAGAATCGATTTTATTCGTGCACACGGCAAAATGTTATTTATTGTCATAGGTGAAACATGATTCAGTGTAACAATAGCAGTCTATAAGCACTGTCAACTAATCGTCTTAGTACATATCGTGTTCATGATGGAAATGTAGAGATTTTGGGCAGATAAGGAATGGCTGCCCACGATACTGAGTTTCAGGATGATTTTTATATTTTCAAGACTGAGTATCAAGTCTGCTGGCCTCTCCGTACCTTAGTACCAATTGGGATCACTAGTATCTTCTCTACCATCCAACACCTTTTCCTTCTGTCTCCAAGGGTGTAGAACAAATTCAAAACGCTTCGTGGAATAATTCCAAAAGACCGCCCAGGGCATAATTCACCAAACCAGTTATGCCACACTGAACATTTTGGGAAAGTAAAGGTGCGAAATCAAATCTTCGAAAATCATGTCATTGTAATTTGGAGTCCCCAAGGGATTATTCGGCCGCCTCTTATAGTGGCTTCGTATCCTAACCCGGTAATCCAACAGCGAACCACGGAAGCGTTCTGTGTACTTCACATTACACAAGCCTTTGAAAATCCCAGCCGAGTCCGGGATACGAACTGGGAACCTTTCGATCTCTAGTCAAACGGCTTCACCACTGAACCAACAGACCTCTCAGTAAAGGTGCAGACTGTGCCTCTTTTCCCAAATTTCAATCTGGCAGTTGTTTTCGGAGCCTATATCAGCTCCCTAGTTTACTTTAAAGTTTATTGTGTAAAACTAGTTAACAACGATATAATATGTTTAATACCTACCTGCATTTACTAGAAGTTTTCCTGCGAATATTATTATTCTACTAGTTTAAATGCCCGTCAAAAATGACAGGTATCACCTACAGCGATAATAGAAATTTGTTCTGGATAGTTTCTAAGGAAAAATCTATAACGATAGTTACTATATTTTTATCGATATTTTTCGTGATATTAGTAAACTATCTCTGATAAGATTCTCGGAATATACTTTTTAAATAACTCCATTTGATTTCATTTGACACAACTTCTTATTGTTATGAAAAAGTTTCTAAGTAAAGTATAACTTAAAAAACGAATATCTATTATTTAATTAATTAATTTATTTATTAATTACCTACGTTTCAAGTAAAATTTCTCTGAGTTTTAATAAACTTCCCTGTTTGTTACCTTCTGTCAAAAGGAAAAAAAAATTAAAAAAAAAGAAAAAATCGTCAGATGTTCTACTACTTACATGAATTTCCGCATTTAGTCGTAGTAAATAAACAAAAAGCAACGTGTAAATGTAAACGAACGAACTTCTTAAATATCTGTTACGGATTACATTTTTTTTTATCTCTATTCTTCGTATTTTTGTGCTTACCTCCGCAACAGACAATTAACTTTTAGCTGCCCTCGCAGTTACACTTTCATTTAACAATATAACTGCAAATAAAATCACTTTCTGTCATTATTTTCAAATTTACACTTCTCTTTGACAGTATAAACGCAAATTAAGCCAGTGCAGTTATTCATCTGAATTTTCCTAGTTAGCCAGTTATCTAACACTTCGAGCACTATCGAGACACTGAGGTGAGCCCAGTATCCATGCACAACGTATTTTATTAAAGTGGTTGCTTCTAAAAAAGATGTTTGCTAATATTCGTTTATATTTTCTCTAAGTTATAGTGAAGCGCACCTACGCCTTTTGTTTAATACGAAAAAGCACTAGAGAAGACTAGAGACCAGAGACACTAGAGAGAGGGAAGACTTTTTTTTTTGCTACTGGTTTTCCGCCAAGTCGACGTCGAAGTCATTAGGGGCTGAAAGAACTAGGGGCATGGAAAGGGAAGGAATTCTGCCATACCATTTTAAGGAACCATTCCGCCATTCGCCAGGAGTGATTTGGGGGAATCATGGAAATTCCAAATCTGATTGGCCGGACGGGAATTCAAACCCGTTTCTTACTGAATGCTAGGCCAGAGCGTTTCGGTTCACCCACCACGCTCGGTGGGTAGCGAAGAATACCACAGCACGATTCAGTTTCTGCAATTACACTTAATATCACATTCTTGGACGTGAAGTATCTCGTTTGTACTTTACTGTAATGTACCTACTTTTGCAGTAATGTTATTTTACGACTTCCCGCGAGTAATATAAATAAAAACTCGGTGTATATCTTACGTACGAGGCCAAGTGTACTTAGCATCGGCGACATTCATGCTCTCACGCTGTTGAATTAGTGACCATAAGAAAACATACAGCAATCAGAGGTAACTAGCTAAGTGTATTTGCAATGAATATACAGTAGGTAATAATCTCTATGTTGATGTCAGAAGGTGGTGGTGTCATTTGCCGAACTATTTGAACCGTATATAATTACGAAGTCTTTCTCGGCGTTGAGAATACAAATAATGCTCTCGGGTGACTAGTCACCACAGCACAGCACAGCACAGCGTCATCGGTATGGCTTACGCCATTTTGTTTGATGCAGTATCAGGGAACACCCTACGACTGCTGTCTGGATTGCTTTTTTTGTACTGTCTTTTTGTCTAAATCATCAGTTGTTACGGTTGCCTGTAGTTGTCTTGAGTGGCATAAGGGCGGTGATCAGCTGCGTGAGCAACGTAACCACCACCGTGAGCTGATCGCTGGGTCCGGTACGGCAGTGGCAGTGGTCGGCAGGTCGACCTTCTCAGTGGCGTGGTGGCTGCCGACTGGACCCAGGAGCCGTCGTGGGCTGGTCTTGACGACGCGGTGCGGCCCGCGTATGGAGCCCGCGCGTAGTCGCCGGTCTGGCGGTGTGGGGTGGCTTGCTGGAGCGTGTCTCCTGCTGGGCACTCCTGGGCGCCGTGGCAGCTTTGGAGCGATGTTTCGCCCTAAGCTGCTTCTTCAATTCACAGCCAGAGAAGCAGGCTGCATGGTCAAGTCCGCAGTTACAGCAAACTGCCTCCTCTCTGGCTGTGGTACATTCAGTCGCACGATGATCAGCCCCACATCTGGTGCATCTGCGCTGGTTTTGGAAGTCCCTCGCCTCGTGCCCATGGAGCTGGCAGTTGAAGCATTGACGGAGCTCGGGAGGAGAGGGCTTCTTCTTGTTGGCCCTCTTAACCCTCGCTCTCGGCTGTGCCTCAACAGCTGCAGGCGCAGGGACCGGTTGGCTCGGCGGGCTGGGCTGCTCCACGGTGCAGCTGACGCCCATGTCGCTCAACATGGCGGCGGCTCTCGTCATGTCCGAGGGGCAAGAGGCTAAGATGGAGATGCCTCCTTCAGCCGGCCAGCAGAACAGCGGCAACTCTGTAGCCAGCAGAAGCTGAACATACAGGCTGCCACAGTTCCCTTCATATGGCACCACCAATGGCTGGACTGGTCCCTCCTCAGTGGCTCGTAGTGCCTCCCCTTCCTTCTGGGATGGCGTGGGCGACGTTGGGGTTTCGCCAAGTACCTCCTCGTCGTCCCTGGCGGGGCTGGTTGGCGTGGACGGCTCAGCAGCTTTGAGGCCAGGTGCCTCCTTCTCCGGAGCCGGCAGCCTCTCTGACTCGGCGGGAATCTTGCTTCCAGCAGTCTGCCAGTCCTCCGTCGCTGTCGTTTGTTGTCTTCTGCGCTGCCGCTTCAGTTTCCCGTTTAGCTTGCGGAAAAACTTTTTCGCGCAGAAGTCCTTGTCGAAGACCAGCGGCATTGAT
This sequence comes from Vandiemenella viatica, assembly GCA_031002005.1. Lineage (NCBI taxonomy): Eukaryota > Metazoa > Arthropoda > Insecta > Orthoptera > Morabidae > Vandiemenella > Vandiemenella viatica. The sequence continues at coordinate 216,089,421 of JARYHS010008074.1, read as the reverse complement.
GCTAGGGCCGCCGGGCGCTTTAGTCCTTTGGCCTCAGCATCGTCATGGATGACGCTGACTTCCTCATCGCAGTCCCCAGAGATGATCAGTACTCCATACAAGTCCTCAGTCCTTGCTGGTAAGGACCATCCGTACTTCAGGCCGGCATGAACGACCCAGAGCGACCAGGACGTGAAGTTGTACTTCCGCTGCAGTTCTCTGAAGAGACTTGGTTGCGGGCGTTCAGCTAGATTCTTCAAGTCAACGCGAAAAGCGAACTTGTCGCGATCGCGAAGACCCTCCAAGTAAAGCTCATCGTTCTCTGCTGATTCGTCGACTGCCGTCGAATCAGCATCGCTCGCTGCTGCAGACCTTGAAGCGCGCTCACCCTCCATCATCTTCTGCTGGCCCCCCAGTACCTTTAGTACCGACTAGTCACCCGAGAGCATTATTTGTATTTGAACCGTCCTTCTCACGGTTCGATATTTTTGCAGCCCGTCGCCGTGTTCTCTTTGCTTTTGTCAGGACCTGAGTCGATTCCCGCTGCGCTGGTGTTTATATCGTTGCCCTGGCACAGATAAAAGGGGCGGCTCGGTGGCTCTCGGGCAGTGAGTGGTGTGGCGTCGCGGAGGTCTTGTGCTCCGCGGTTCGGTGTATGGGGGCCTTGTGCTTGCGTTTCTGTTACCCTTCTAGTTGTCTCGGAACTTGTCTGCAGCTCTAAGGTTACAACGGGCTCCCCTGATTGAAACTTCCTGGCAGCTTGGCTGTGAGAGCGATCGCTATTGCTTCTGGTTCTGTGTTCATGGTCGCTCCTCCTTGGGCCGGTTGTCGGTGTTGTGGACAGTTAGTTGTACGGCGCCCGTTACCCAGTGATCCACAACTGTGCACTAAGTCTACCTCCAGGTATCTGATTGTAAGGCTCGTGTTCTATGCTTCCTGGTCCAGTTATGGACTGGCACATATGTGGTTGAATTGTGCTTGATTCGAATTGCATGGAATTACTGTGTAATGTTACATGTGAAGGGTGGCTGATGATGGTGTAAACCGTAACAAATCGGTGAATTATGGATAGTATGTTCTGGTGTTTCTTAAGCTGTTGCGCCACTATCGCCTTAACTAATAATTGTGTGCGCTTAACCACATCCTAATTTTTCTTAATAATTGTATGCATGATGGTTAATATGGTTTTGGTGTATTTGTTTCATTTGTGAGCGTGATCAAGGCGCTGATCTCCCGGACTCTCCAAGCGCACTCGGTGAGCTCGCCGTGGGGGCATTTGGACGACAGTGTGTTTACTGGGCGCGGCCTACCCGGCGGTGCGGACCCGCAGGTGGAGTTATTTACTTCCACCCGGAACTTCCTACCCAGGCCCAAGTGCGGACCGTGTTATGTCTTATCCCTCAGGGATTTGCAGAAATATTTACTTATTTTGTGTGCATAGTAATTGTAAGGCTATGCTTAGAAATTTATCTGTTGTGAAGTGTTGTGAAAATGTTAAGGGACTACATCCCGCATTGTGATTGGGGTATTGTATCTGGTTTGAAAATAAGTGACATTAGTCTCACTTACATTGCATTACATTCTCTGATATTGTTGAATTGTTTCTTAATAAATGAATTGTTATTATTGAATGATTGTCAAGTGAGAAACGCGTTCCCATCCGGCACCTTCCATTTCCCTGGTAAATTGTTTGGGGGCTGCCCTCCTATTAATACTACCATATCACTATTATTTACCTGACTGACGGTAGTTATGATACCGCTATTGCAAAAGTTTCGTAATGTCCTGCTTATAGAAGCAACGTGTAAATAATTAAGGACAGGAAGGGCTCCTTTGGGGTTAAAAATGCACTTTTTCAGGCTACAAATGTGAATTACATAGCATAAATAACTCGGTCTACTTCATATGTCACGACAGCAACTGCCTGATAGACAGTTATCATGCAACTTTTCACCTATACGATAAGTATGAAGGGGAGAACACTCATTTCATTTGCAAGAAGATTTCGTAATTAAGATGTAATAGTAAAATATCACAGAAATGGTTTCACGCGTCCATAACAGAAAGTTACGCGATCTCTCTGGGTAATGCTAATCAAGCTGGCTAGACTTATTCCTTCCAGAGGTTTCCGTGCACAATAAACATGATCTTTCGTAAATCATTTCATGTGATCTAACCACAGAATGAATTAATAAAGTCATAAAAATGTAAATATTTAATTTTATTGGTATCATGTCTTTTTTGTTTGCGTTATAATGTTTGAAATAAGTCACCACGATACACCGAAAGCAATAAAAAAAGGTGTGAAGTGTAACAATGTGGATGGAAGTCGTTTGTAATAATCGTATTGTCAGCTATAAAGAGTTAGATAATTACCATCGATAACAATTTGTGAGAAAAATTGATTTTTTATTTATTGGGTATACAAATTCAATATTAAGAAGACAATTGTTTAAATTAATTCGACGCTTTACTATATTAACAGAATTGTTACCTTCGACAGCTATTGAAATATGGCTGAAATGCACCATTAATTAATTGTCTATTTACCTTATTGGAGAGAGTAGAACTATCTTAGTTATCATGACAGATTTTTCATGGTCGAAACCTAGTACCTTCAATTCCGAATTTGAAGTGTTGGCTGTGAAGTCACTTCCATTAATTGTGTCCCCAGCGTACAATTTACAGAATCGTCAGATGTGGATCTTTTATGTTGCCCATAGTCTCAAATTTTTAAACCGATGTCCTTTGTTAGCCATATTCCTGCAAAACTTTCTCCACATCTCATTAGATCCTTCAGATCAACGTGTTTCTCTGTAAGACTTTCTTTTTGCAGTTGGTAGTAGACTCTCCTTACCGATAAAAACTCGGTGATACATCTGGACCCCACATATGCAAGGCCGTATAGCGGTTTCATTTCGACTTTCAACAGTCGCGCTTTGTTCTTACAGGAAAATTTTGTCCCGCTGCGTTCGATCAGCAGGAGTTTAGTGACGGAATAATCCTTCTCACACCGTAGGACTACAACTTTAAACCTAACGAAGGTACCCATATCACAGCTCGTTCAGTGTCAGTAAAATTAGTGTTTCATTACATATACCGAAGCGGACAATAAATGGGGAGGATGATCCACCGTGGTACACATGCGAAGTCAAAAGATTACTCAAAAAACAAAGGAGGATACATGCACGCTCAAGAAGGAAGGGGTGTCGCAGCGATTTAGAAACCTTAGCTGAGTTAAGAGGACGTATTAAGAATGTAATGCGCGAGTCATTCAACGATTTTCATTCCAACTCTCTAAGAGTCTCACAGAAAAGCCAAAGAAATTTTGGTCGTATGTACGAAAAGTCAATTGTACCAATATAAAGGGTGTTACAAAAAGGTACGGCCAAACTTTCAGGAAACATTCCTCACACACAAACAAAGAAAATATGTCATGTGGACATGTGTCCGGAAACGCTTACTTTCCATGTTAGAGCTCATATTGTGGACGGCTGTGATACAATACGCCATTCTCCAAGGCTGCATCAGCGCATCAGGGATTCCATGCGACGGAGGGTGGATGCATGTATCCTCGCTAACGGAGGACATTTTGAACATTTCCTGTAACAAAGTGTTTGAAGTCACGCTGGTACGTTCTGTTGCTGTGTGTTTCCATTCCATGTTTAATGTGATTTGAAGAGAAGTAATAAAATGAGCTCTAACATGGAAAGTAAGCGTTTCCGGACACATGTCCACATAACATATTTTCTTTGTTTGTGTGTGAGGAATGTTTCCTGAAAGTTTGGCCGTACCTTTTTTTGTAACACCCTGTATTCCAGCACTAAGTCGTGAAGGTTCCGAGGTTAATGAAAGTCGCGATAAAGCTATCGTACTAAATACTGTATTCAAAAATTCATTTATTGATGAAAATAAGAATAGTATTCCCGTTTTTCCACGCCGTGTCGAGTTGGTGATGGAATCATTACGAATGATACTGCATATATCATAAAGCAATTAGAGCTCCTGAAGTGGGGGAAAGCACCGGGCCTGGATGGAATTCCAGTAAAAGTGTTTTCAGAGTGTGTGGCGGAAATCGGCCCATTTCTGTGTGATATATTCAGTAAATCATTAGAAGAGCGAAAAGTAACTTCAGACTGGAAAATCGCTCACGTAACTCCGATTTATGTGATCCGGAAAACTATCGTCCCATATCTATAACATCTGTTAGTAGTACAGTTATGGAGCATATTATACCTGTATGCTCGAACATTATGAATTTTCCAGATGAAACTAATTTGCTTACAACAAATCAACACGGATTTCGGAAGAAAAGATCATGTGAAACACAGCTGGCCCTATTTACGCACGATGTAATGAAAGTTATTGATGCAGGTTCACAAGTAGATGCCATTTTTTTAGATTTTCAGAAAGCCTTTGACTCTGTGCCACACAACCGCCTTTTAGCGAAGCTACGAGCGTACAGTATATCGGATCAGCTTTGTGAATGGATAAAGGATTTTCTAACTGGTTGATCGCAGTATGTCGTTGTTGAAGGAGAAATTTCTTCTAATCTAGATGTTACATCGGGTGCACCTCAAGGAAGTGTAATAGGACCACTTCATTTCTTAATTTTTATAAACGATCTCGGAGACAAAGTGAAAAGCCTTTTTAGATTGTTTGCTGATGATGCGGTTATTTATAGGGAAGTAAGGAATTTGGCCGATTGCTTAGAAATTCAGCGTGATCTGGATGTTATTTTGGCATGGTGCGCTGAGTGGCAACTCTCACTAAATTGTAAAAAGTGTAAGACAATGAACATAACTAACAAAAAGAATCAGATTATCCAGAAATACTAGGTAAACAGTTCAGTTATTGATATGGTCGATTCTATGAAATATTTGGGAGTAACAGTACAAAGAAACATGAAATGGGACTTACATATTAATACTTTAGTAGGTAGAGCTAATTTTAGGCTGCGGTTCCTAGGTCGAAACTTGAAAAATTGTAATGAACAAACAAAGGAGATAGCGTAAAAATCTCTTGTACGTCCACATTTGGACTACTGTTGTGCCATCTGGGATCCGTTTCATAAGGGGTTGATTGAGAGTATAGAGAAAGTACAGAGAAGAGCCGCTCGGTTCGTAACCGCTTGCTACAGTCCTTATGAAGAACTCATTAGTAGACTAGGCTGGGAGTCTCTGGTAGATAGATGACGCACGTTTCGTATAAACTTATTGGTAAACATGTGTACTCCCACTTTCACTTACGAAGGTAGTGAAATACTTCGTCCACCAACCTATTTGAGCCGGAATGACAGGAAAGATAAGATTAGAGTAATAAGGTGCCGCACTGATTCTTATATGAATTCTTTTTTTCCTCGTACCATTAGGCATTGTAATGCACAACAAAGAGATTAGCTTTGGTGCTGAGCACCCTCTGCCACCCACAATTTTGTGAATTGCAGAGTATATATGTAGATGTAGATTACAGTTGTCACAAAACTAAGAAATATGAACATCCGTATATAACGCGAAATTGATATTTGACACTAAGAACACACTTTAAGTAAAAATTTAGCAGAACGCGATGGTACTAAGTCTTCAACTAACAAATAAATTAAAGATAGTGAAAAGAACCAGCGCTCATACCAATACGACTCAGAAAAAACTGGGTTCGTAACAGTTTTCGCTTCCTATGTTCGGCTATGAGGGAACTGCTACCACAACATTTTTATCTCATTCCTGTAAATTTATTTAACTGCTCTCTTTACTTAATATCAACAACACTAGACAAAAACAACACATTGCTAAAGACGCTCGTTACACCAGGACGGACCGAACCTAGTGCACTTGGAAAGCCAGTCTTAACATTTTAGGTGCAAATGCCTGGATTTCTCGTAGGCGAAAGGATGGACTAGTGACAATTTCATTTATATTTATTGAACTTTAGCCACTTGTTGTAGGAACTAAAACAAATAAGATTTTAGTATATTAATCCTGAGATATTTATTCGTTTGCAACCCCGGTTATCATGATCTGACCACACGTCCGTGCTCATTGTTAAGTGTCGTCTCGATTTTCACCTGCTTGAGGCAGCGGCTTGCTGTCGTCACGAACGGGTTCAGCCAGAAAATTTCATAATGCTTTATCAGTGACATTAAACCGGTCTGTATCCGACTACGTCGTCAGAGAACTTTTTTTTCCCTTTTTTTTTAATAGTTCGGAATTAGTTTCGTGACGCTCGAAATTCGTTTGCGCGGTGCAGCCAGTTTCTAGTTTAAAAACGCATTTACGATAAAGATATGTTTTATTCAAAGACTCCAAAATCGGCAGAAACAACTGTAACATATCATTCACTGAAATCGAAGTTACTTTTAAAGGCGTTGTGGGAAACTGTTTGCAAGTCTGCTTGTATGCGAATCCACTTCTTATTTGTAACAACTGCTGAATGATCCGGTTGCCGAATGACCAGAACTTTCCCGGGAGCAAGTGATCGTATGTTGTATTACAATCATATAGCAGCGAGAAACGCTATGAAAAACGAATATGACCTGGATATCTGTAACTTTCCTGATTTAGCAGTCGACTTACCAAACTGTATTCACACGTATCTCACGCCATCTCTCTTATGGTCAATCACTAAGATGATTTGACACGGTTACTGGAAGTAGACATTATCATGAAACTTCTAATGCTTGTGCGTCATCTTACAGTTCAAGCAAGGTGATAGTCTTTCGGAAGCGCAACATGTCGCTAACAAGCATACCTTTTTGTATAAACACAATTTCTTTTAAACTGAAACATCGATTCGCAAGGATCAAGACAATTCATTGGTTCAGTGAAACCACTGTTTAAGGAATGACATGTAAATCGGAAAACTGACTTATTCACACAATTAGAAATGATAAGACTGAGAAGTCTGAAATTCACGCTGAAAATATCGTGAAAGAACTAAGAAAGCAAAAAAAGCATAAAGGGCTGGTATAGAAAATATTACTACGGATATCTTAAAGATAGCAGGATTTGCCGTTGTACCATATCATGAAACGTTAAATAAATTGAATCTGGATATTTGCCGCTTACCAGAGGGCTGGAAAAGTGCGATAGTGGTAGTGGTAGTGATAGGGGTGATAAATAGTGCCGAAAATTACAGGCCAATCAGTTTGACAAAAGTATAGATGAATTAATGGAGAGATTGATGTGCAGCCACATCAGAAAAGTCTGTGAGAATCGTAAGTCATTTTCAAGTCGAAAACATGACTTTAGACACTGACATTTATGCGAATCTCGGTTAGTTGTATATATGCAACATATTTCGGACAAGAGAGGCTAAATTGATAGTGTAGCACTAGATTTTTCAAAGGCTTTTGACAGTGTGAGTCATAAGATGGAGGTAAATAAGGTAAACACTATTGGAGTGGATGGAAAAGATATTTGTTGTATGGAAGACCCAAAAGTCAGGGAAGGAAATGCACTATCAAAAGAAGTGGAACTGAAAATAGGAGTCCAAAATGTTATCAGTTGGGACGATTCCTATTCGTTATTTTAATGAATGATTGTGTTGATGGTTTACTATCAGTTGTTGCTTCCAGATGACGTAATGCCATAAATAGGGTCAAACGGTAGAAGACTGTGAACAGTTGCAGTGTTATCTGGACAGGATACCTACCTGGTTAAGTCAACATGGGGAGAAGATAAATGCAAAGAAGAGTCAGCTTATTAGGTACACAAATCAAAAACTAAACGTTAATTACAATTATGAGGTGGGGAAAGAATTGCTTGTTGGATAAAAGAATGTAAATACTTTGGCATAAGATTTGATAGCAGACATAACTGGGCAGGAAACATTTGACAGGTAATAGGGAAGGGTTAAAAATCCTTCACCTGTTGGAAAGAGTGATGAGGCGATGCACTTGAGAAGTAATGGAATTGGGGTACAAAACATTGGTCACACCACTGATGGAATATGGTGGTGAAGTTTGGTACTCACATTTTGGGTATCAAATACAGGAGTTGGAGGGAGTGCAAAGAAGGGCTGGTAGATTTCTCTGGAAATTACCGCAGAACACAATCAGTAATCGATGTGATAAAACAGCTGGAATGGGATTCATTTAAAGAGATTAAGACGGTGAAGAGTGTCATGGGAATGTACAAGGCGTATTTTGGTGATGAGGCGTGGACAGATATTGGTGTAAGGATTAAAAGTAATGCGTGGAAGAGAAAAGATGACCATGAGCACAAGCTCCCTCTTGATTTCAGGCACAAGGGTGTAGGAAAATTTTCTTTCGTAGGTAAGAGAGTCATCGATTGGAAAAAGTTACCAAGAGAAATGATGAATAATTTATCAAAAACACTAAACGAATTTAAAGTTGAAATTAGTAGAGGACAAAAGTATGTGGAAAAAAGAAAGGGTGAAAATGGGTGTGTAGAAAAATTACCACCGGAGCGTGCACTCCATTGCAATTAAATTAAATTAATTTCACTACTAACGGATGATGCAACTTGTCCAGTGTTGTGAAAAAACTTGGAACGAAGTTGAACGATTTCTCTTTGCGAAGGGAATGTGTGTTAGGCTGCGATGCTGTCGCATTTCGTTATCCATCACAGGATTTATCACACATCTGGTTCTAATCGATCAACTGTCTTCTTCTTCCCAATCAATACGATGCTGTTATCTATCATTCAAGAAGCATTCCAAAGGCTCCAAAATCCGTCTTTAAGTTGACCAATCATTTTTCTGCGTTGGAACTCCAGACATTGCCCCTTCATCTACAAGGAATTTTTAAGCAGAGAGAAATTTTGGCAGCCACCTGTACGTTACGTACTATTGTTTTTACTCCCCAACAGCCATATATTTATACACCCAACTACAATTCAGGTGGCGTTACTGTTACCTGACACGCAAATTCACAACACAGTTGTGTTTGTTTGAATTCCATACTGTGCTGAATATATATTCTGTAACTACCAATTAATTACCAACATTCTTTTACAGTTCTGTAATTCCCAATGCTGTATTTATCATAATAACAAAACTGATGGTGACACGGGTTGTTTCAGTTGTGCAAAATGTCCATATCTAAAGTAATTAATCAAATACATAACATTCGAAGCAAATAACTTTTTATAATTTAAGTGTTCTCAAAGAAATAATTACATTAATCTTAGGAGAAGTTTAACGAGAGAAATATTTCATATTATTATTATTTTTTGAAAGATTTTTTGTCTCACTTGGCTTGTTTTTCCACAGATTTATCGCCTGGCACTGTTATATAGCAGATGGGATTGAGGTTATTTTCCTAATACATTTCCTCCCTGTCATTTAGTTTCTTGTGTAGATGGCCGTCTAATTCATATCAATCGAATCGACTGACCAGGAGGTTGAAGGAGCGATGTAAGCTTCGTAGAACTTTCCGCACAGTTCCTAACGCATCATGAACTACGTTAGTGGGAAAGTGGGTGGGCTCGCTTCAGTACCAGTTCTGTAACATCTTCAGACTTCTGAGGGGGCTACGAGCTGTGTATCCCTATATTGGGCAAGCGTACTCTGTTACCGGCCCGATCAAAGAACAGGAAATGGAATCTCATAGCTCTAACAACGAAGAACTTTCTCGACTGGGAAACGGGTAACGTTTCTACACGTGCGTTCACTCGCTGCTTGATGTATTCGATATGCGATTTGCTGTCGAGATTAACACCGAGATAACGAGCCGTTGGAGCCTAGGGGATTGTATTACCTCCGAGCTGCAATTGATGATCTCTCAGTTACTGTCCACGACATCCTAGGCGTCGCGTCAGCATGTGCGCCTGTGTATTGGCGGAGTTGATGGATTTCCTCCACCGTCTTGTCTGTTGTTTGGCTTCCTCAGTCATCGCTTTGGGATGGTTATGCTTGATGTGAAGTAGGTTGTGTCGTCAGGAAGGAAAATAGTGTTCACACTCAATGGAGCTGGAACGTCAGCTGTGAGCATAGAGTACAACGCATGTTTCATAACCGAGCCCTAAGGTACACCAGCACAGATACGCCGAAATGATGAGAGCGCTACGTCGACGCTGACGCAGAAGGTACTCCTGGCCACGCAGCAGCTTCAGTTATGACTCCGGCAAGCCCGTTTCACAGCAGGCCGGTGTATCAGATACAAGTCCGGCTGACGTCAAACAGCACCAGGCCACGATAGCTCTTCTCATTAAAGGGCCATGTCGTAGTTTTCACCACACGCTTCAATTATGAGGTGAAGTGTCATAGACAGAAGCCCAGTTAGTATTCAGGGATGATGCCCATGGCCTGTATCCAGGTTTTTGAGGAAAATATGCTTCAACACCATACTCAGCGCAAGCGTTAAACTGATGGATTAGTGAAGCTGGGAAAGATTAAATCTTTCCCAGCCTTGTGGATCTCGATCACAATAACGTCCTTCTTCTCTTTCGGGAAGGTCAGAATGCGCAATATGGACTTGAAAAAGCGCAACATACAACCTAACGTTTCTAATGACATGTTACGACGGGCACGGCTATCCAACCGTTTGTGCTTCCAAACCTTCCCCGGTTGCAACCCAGAGACACAATTGGCTATCTTCCGCGGTATAATCTCGGTACATCACATTCATGTTTTACTGTTAAGTACGAGTACACTCGTAGTCAACGATGTACTGTGCCAATCGTCTACTGGCTGTATAGTTCTCTCTAAAGTGTCGGTGAGAGCTTGCCGTTTCATCCGCAAGAAATACAATACCCAGGTCGCCGAGAGGTTCCAGGAGCTAAGTGAGATTCGTTTCTCGTTAGCTTCTGTCCCATGGCGATCTGGTTTCTACGTCTTATCTACTCAAGGAGATGCGGTGAAAGGTGATCATGATACGAGCCACTTTTACAGCTTCCTTCACTGTGGTGACGAAAATGCTAAGAGCCTCTACGGCGTTCCAGAAAAGAGTTCAACCGTGGAATTTTGATACAAATATGCCGACCTTAGGATATGTGATTTCCTGAATCCGTGGAATATCGAAATATGCTGTTGCTGTTTCTGGTTTATCATGAATAACTGCTGGTCGCTTGATTTCTGACATGAATGATTTGCCCGGTGTTCCTGCCTGCTAGCTTACCCTTTATGACACGCGCGTATAATTGATTTGTTTCACTAGTGGGCGGCTTCGCCTTACCCTTCTGCTATTGCTGTTTTGTTTTATTGTGGTTCTGCCTGCTATGTGCTATTGTGATTCCTTGTGACATTTTTCTTTCTTCTGAAGCCTAAGCTTTTTCACGTTAATGGTCACGTGCATGCTCGTAGACTGCATGGTACACATAGAAGGATCACGGACCATTACCTTGGGGCACCCCTTCCAGTAGTGATGTTCGGCTTCATCCTGCAGTAGCGGTTAAAAACGCAGTTTCTTGGTTGCAACTATGAGGTGGCAGATCCTGTTCTTCTCAAAGATGTGCCGGTTTTCAAGAAAATATGGCAATATCACTTGAAATAATGGCATCACTTGGTTTGTACGGGATCACTTCCAAGCCCAACTCTTCCAACTCCTCCTTACCGGATTCTCATAATACACTGGCTGAAATAAAAATGGCAGCAAAAATGGGAGGAGGGTGAAATGGAACTTCAGGGGTTGAGAGAGTGTATGACTTATTTCAGTCAAATTTAGCAAGAACTTGACAGTAACAGGCTACTTGTCACTATGACACTGCACCCCTGTGACCTGGATGCATGCACTGATTTGGATGTGAAAGGTGTCATAAAGCTGTTGTTTCCACTCCTGAGACTAGCTAGCTGACAACAGTTACAACTAGTCCTCTGTATCCTGGATACTAACATCAGCACCGAGTAGTATTGGGGATAGCTTTGGATCTACTCTGCAGGTCCAGATAGAGGAAGGTCACCATGACAAAAGTAATTTCAAACCCCGTGCAACGATTGATCAGGTAGTAAATTATGTAGAATAAATTTGTAGGCATTTTACCAAGGAGGACAGGGTAGTAACAGTGCGAACTGCGGGAAATACACGGAAGAACCAAAGAAACTGGTACATCTGCCTAACATCGTGTAGGACCCCCGCGAGCACGCAAAAGTGCCGCAAAACGACGTGGCATGGACTTGACTAATGTCTGAAGTAGTGCTGGAGGGAATTGACACCATTCATCCTGCAGGGATGTCCATAAATCCGTAAGACCACGAGGGGGTGCAGATCTCTTCTGAACGGCACGTTGCAAGGCATCACAGATATCTATATATCTATAAATGAGAAAACGAGAAAGTTCGGATGTGTGTTTGGATGTACTTCTGGAATCAATAACGCCTTAATAAATCAATGAAATTTGGCATGAAGTCAGTTAATTGCATGCGAAGTGTCATAGGATAGATTTTATCCCGCAAAAACGCATAGTTCTTTTAGAAATTGCCATTAATATCAATTGCAAACAACAAAGAGTTTCCTACTTCGTAGATAGCCGTGCCACGTTTACTCTTTGCTTTTTACGTAATTCGCAAACACTCATTTTCAGAAATAAAAGCAAAAAATTTCTTACATATGCAAGTTTGTGTTTAGTTTAAAAGCCATAAAACCGACGCACTTAACAAATAATAGTTTGGAAGCAGGAAATATAAATCTGTACTTAACCTTAAATTAAAAAAAAAAAAAAGAAGGTAGGTACTGTTGTCAAGTTCGCAAGGAGATGTTTTCATTTGCGTACATAAAATAGTATGACATATCAAATAATATACCATAATTGAAAAATAAAACGTAAGGTGCTATGAGTATGCGAGTACGAAAGTCGGTTCACTAAAAGTGCAAAATGTCGTAGCTCTATCTCGGTTTAATTTATTTCCTGTTTCTTTTTTGTTACTATACAGTCTGGGAGTAGTTTACGTCGCGATACATCACGCCACACCGTGACGTAGTGCTTATTAAACTTTCTTAAATAACTGATAACTAAATTTCTCGTGCCTTTTGCTGTGACAAGAAGGTTTTGTTTTCATTCTGGTCCAGGCAGAATTTCAATCTAACCACAATCTCCGTTAATATTGTTGCTACAAAATCAAAGCCTCAATCACAGGCGCATTGATACAATAATTTTATCTTAAGTTATTGATGTGTATCGCGACGTAAACTTGAACCTACAGTCTCTGTATTACAAATTATTTTGCCGAAATTTAAAACTTAACTAACTCTTTTTATTTTTTGTTCAGAATTTTTGTACAAATAATGGAGACTATGATTCACGAAACTGCTTTTATCTTACTGTTTAATATTCTGCAAATATCTATAGAATGCTACACTTAAAACGAATATATTCAATGGGCTAATATAGAAACTTATTCTTTCATGAAGTAACAGTGGAAGTCGTTTACAACACAATACACAATTTACAAGAAGCACATGAAAGCTGCTTACTAATAATAACTAAGTTCCTTCTGCCTTATGCTGTAACAAAAGTCAATCTGGTCCAGACATCATTTCAGCCAAACCACAATCTCTGTTAATATTGCCGCTACAAAGTCAAACTATACGAACACACCTCCATATATTGAATGCAATTATACACCTTACTAAATCACGAGCAGTAACAGTCACTTTATCGAGATGTTAACTTGACCAGCAATATTAACAAAAATTGTCTTAGAGTTGTAGAGAATTATGGACTTTCTGTTGTAAACTGTAAGTTACAAGCATTTTAGTATATTTTTTTTTTAATTACGTTACTCCAATAACTGTCATGATGCTGATGACATATTTCATACGGATGAATGTAGTTTCAGATGAATTCAGTATTTAATTTACACATTGCCAACGTCATTATTGGGTTCATTTAGTATTACGATCTGAAATAATGAGTCAAGTTTATTGCGCCATTCATAACGTCACTAACATGCAATAGGCTCTGTAGTGAATGTATTAATGCGCAACTGATGGAAGCTTTGATTTTATAGCGGTAATATTAGATGAGTTTGTGACTTGGTTGAAATGTAGCATGGGCCAGAATGAAACATTATTAGTTATTTCAAGAGCGCTATTTAAGTGATGTCATGTATTGCTTTGTTCCGATATTGTATCAAAAATTTATAATAAGCGTGGATGATTTAGCAGAAAATGTGGCGTTGACCGATTTTTGAAATTTATAAATGTTTTACTCAGATAGTGGAGTGACAGACAAGCAGAGTGGTAATTTGCCGGCAGACATTCAATTCTGTCGGCAGGTTGAGAAACCAATTATGAAGAAAGAATCAATTACTATTTTAACACTGAAATTTATATTTTAGCGCAGAATTAATGGCTCCAAACGAATGGTCTACAGGCAATTCAACTGTTTCCACAGATAGAGAAACCATTACCACAATACCACTGATCATTATGGATAAAAGTATCAATTACTACTATACATACTACTATAATATCTAAATTTCTGTTGATGGAACCAATATATCCTCAAAACAAAATCAATATCCGAAGAGTTAAGTTATCTTTTTTTTTTTAAAATTTTTTTTCAGATATTCAATGCAAATCGAAATATTCATTTTTAGTATTGCATTTTTTTTTTAACGGAAATGAACTTTCTTGGGCCACTTATGTATTTATTTGCTGTTTGGATGTTAGTATTTTTTGTTGTTGATATTTAGTCGATTCCATCAATTTATTACTAATATTTTGACGTTTTGAGCTTCCATTGGTTAAAACTATATTCATTTTTATTCGCGAGATGAAATTAGTAATTTTAAGAGATGCTGGGTAAACGAAATTCAAATATTTCAAAGAAATGTAAGAAAACTAGGGCTACGAAAATAGCCAAAACCTAGGAGACAAATTCCCAATATTGTATATACGGGTATATTAAACTGAAAATACTCCTAACAAACAGAATATTTTTATTGTTTCAAAAATTCAGTGAAGTAGTTGTGGAACATAAATAATTTTTTGTTATTTTATTGCAACATTTACTACTACTATGACTAATAAAAATAGCTCTAAAATAAATTTTATGGTTGTATTGACCTGGTGACAAGGCTTCTTTAAGTCTCCGCAATCAGCCCTTTTCGTAGCCTCTTAACGTAACCCAGTAATCCTACCGGACATAGAGGACTCACAGTTCAACACGGAATCAGAACTAAGTGAGCATTCTGGCGTAATTCACATCACACAAAAACCTATGCCAGAGGTGGAGGTCGAGCTAAGGACCTTTGAAAATCCTCGCCGAGACTGGGATTCAAGCTGGGGACTTTTCTATCTCCAGTTGGACGCCCTAACCACTGAGCAACCAGACCTTTCAAGAAAATCTTATATTACAACACTCTTCAACGCGGACGAAGTCACGGGTAACTGCTAGTGCTCAATAAAGTTAATGTTTGGTGACCAGCGGAGGTGTTTAAACTCAGAAGAGTATTTCTGGAGCCACTCTGTAGCAATTTTGGACATGTAGGGTGTCGCATTGTCCTGCTGGAATTGCTAAAGTCCGTCAGAATGCACAATGGACATGAATGGATGCAGGTGATCATCCAGGAGGCGTACGTACGTGTCACCTGTCAGAGTCGTATCTAAATGGATCAGGGGTCCCATGTCACTCCAGCTGCACATGCCCCACACCATTACAGAGCCTCCACCAGCTTGAACAATCTCCTGCTGACATGCAGGACACATGAATTCATGAGGTTGTCTCCATACCCGTACACGTCCATCCGCTCGATGCAATTTTAATTTAACTAACTTAAATTGTAATGGAGGACACGCTCCGGTGGCAATTTCCCTTAACACCCATCTTCCCCCTTTCTGCACCAACCTACATTTGCACTCTACAAATTTTAACTTTAAATTTTCAACGTTTTTGGAAAATTATTCATAATTTCCCTTGGTAACTTATTCCAATCCCTGACACCCTTATCTAAAAAAGAGAATCTTCCAACATCCTTGTTCCTGAAATCGAGTTCTAGCTTGTGGTCATGGTCATCTTTACCCTTCCATGCACTACGTTTCATACCTACACCTTTCCATGCCTCATCACCAGTATACGCCTTGTACACTCCCATGACCCTCTTCACCCTCCTCCTGTCTTCCAATGAATCCCATTCCAGCTCTTTTATAATATCTGTTACTGATTGCATTCTGCGATAATTTCTAAAAACAAATTTAGCAGCCCTTCTTTGCACCTTCTCCACCTCCTATGTTTGATACTTAAAATGTGGGTCCCATAGTACCCTACCATATTCGAGCAATGGTATGACCAAAGTTTTGTAACCCTATTCCTTTACTTCCCCCGTACATCCCCTCATCACTCTCTACAACAAGTGCAGAATTTTGAAACATTTTCCTACCACCTGTCCAATGTGTCCTGCCCAGTTAAGCCTGTTATCAAATGTAATGCCAATAGAAACGTGACTCAACAGCCGAGGCAACATATTTCCAATCAACAGTCCAATTTCTATGTTGACAGGCCCAGGAGAGGCGTAAAGCTTTGTGTCGTGCACTCAGCAAGGGTACACGAGTGGGCCTTCGGCTCCGTAAGCCCATATCGATGATGTTTCGTTGAATGGTTCGCACGCTGACATTTGTTGGTGGCCCAACATTGAAATTCGCAGCAATTTGCGGAAGGTTTGCACTTCTGTCACGGTGACAATTCTCTTCAGTCGTCGTTTGTGCCGTTCTTGCAGGATCTTTTTCCGGTCGCAGTGATGTCGGAGATTTAATGTTTTACCGGATTCCCGATATTCACGGTGCACTCGAGAAATGGTCGAACGGGAAAATCTCCACCTCATCGTTACCTCGGAAATGCTGTGTCCCATCTCTCGTGCGCCGACTATAACACCACGTTCAAACTCACTTAAATCGTGATAATGTGCCATTGTAGCAGCAGTAACCGATCTAACGCCTGCGTCAGACACATGTTGTCTTATACTCTGAGTGTTTACTTATCTCTGTGTTTGCATACGCATGCCTGTTCCAATTTCTTTGTCTTTTCAGTTTAGAATTTGATAGAAATGCGAGTTACAGTATAGAGCAGGGGTGACCAAACCAAATGATCTTGCTGGTCACTTTGGAAATGCATCATAACTCCGCAGGCCTCATATAAGAATATTTATCCCCATATTAGATTTAAACCCACTATAGACATTTTATGGTAGTGAAATAATGAAACATATTGAGTTATTATTATTGTGATTACTTCCAATGTTACATGTAAACATATATAAAATAATAATAATGATACTAAACGGACATTGTATAGACGACTGAAGAGAATTGTCACCGTGACAGAAGTGCAAACCATTGTTACATGAGTCATGGCCTACACCTAAATAGAAGGAGGTGCATTTTGAGTTGTTAACTTCCAGTTTTGGTGGGGTAAACACTTTACCTTTTTTTTATTACTAAATAAATACACGTCCAGATATTGTCTTTTTTTTAGTTTGGTTGGAGAAATGAAAAATACTAAAGAAGTAGTTGAAGCTGTTAAACCGATAAGGCGTGGAGGGTTGAACAAGGAAGGTGAAGAGTAATGCTGAGAACATGGCAAATCCAGTTACTGGTGACCTGGTAGGAGATTTTTGAAAAAGAGTCTTCGCTGCTTACTATATTGGAAGAATGAATACTGAAAACTAGGCTCAAAGAGTGAATTTAATTACATTTATTCTGCGTGACACTGAGTAGATACGAAGATGAGTAGAATTTGTAGCATATTTGAAAATCTTGAAGGCAGTATGATGAGAAAAGAAATAAATGAAGTTGTAAATATTAACCCTGAGAAAACTTTGGTTAAGCAGAAAAGCAGAAGATGACAAGAACGATTTTATATAATAATGTGAATGATTTAATTTTTTATTTAATATTATATTAACGCACGCTCCGGTGGCAATTTACCTAAACAACCATCTCCTCCTTTCCTGCACCCATCTATATTTGCTGTCTACAAATTTTAACTTTAAATT
Organism: Vandiemenella viatica; assembly: GCA_031002005.1. NCBI lineage: Eukaryota > Metazoa > Arthropoda > Insecta > Orthoptera > Morabidae > Vandiemenella > Vandiemenella viatica. The sequence goes on along the minus strand of JARYHS010008074.1, from coordinate 216,071,553 downwards.
CTTTCAACGTTTTTGGTATATTATTCATCATTTATACTGTATCGAAATAAAAAAAAAACTTCCTGTTTTTCAGTGAAGCGCTGCTACACTTAATCGATAAATTACCGATATCGTAGTAAATTTAATGCATTTATAAAAATAAAACATTGATTCTCTTGTTTCTTTTGACTTACAGCGGCTTTTGAAAAAAAAAATTAGCGTAGTATAATTTCTCGCTGAATTTTTAAACATATGTAGTGTGATTACTGCGTTATTAATTTCAAATTTTCCAGCTCTATTAATTAATTTCCACACTTCGATGGAATAATGACACAAGGATTTTTGAAGGATTGGAGTTCAAATATAGATGTATAGACAATCCTGATTGTTATTGTTAGGTAGGTTTCCAACTCTTCTAGGCATGTGCTAGAATGGTCCGCTCTTTCCGCCTCGTAATTAACGAGTTTTACATGCACAATAACACAAAACACATTAGCACAAACCTTAAGGGTTAACAGACTAATAGCAATGGTGATGGTCTTCCTTGTTACAGCAGATTGTACCGAGCGTGGTGTGTGAGCTGTAACGCTCTGGCTTCGCATTAGGGAGGACGTGGGTTCGACCCTCCGCCCGACCATACCGATTTCTGTTTTCCGCGGTTTCCAGAAATCATTCTAGACAAATACTCGGACGGTTCGTTCTAAATGCCATGTTAGAATTCCTAAGTCGTCGGTAGAACGTAAGGCTCTCGACTGAATGATCGTCACTAAATCTGTTACGTCTTCAAAGAAATTGTAATTATAATTTTTAAACAATGATGCTACTATTAATGGACTTACATGTGTAGTCCCGAGCAGCGAAACAATGCGTATCATAGAAATTTCACAAATTATTTGAGTTGCATAATACAATAAATTAAAAGATACAAAGTGATGTATAAGTGATCTGAAAAGTCTGATTTACCTAAAGGGAACAACCCTGCTCAACAGATTAGAAAAAATAAGCTCTTGTTATTACAAATATTTGGATTAAAAGTTGTTATTAACCTTCCCTTATGCGTCATCCTAAAACCCATAGTTCTTATAACTAGAAGAAAGTACAAAAGCTTTGCTGTTTCATGTTTCAACTATAACAAAAAAACTTAATTAAATTCTATGAAGTGTTGTCAATTTCGACAGTGATCTTCGTAAGAAAAACAAAATAGAAACCAGCGGGGATTGAGATCTTATCAATAGTACGAGGTACCTCAGAGGTCCTAAGGACTTAAAAAAATTAACTCTCGAAAAGTACATGCATATTAGGAATGACTTAAATATGCTACATATAAAGTTAACGGTGATGGAACATGGAATGGAGTTCACTAATTTTCTCACTTTATTGAAAAATCAAAGCTGCTTACATGTTTTCGTAAATGGATTCAGAGACAATATATTGGCGGTTAGGTAGTAGTCTGAGCTACAATCGCAAGTGTTAAATTGAATAAGACTTTCATTAACTAAATAACTAGTGAACAAAAAATATTGTTTATAATTAATAGGTTATCAAGATGCTCCAGAGAAACTACTTATATGTATTTAACTGCTACAACACGTGATTCAGAAGAGGTTTATAGCTGTAAAAAAAAGCCCGCACTACTTGTTTTCGTCTGGGTAGTCTGCGTCAATCGGAGGATGTTCTGTTGTCGTAATTTCCTCCGTCGCATCGCTGGTTCCTGCCTAGGTCGCGGTCCTCCATGACTTTCTTTTGTAGCGTAGTGAGTGCTCGGGAACGCTTTGGCCTCGCTTTCTGGTTGACACTTGTTCGAATCTGTGTCCGGCCATTCAGATTTCCTTGGTTACTCCAAATCACTGCAGGCGAATGCCGAATGGTTCCTCAAAATCGACCATAGCCGAAATTTCTTCCCGTTCCTTGCGCCCAGTCCTTTCCCGCGTCTAATGACCACTGCATACGTAAAGCCATAAGCAAAACAATAACAATAATAAAGCTTTCTTTACCTCGGTGCATTTTCTCAGTGACGTTTGCTTCAATTCTAAATGGGTGTTGTTTCCACTTTCTTATAATTTACTCTGGCATTTTCACTTCCAAAGTGTCATAATTTTTTTTTTTTTTTTTAAATTTGATTTATTCGATCTTCAAATGTTCTTAAATTTGTCAGCCATATTTTATGCGAGCAGATACTATTTTGCCTAAATTCACGAGAATAGCGAGCGGAATTCTGTCTTTGCGGCTTGCATTGAATCGGCGTGAAGCCGGGTGAAACGCGTTTTAAGGTTATAGTGACTAAATCGCCGTCTCTTTTTCTGACGAGTCGAGTATCATCCCCGCGTCGGGTGGGGCGAGAATGAGATGCCGCCTAATAGACTAAACCCTCTCAAGTTTTCTGTCGAACACTTTACACCCAGGTTACGTCAAAGGGGTACTCTTTAGAGTACCAGCCGTTTCAAACTGGACAATTTTTATGTCCCTTGTAATTCTAGGATGCCAACCAGTATCGAACTTTGAAGGTGTATTCACGTTAATACAGAAGCATCACAAGCGAAGTCAGTTCAAGAGTGAAGATGATCTAACTCTCCTCTAGTATTTAGAGTTGAATAGAAAGTGCTGTTGTAGAATTACATGACTTGGTGAGTGTTGTGGAAGGATCTGGAAGCTGTGTGAGTGACGCAGGCTCGTCCTTGCGGCTGCGGCTATAAGTAGGCAAGCGCTCGCGCCGTGTACCACTGCGCCTCGACATGGCCCCTCCACCACCTCTGGTGCTGCTGCCGCTGCTGCTGGTCGCAGTCTCTGCAGGCAACATTCGTGAGTACCACAACTCCAAACTCAGAACCTCTCCTTGTTAACTTCATACCATAAAGAAATCACTTCAAATCTGCGGGTGGCCGTCACACTATATCAGAGATGAACCCTCCTTTCGTTACCTGGACATATAGGCATCAAAGATCAGGTTACATCAAACTTTTTGGATTCTTACAATATTGTTGTTAACTGCGCAATTTCGGTTGTTTAGGGACATGACACTCGTGGAGGCTATTTAAAGTATTAAAACCCAAATTCATCGTGTCTTATGAGAGTACCATTCAATGAAACTCTGGTTTCTTCCTTTACGTCTGCGAAATGTGAGGTCGACGCGGGAAATGCTGGAACTAAGTAAAACAAATTACAAGTTTTACCGTCAGCTTGAAGGCTAAATTACAAATGTTTAAGAACACATAACGGATTTAGCTGATCTACAAACTAAATATTTCATTCTTGATCAGCTTTTACTGGCTTCATATTACCACTCACTTCTTGCCCAGTCCAGCAACTCTAGTTGGAGTATATGCAAAACGAGATTTGTTTGTAACAATTACCTTAGAATACAGACATCTGATATGATGAAGGAGCTGGGTTGTAAGGTATTTGAAAATTGGAGGCGGGTAAAGGGAGTTTTGGGAGTGTATGGGCCCATATTAGCATTGAAGCCTGTATGGACTTTGGCAGAAGAATTACTAATCGTAGATGGAGTGGAAGAGATGACTATGATCACGAACTTGCACTTCATTTCAAGCATAAGAGAGGTAGAAAATTTAGGTATTCTGGGAACTGAATAAATTGCTGAACAATATGCTGAACAATTTATCTCAAACAATAGAAGAATTTGTATTAAATATCATGAAATGCAAAATAGATGTAGGGGGAAATTTCCACCGGAGCATATGCTACAGCCCAATTAAGTCATCAAATTTAAGCTATTTGTTGTTCTCTTTCTCATATTCTCCCTCGTCCTCTACACAGACCGCACTCGATGATCCTGATATTCCTACCACCGTAATATAATTCTTAACACTTTGTTAATCTGTCCAGTCAAACAGCATGTTACCTAGCGTGGTGGTGTAACGGTTAGATTTCTGCCCTCGCATTCGGGAGGACGGCGGTTCGAACCCCCGTCCGGGCATTCAGGTTTGGGTTTTCCATGGTTTCCCAAATCACTCCAGGCAAATGCCGGGATGCTTCCTTCAAAAGGCCATGGGTGAATTCCTTCCCATTCCTTGCCCCCCATCCTTTCCCGTCTCTAAAGACCTCGTTGTTAAGAGATGTTAAGCAGTTAAAAAAAAAGTAATAAAAAAAAACAGCATGTTCCTTTTTCCTTCTGTCTACTGCTCGACCCTCTGTTAATATAAGTAAAATTTTTTTTTGTTACCTCATAATGGATTTTATACTCTGTTTGCTTTTTGTCATTAATGACCTTCATGTACATAAATCACAATTACTCGAAAAACACAAATAATATAAATGATTCTTGGTTGACCGAGTGACGAATCAACTAACTCTGGCCTTAGAAGCCTACGATTACATAAATAATATACTATGTAAATCAATGAAGCTTTGTATCACTACATTCAATGAAAGTCTGTAATACCTCGCTTGAAAGTTTTATTAGATTAACTGCGATGGCAAATCAAAAGTAATACAAATTTTGATCGCAGAATTGTTGAAAATTAAGTGATACTTAACCAGAAGGTGTTGAACACGAAACAGCCAAGTGATCGATGTTTATTGAATTCTGTGGAAGGAAATTTGGGAAAAAATAAGATATGGAAAAAATTCTCTAAAAAAATCACTGGCAAACTCTTAAATGCTGAGTATGAATTTTAATCATCAGAAATATCAGAAATGGTAGAATCAGAAATAACAACAGTGAATTTAACAAAACACTTCGAGCATCGCAAAACCCACGCCGCAAACGACTACAATCATATCAGCTGCTGAGCGAAATGCTGAGAGAGACATCTGACATTGAACTAGTACCTTCTCCTCAAGAGATTTGGCATCTAGTACAATGAATTTTGAAAGCTCGTGTATTAAGAGGGGACCTACTTTGTAGAACGTGCAAAAAGAACAAAACTTTACCTCCTATATATCGTCTAACGAAATGTTATAAATAGATGTTGTTCCAAAACTTTGAATATGTTAATTACTAACGCTGTTACGATTCCCATTAGTCTAGTAATTCAGTCATTCTGATTTTCTCTCAAGTATGTGAGATCAATTTTAAAGAACTGCAATGAATTGTATTAACATTTGCAATACGTACAATTTTTGTTCTCTTCGTAACATGCCGTGCATTTTTTTTTCATACAATAATTATTTGCAGTGATGTCCAATGATACAAGGAGAACCATCTATGTACAACGGAACTAGATGATGTTTCTATTCTGGCACCTATTGCAGATGTGATCGTCATTGATATATTCTTTTAACCGGTTTTAGAACTCCTATTCTAAAGCATTATGTATTTCGATGAAGTTTATCTTTGCGCCGTTAGCATCTAAAATATATGACAAAGTTTATGAAATATAAAATGGGACGATCACTAGGCGAATCTTGAGCGCAATTTCAAAACCGTTGGGAGACAGTCATTTGACGGATTTATTTCGCTTAGGACTGCAGTAGTAATCTCTGTTGGATAGATTTATTGTTCGCAGTCGTACTACTAACTAGAATGTCTGATACATAACTAGCCTAATAGAAGTTTTCTTGGTTGATATTACCTTGACAGAATCATACTAAATTGTAAGACAGTTTTTTTCCGTAAAAGGATGCTACCACATACTACAGTTCAGTTCATATTTAATATTCACGTGTTTTTACGCAATAGGATGCCAGTATTCCAAAAGCAGGAACTTGTTTAAGCAACGTACCAGTCTAACAAGCAGCGCTCGATTCTGCATTATCCCAAGGTTATCAGGGCAGCGAGCTATTTTATAACGTTCCAAAGCTCAGTTATTTTCACCGGCTTTCCAGAATCTGAGATTTTGTTATTGAAAGTGTGTGTGAAACAAGGGTAGTATAAAAAATTCACACAGCCGCAGCATAATATTCTATATACATGGTTTATTGGCCATCTTTCCGCAGTTGCTTAGCAATAAATTTTAAATGAAAAATCCGTCTTTTAGTAACTGGTTATTTTATTATCTCTCAGACGCGTTCCGCCTCCTCTGAATGGGGCATCATCAGTGAGAATTTTTGGCTATGACAATTACATGTTGATCAGGAACAGCTCTCCTTGCATGTTTTGTGTAGCCCGATTTGGTGTTGGTTTTCTCATCACTCTTATTCCACTTTTGAGGTCACTATTGTAATGTTTTTCTTGCTTTTTGCACTTTTTCTTCTATTGAATATCACAAATCACATTCCTCACTATTTTGACAGATGTAAATATTGCTAGATCGCTTTGGCCATTCACCCAAAGTTAAGGGTTTATATTCAACCAGCAAATTTTTTATCCGTGTAATAATTACACAAGAAAAAAAGAAACTGTTCCATAGCTGCCGTTGCTGGGTAGCATTGAAACTACAGCTTCGGCCATTCTTAGATTCGGGCTAAAGCGGAACTAATTTTAGTCTGCAAGTATTTTGTTTTGTGTGTTAGGGAGTCATCACACGCATTTTCCTGGAAGTAGCTCCTCCGACAACCTTGGCTCCAGGCCATAGCGTCTCCCACACGCGCCTAGGCGTGTCAAAACAACATGTAACAAACTCCACTGTTTGCTGCCTTGTCTCATAGCTGGCGGCTGAAACTATACCATAAAAAAGGAAAAGTAGCTTAAAAACGGAGAAAATAAATAATAATGCAGTCCTGTAATTTCAAATAAATTATCGAAGCATGCGTAAAACGACAATTGCCAACATTTGAATGTATTTGAAAAGTTATGACATTCACGTGAAATGAGTAATTTGATCTCTGCTGTTATGGTACAATTGTCAACTGCTGCTTCTTTTGGATGGAGATGCCTGAAGGTGTCTCTAATAACTAACATTTCAAAGTGAAAATTATTTTTTACTAAACAGCACGAATATCGTTGAAATTCATAGATTGCGAATAAACGGTAAGTAAAACTCGGTCGATTTGACAACAGAGTTCTTTGGTGTGCCGTCATATTTACTACACTGAGGCACCTACTAGATTTACTTGAAAAAAAATTATCACCGGTTTAGGAGATGAATAATAGCATATAAAATTTGTAACGTTAGAACGACCTAATATCTCTATTTATTAACTAGTTTAATGCTTTTTTTTTGTTGGTATTACTCGTATCTCACGGCTGGTTGACATCTAAGTCATTATAGCCTGTAGAGGATGGGGGGCAAGGAACGGTAAGGAATTCGGCCATAATCTTTGAAAGGAGCCTTACCATTTGCCTGGAATCATTTCGGCAAACCGCGGTCAACAGGGGGCTTAACGGCCTGTCCGATGTAGGGAAGGACGACCATTTTGTTAATTATTTATATGATTATCGTGTTAGTATGTCAGAATAAGCTTTAGTAAAATTTCATTTGGAATGGAATTAAGTATTACAAGTATTAACGTGAGTACGTTTTCCTATGGCTAAACGGCCAGTGAAACAATAAATGTTGTTTATAAATTAAAATTTTATTTATGCACTAAAGAGAAACTACTGCTCAATACTTAAATCCTACAGCATGTGTTTGAAAGGAGGTTTGCGGAAGTAAAACCGCTCAGGCTGATCTGCTGTTCCGCTGGGCAGTACACGCCCAGCCGCAGGCAGTTTCCTTGCCGTAACTCCCATCCCCGAACCGCTGTGGTCACCGAGGCCCATTCTATCTTTCTTTCTCTTGGCTTTCTTCCTTAATTGGTACAGCCAACAGCTCTATACATTTCTAAGGGACCTTACTTCATGTTTACCTGCGTTCCGTTGTTTCTGCTTGCATTTTCTTACTATGTACTTCAACATTTTCACTCGCGTGCCTCAGTAGTGCGGGGTTAACGAGCTGGCTTCGCGTTGCTGAGGTCACCGGTTCGAGTCCGGCCCAGGGCATGGGTGGTTTTAATTAAGTGTGGTGTTTTTACTGTGTTATCCTTTCACTTGAGATTATCAACACTAGAAGAATCTGACACGATGGAGGGAAATGAAACACAGATGATGTTGGCCGAATGGCTAAAAAGCCAAATGCCATTTTTGGAAAAAAAGTCATAGTGCCACAATTTTTCTGAATTTACTTTTATTGATCTTCAAATGGTCTTAAATTGTCCTATGAAATTATATTATTTTGCCTCGATTCACTTGACAAACGAGCAGGATTTGATCTCTAATGACATTTTGAGCAGGGCCTACTCTGAATCGCTGTATTGTTACCAAACTAATCGCGTCCCTTCCACGCGTCGTACGGGTGATAGTTGTAATGTTTGTAATAAACTTGACCTTTTCAAGCTTTCTCTGTCAAATGTTTCCACCGTATTATCCTCCGTTCAGTATCTTTTGAGTACCTACTACCATTTCCAACTGCCTTTCTGGGATGCCACTAAATACTATGAAGAGGTATTCATGCCAAAACTTTTAGATTGTTTAAAATGTAACCAATTGTTTGTGATGGTCTTTATCTAATGTTAGTTGTCTGAAACTATTGCATGTACACGCGCACAATTTGCAGTCTTCCAGGCATTACGTTGCATGTAGACACACGAGTGCTATCGGAACACAATGTGGAGACGGATAGTAGTTATCTGACAAATAATTTTTGTATGTAATTTTGTCAAAGATAAACATGAAAGGCATTTTATCTTTGGGAAACTTTATTAACCCAGTAATTATCATCAGCTTGACTGCTAGATATTATGGATCTTCGAAAAACATTGCTGCCAATAATAAAAGTTTTAAGATACTGATTTTAAGTCTATTATTAGCCAATAGTCTTTTTTTATGCTTTCGTTAAAGACATACTTGTGCATTTTGAGTAAAACATTGTGCCCCTGTAACTATATCAAATTTGCGGACTGATAAAATGACAATTTTTAGTTATCACACAGTCATAAAGTTCAACCTGTAATATTCATGCAACCAACCTTATTGATAATGAAATTTGATGAACGCTTTCGCAGAAGATACAAACGTATTAAATCAAAACAACACAAAGATCGTGAGTGGATTAATTTGTGCTGAAATGCAATTGGTTCGAAAACATGAGCTCACTCAAAACATTAAATTCCACTCAGATCAATTAATTGTTATAGAAGTAATGGTGTTGAAGAAAACTTCCATCATCTCGTTTTTTATACATATTAAAATTAATCTCTGTTAGCTACATCCACTGATAATTAATTCTTTAGTGAGAAATATCGTGTAGATTTGTCACACTATATCAGATTTACTAAATAAAATGTCTGTATTTGTAGGCCTACTAAATAAACTGTCTCACAATGGAAACGCAAGTACCAGATA
>JARYHS010008074.1:216039969-216061354 GCA_031002005.1 Vandiemenella viatica | reverse complement strand
CTGTGCTATGGGAACTTTTTTTACATTCTGTTTTTATATTCTGATTTGCTCCCCAAAGACATATGCCATATTAAATGAAAATAAAAGGAGTACACAAGTTTCATTAATACCAGATCTATTGCAAGAGAAAGTGTTCTTATTGGAAAGGTGACACAGCTTAATAATTTCTTCAATAGTAATATGATATGTCCTTGCCATCTCATCTATCAGAATTCCAATTAATTTTATAGTCTCAGTAAGATCGGCTAAGACTTGAATACCTAAATTTTCTTGGTAACTATCTTTTTGAAATTAGTGAACAATATACCTCAGGCTGTGAACGACTTATAAGTAAAACTATGCATTAGATGTAAGTAGATGTGTACAGAAACATATAATAAGGTGTAAGCTACATTGCAATTATCAATAACTAGCAGTTTACTTGGCGTTGCCCCTTCTAGTTGGCATTGATTTACCCATACACTATTTTATTCATGCAATGAGAAACATGTACCAAGTTTTATACAGTTTAGACTATTCCTTTCTGGAATTAAAGCAAACCTAGATTCACCCGCACCCTACCAAAAAAAGGAGTGGGTTGAAGCTGACTTACCTGAACACTATTTTCATTTGTCTGATAAGATTTATGTGTACCAAGCTTCATTGTTTCCGTGCCGGCCATTTCTGGTACTAAACCAAATGGTGATTTAGCAGCACAGTTCTAACAACAGGGTGGTTTGGATGCTAAGATATGGAATGTCAGTTTTCATTATGGTTCAGGCTACATTTCAACCTAATTACATCTGCTAACATTGCTGCTTAAAAATTAAAACATGGACTGTACACGCATTAATACATACCACATAAATAAAAATGTATCTGGAATGTGTCTGCTGAATACCTAAATTTGCTTGGTACCTATCTTTTTGAAAGTAATGAACAATATACCTCAGGCTGTGAAGGAATTTTAAGTAAAACTGTGCATTAAATGTAAGTAGATGTGTACAGAAATATTTAATAAGGTTTAGGCTACATTTTAATTATCCCTATAATAGGGAAGTGAGGAGGTTAAAGAGGTTGGTAAGAAAAGAACATAACAGAGTTAAGAGACAGCAAGATAGTAGGGAATATTTAAAACAAATAAACAAGAACTTAATAACAGCAAAGAAAATGGCTAAAGATGGGTTTATGAAGAGTATTGTCAGTGCAGGAGGACCATTGACTGATGCATCTAGAAATTTCTATGGCTATATCACGAAACTGAGGGGAAGGGAGGGTGTAGAGACACTTATAGATAAGGATGGAGAAGAAGTTACTGACGATTTGAAAAAGGCAGAGATTTTAAGTAACTGGTTCAGTGAAAGCATTAGGGACAATGAATCAGAAACAGGAGGGTCTAATTCGGAGAATGAGCTTAACAACACAATTAGAAATGACGATAGTAAAAAATTTGATATCCATCCTGAGGAAATCATGAAGGAAATAAGAAAGCTGAAAAAACATAAATGGGCTGGTGAAGATAATATTACTATAAAGATAGCCGGATGTGACATTGTACCTTATCTTGAAATATTATTTAAATTGAGTCTAGACACTTGCTGCTTACCACAGGACTGGAAAAGTGCAATAGTAGTACCGGTACATAAGGAAGGGGTGAGAAATAGAGTTGAGAATTACAGGCCAATCAGTTTGACATCAGTGGTAGGTAAATTAATGGAAAGATTGATATGCAACCACATCAGAAATATATGTGAGGAACGTACGTGGTTTTCAAGCAGGCATCATGGTTTCAGGCAAGGATATTCATGCGAATCTCAGTTGGTGGGATATATGCAAGATATTTCAAATGAAATGGACAAGGGAGGCCAAATTGATAGTGTAGCACTAGATCTGTCTAAGGCGTTTGACAGAGTAAGCCATAAAATGGTAGTAAATAAGGTAAAAACCATTGGAGTGGATAAGAAAGTCATTTGCTGGGTAGAAGAATTTTTAAAAGGTAGAAAACAGAAAGTTAGGGTAGGAAATGTAGTATCAAAAGAAGTGGAAGTAAAAATGGGTGTGCCACAGGGTAGCGTATTGGGACCATTGCTATTCATTATTCTAATGAATAATTGTGTTGATTGTTTACTATCTGAAATTAGATTGTTTGCAGATGACATAATGCTGTATAAAAGAATCAAAACGATAGAGGATTGTAAACAGTTGCAGGGTGATCTGGACAGGATATCTAATTGGGTTGGTAAACATGGAATGAAGATAAATGCAAAGAAGAGTCAGCTTATTAGATACACAAATAAAAAACAAAAGGTTAATTATGAATATAAGGTGGGGAAAGAATTGCTTGCTGAAGACTTGAAATGCAAATATCTTGGAATTACTTTTGATAACAAACTTAACTGGGCAGGACACATAGGACAGGTGGTAGGAAAAGGTTTCAAAGTTCTGCACTTGTTGGAGAGAGTGATGAGGGGATGTACGAGAGAAGTCAAGGAATTGGGTTACAAAACTTTGGTCAGACCATTGCTCGAATATGGTAGTGTAGTATGGGACCCTCATTTTATGTATCAAATACAGGAGTTGGAGAGGGTGCAAAGAAGGGCTGCTAGATTTGTTTGTGGAAATTATCGCAGAATGCAATCAGTGACGGATATGATAAAGGAGCTGGAATGGGATTCATTGCAAGACAGGAGGAGGATGAGGAGGGTCATGGGAGTGTACAGGGCATATACTGGCGATGAGGCATGGAAAGATATTGCAATAGGTATGAAAAGTAGTGCATGGAAGGGAAAAGATGACCATGACCACAAGCTGGCACTCGATTCAACCTTGCACTCAATTTCAGGCACAAAGATGTGGGAAGATTCTCTTTTTTAGGTAAGGGTGTCAGGGATTGGAATGAGTTACCAAGAGAAATGATGAATAATTTACCGAAAATGTTGAAGGAATTTAAAGATAAAATTTGTAGAGGGCAAATGTAGGTGGGTGCAGGATAGGGGGAAGATGGGGGTGTAGGGAAATTGCCGCCGGAGCCTTTGCTCCATTGCAATTAAATTAAAATTAAATTAAAACCCTATTTCAAACTGGTCTTCATTTAAAGCTTTATTGATGAAAATGAATGCAGCAAATGGCATTCAGTTTGAGAAATTACTTTTTTCTATCTTATTTTCACGCAAAGATTATCTCTGATGATGAGACAGTTGTAACTGTTACAGAATACTCTTGGAAATCAGGTTCAGTGCATCTGAAAAAGCACTAAACAGAATTTATCAATGGTTGAATCACAACCTTCTAACAATAACTGGAACCAAGAACAAATTTCCTTGCCTTGCACACAACTACTAGACCACCAAATTCTGATACTCAACAATTCTACATATAATATTGTTCAACATGTAAATGCTACAAACTGCATCAAACAACAAATATTATGAATATAGGCATAGTAGACTACAACTTGAAATTGAGTCATAAAGGACACTCTTTGTTATGATAGGGTGGAACATTTTTAATTGAAATAGTTTAAACTCTTTTTATCCATATAGCTCATATGACAATTACTATCAAATGGAAAGTGTTTCCAGCATTGCTTTTTTCAGAGAGATAATTAACAAAAAATCAAAACTCTGCCAAGAAATTTTCTCATATATTCTAATTTATCAGCACTCCAGTACAAAACAAAACAAAACAAAAAGTTTATTTCAATTTTATTATTATTATTCTTTAAAATATCTATTCATTAAGATGAATAATAATATAAATGTATGCTATAATGCTATATGAGAATAAGATACATCATCAAATATTTCTACAAAATAATTAGCTGGTCATCGTGATTACTAAACTGTTGTGAAGTTTCAATAATTTTAAAATAAATTTGACAATACCTTATAGTATAAATGTGACATCAGAAAGAATGCTCAGTTCTTTAGTGAACCAGAGCACACATGAAAAGTTTACAGATGTAAGAATGATCAGAAATATTCTTATCTCAAACATAATAGGCAATACCACCACTAACTTTCATACCACAGAATCTTATAAAAAAATATTATTGCCACTACTGAAAAAGTTTCTTATTATATTGTGAAAATTTGCCTATTCTTATAACTTAGAATAAAAGTCATTGTTTTCTGAGTTGAGTGGAATGAACATTTCACTGCACTATCCCATTTCCTTTAGATACAAAACTTTTTACTAACATGTGACTCTAACAAATCTTTTATATGTTATTAATACAGAAAAAATGTTATCTGATAATTGTTTCAGATCTGACTTAGAAAGGAATATCTTTGATGTCAAACTTTTTCTGCCCAGAATTCACTTTGAAGGAAGTTATCAACTGAGAATGAATATCCTTCTATTCAATGTATATGGAAAAGGGGCTATAGATGGGAATTTCAGTAAGTATATATTCTTGTAATAAAATTATGATGATTCATCTATTTGAAACTGAATTTCCTATAATTAGTCACTTACATATATGTTAAGTTGATTTTTTAATTGTGTTACTAATCTCAGGGACTGCATGGCATTCTCCACCTACCCAAAAATGCACTGGCACATACAAGCCATCTAGTCAAAACCTAGTTGTCAGGTAACATGAAGATATTCTAGTTTTCAGTGTTCAGGCCAACCAATATATGAGATTCAAAACCACACTGCTATTATGTTGGGAGCATAATTAAAAGAGTTACTACTAATAAGCCCATACATCCAAATGTGGCATCTTTACTTCTTGTATTTAAAGTGATATCTTCCAATTACAGAGAATGTGTGAGCAATTCAGGCAGTAACTGCAGCTTTGGGGGGGGGGGGGAGGGAGGGGGGATTATTACATATCTTTAAGCTTGTTTAAACCATGTAGGAATAGGTTTAATCCAGAGAAGTCAGTAAAGCATTTCTACCAGTCATTCCTAATAGTAAAACACTTCTGAGTCAGATTTCAAGGCTTTTTATGTGGAAGATAGAAATTTTAGTTAGAGTAGTTTTTCAAGTCCAACGATTTTCTTGCATTCATTTTCACTGCAAAAACTTACTATGAAGATCATTTTAAAGTGTATTCATCATACCAAGAAAATTTTTGTTGATTTCTTTAAACCATGTGGTCAGAGGGGAACTAAACTTGAAATTTGAAATAACTAGCAGACCCAAAAACTCATAGCAAAGTCTATATCACCAGTGTTAGTCAGCACGCTCTACAATATTTTGAACATAAAATTAATTAATCAAGGAAAAGATAAGTAGGTTTTTATAATTAACATAAAAAATCAAAATTTAAAACAAAGAAGGCAGAAACAATAAATTAATTTCAGAGGGTTAAAATCAGGGGCGGATCCAGTCTTTGGGTCAAGGGGGGAGGGTGGGGGGAGGTCACCTATTCTAGGTTCAGAAAGGACAGGCTTCAAAATTACAATAGTATACATAAATAAAAAATAATTTTATTATATTATGTCAAAATAATTTTAATCAAATAACAAAATCAGTTATTCTCTTTTGAACTCTCGTAAATCTTGTTATGACTTCCTCCACTTGAATGAGTACCATTTTCAGAATGTGGAGAAGTGCTGGTCCAGTTAGGCAGTCTTCCTCCAATGATGCTCAAAGTCAAATTTTGAGCCTCCTGAGAGTAGAAAAAAATCTATCTGCCATAGCGACACTATCTGGTAGTGCAGCAAGAATACACAAATACTTGTTTGTGTTGTGATACATTTTAGCATGGTGTTTTTTATTAGATTAGAAATCGACTGCGGAATATTCTGATTCCATTGCCATTTTACTATCCACAGCCAATATTCGTTTATAATGACTGATACTGTAGTGTTATCTATTACCTGTTTATAGTTAAATGTGAGTTGTTTAACTGTTTCAATGTCTTCAGTAGTATAGGTATAACTGACTTTCGGAATAAAAGTGACAAGTTGAAATAAATTATTTCAGGAGATAGATAGTCTTGTTGGTCATTTATTACAGAATCTAGAAGCAGGATTTATCTATATGGCCCTACAGAAATACTCTTCAACTCTATGTATTTATCTCAACACTTTTCTGGGCATTAAATTTTCATAGCAAATTTCTTGGCAAATTCTTTTGCTTCTTCAAAATGGTGTCAGAAAAATATGTCCTCTTATTCCATTTTTTTTTTTTTATCTCAGAACACTTATTGTATCATTTATAGCGCCAGTAGAACTTCTTGAGTCAATTGAGTTCGTCTGCAATACACTGCTCAAGGACACAGTTATATGAGTCCTTGAAAAATAAAATAAGATATATTTCGGTATTGATGCAATATAAGCATTAATTTAATTTGGATTTTATTTCAAATAGATGAATTTATAAAAGTTACTAATAAAATCTATCTATACTATTATAAATCTGTGAGCAGTCTACATGTGTCTGATGGTTTGAAATAGCATCCTGCAAAAACTACTTCAGTAATTCAGATGGTATTTTCTAATTTTAAGAGCTTATGTTCCAGCTTAAAATCTGCGAAAACAGCTTGTGACTTGTATCTACTGAGGAATGGAGAACGAAATTATAACCATTTCTAGGAAGAAGAAATATGCACACAGATCACTCTGTATTCGATATAAGCACTACTTTCAAGAAACGCTGACAAAAGATTGTACTTAGATTCTGTTTTCTTTTTTCACTTTGATTATTTAGTTCTCAGTTTTGTACACTAAAATAATACGTGAATCAAACGTTGTAAAAATCTTAAATGTAATAAGAATCTTAAAACAAATAGTTCATTTGGGAATAGTCATTATTAATTCTCATTTTACCAACACTAAAGAACCTCCTACTTCCTAGTCGGTAGTGTCACAATTGGCAAGGGCGTAGCCAGGTACGGGCAGGGGGGGGGCAGCTGCCCCCCCCCCCCCCTAGCTGGACGCGGGTTTGCGCTCGATCAGAGTTCTGCCGAACCGAAGAGTAAACAATGTTAAGTAACTTTCAAAAATTAATTCGTTTCGTGCGATTTAAACCTGCTTTCTACTGCTATTTGCGGGAAAACACGTTAGCGAGGGCGGGGCAGCACAACGGGGCAAGTACGGCGCTGCTGACGACTCTAAGATCGGTTACACACTGGGCGGTTTCGGCCGCGGCGGAAGGTTTTCCGTCGCCGTCGTTCCAGTAGTGGCGCGAGGGATCAAATGGGAGCTTACAAACTGGGCGTACACCCACGGCAGAGCTGCCGTCGACGGCAGGTATGCAGCCGTGCGCTGCCACTAGATTCGATGGTAATTTGACCGCCCCAATCCAGATAGTGGCCCATTTGGTCAAATAAGCGCTTGCTCACTCGGCGATTTTTTAACCGCTTGTGCGCTTTCAGTCTGTTAAAGTTAACATTTTTTGAATTTAAAAATCGTAATTTAAGTTAAGTGATGATGGATACTGATCCTCTCATTTCGTTAGCAGTTTTAAGAGACAAAACTATAGATTATTTTAAAGATCGGAACGCTTGGAAAGAAGTGTGCCTTGAAATTAGGAATGATTTTGACGAAATGAAAAATGAGGAAAAATGCCTTTGGATAGTAAACTTTTGATCACGTATTTACATAAATTTTTAGAGCTTCAACTAGAACTTGAAAAATGTTGAATCACATTTTATAGAAAGATTTTGATTTTTAATACTATATAACTGTGTCCTTATATCTTAGACATTTGCCAAGGAAAACTTTCAACATTCGAAATTCTGTGGATCGACATTTCTTTCTCTTTTTTTTTTTTTTTTTTTTTTCTTCTTCTTCTTATTTTCTAACACAGCAGTGACAAATACAGTGAGACAAGGTGTTTAGTAATTTCGGCATCATCTTCGCCATTTACTTTCGATTTTTCTTTGTAAAGTAATAGTTATTAAAACACTTAACAGATTACAATCTAATCACAAAAGTTTAACTAGTCGATTGTGCTTGTAAGTATAAAAGCAATATAAACTCAACACTGATAGTTGATTACACAGTGGAGTATATGTATTAGTTACAAATAAATGTTAAGTCTTAGCCATTATATGGCATAGTGTATTTTTCAAACTTTTCTTGTACATCTATTCATATTCACCTCAAGACGTTTTCACCCTAATTAACATAAAATAAACATAGCGGATTGGAATTATATGAAATCAAATGTTTATTTATAGTAGGTCCATGAGAAATCAGTCTACTTCAAGGAGATTGCCAGCATTTCCACACGTTAAATACAATTCATCAACTGGGTATTCCTCCTTTGAATGCCGTACTTAAGTTTCGCAAGCAACTGTCGAAATAAACATCCCAAAATAATTGAAAAACTTGGTGTAGTCGTTCCTCAAATATTCTGTTTCCTTTGGCTTTTTCTTTTCCTATTCTATGGCTATGGAACCGTCAAAATAAAAATGTTAAAATTTAAACACCAAATTATTTAAATTAACTTCTAATTTCACAAAATGAAACTCAGGTCATCAAAAGAAAGGTACTGACGTCCGACCACGTCAGCTTTTACCAGCTCTTCATAGCAGCGAAAATTTTACCGCTGTAATAGCAGCAACAGTTCTACCGCCAAATATGTAAACACCTTAAATTCTGTAGGCGGCGACGGTTAAGTTTCCACTGCGGTGAAAACCGCACAGTGTGAACCGGCCTAAAGGGATTGTGCATAAACTACGTTCCTTGGTCTAGAGGGGGAGGGGTTGGTTGGAAAGCTACGCTGGGCTACTTAAAAAGGGGGGGGGGGAATTTCCGAGCCAGGCCACGTAGCTTTTCTTTCATATTAAGATACAGAACATTTTAATAATTATTTCCGTCTTTTTATTATCCTCGCTTGTAATTTATGATAGCCTGACTAGAGAAAACAGTACAAAAATGACTTCAGAAATCATTATGAGAAAAAGCTACGTGGGGGGGGGGAGGGAGAGAGAAAAAAGCCACGTTGGGCTACATGAGGGGGAGGGGGGTTCACAGGAAGCCAAAATGGAGCTACGTGGTTTATGGACAGTCCCTAAGCTGCGTATCGAGTATGAGCGGCTGTTGCGCGAGCCATGTTCGAGCGCACCAAACCGGTTATTTGCCGCGCGAACCATTTCTGTTGACGAACGCGGCTTGCGCGGCAAACTATCCAGGCTTTTCGTAAAACCACCGTGGACATTTCACGTGCGCGAATAGCCGAAACTTTCACTGTGATCCGACACTCTGTATACTAGATACCTAAACGAAAAATGATTTGGTGGATATGGAAATTGTATTTTAATTGAATACAGTATGGCGAGAAACTCATGGAAGACATTAGATATGAAGCCATCGAGGATACAATAAACAAATTTTACGAGATTGACAATCGTAGAGTTTCTAAAATAATTAATTGAGCCAGTGCACTCAATTTCGGGAGACATTTCTGTTACTGATAAACGCTGTGACTTCAAGATTTCTAGTAATTGGAGACTCGTGTACTAGCCTGCATTAGCTTTTTCGAGTTTCAAAACAATCATTTATTTGAACAGTTTCAGATGTTTCTGACGCACTATGCGAAGCTCTGAAAGAATGCTCAAAGATAAGGTAATAGCACCCATTTAATACTAATGTTTTTTTATTGCTATTCAATTTTCTGTTGCCATTCTTAACGAGAACTTACTTTTTACTTAGGTAAAAGGTATTATGTTGATTCTGTCATTTGGCGATTCTATAGATTCGTTGATTGGAGTTTCAAGTGACAGTTGTGGTAGTGATGGAGGTGATACCATCTGACTCTGATTAGGCTGCACATTTGTTATTACACAAAAAAATTTGGAACCGTACAATTGTATTAAAAGGCGGCCGTTTTTGTTATCCATGGCAACAAACTGTCGCTGTGCCGCGCGAGCCAACTCGAACAAAAATATCCCGTCTTAACTGCGATTAAATACCGATATATTGCAGGCTGACTCGACCCGGACACACCGCATCTGATCGTTTATACTGTGATATAAACAGAGAGCGCGCTAATAATCTGTTCTTAAAAGTAATTAATTTGTATTTTCCCTAAGGCTAACGATGGCTTTTAATATAGTATTACATACAGTACATACAAAAAGTACGACTTTTATTTAATAACTATGTGCTTTCGTTTGTGTTTTATTTATTTTTATTACTATCAAGCGATTGTGACAAAATATTTATTACTCATGACTTTACAGTATATTTGTCATAGGTGCTCGGATATGAGTTGGGTCGGTCCAACGGTCAAGTTGTTTCTCACTCTGTGGTCGTACCTATACTGCTACATACAGCCCAGCTGCTGGGTACCTTCCTGAAAATAAATTTTCTGTAGATGCTAAAGTCACTAATTTGAAATTAAACTTTAATCATTGTTGCTTGCAGACATACTTGCCTCTGCTAGTATAGTCTAATTAATTTGTTACTCGAACTTTCTGTCACTTTAAAAATATCCATGAATAATGCAAAAACATGCTTCATCACATTATCATCAATCAGCAGCTAACGATGTTAAGAACTTCTTGGAGAAAATACCGGTCGCTGTAATGATGAATACTGCTCACCAGAAGGAAGTAGAAGACAATCGATAAATCGTGTCATCTACAATATCTTCGATTATTTTCTGTGTTACACCGTACAAATAACTTGCCTTGAAGATGTAAAGAGAAACATCAGGATTTTCTTGAATACCTGCTGAAACTAAGAATTGATTAAAGTGTTCTGGTTTGAAACAGCATATTGAAAAATTTAAGAAAAATGTCATGTATATCTCCCCACAGATTCAAAACGAAATCATTGCCCTGTGCGACTTGGTCGTTAAAAATGAAATTGTGCAGGCCGCAAAGAAGGCTTATACTTATATTGTGTTGGCAGATGAGTCGTGTGATATAGCTGGGAAAGAACAGCTTTCCATAAAAATAGTTTTACGGACGAAGATAAATATGAAAAAAAGCCTTGTATTTTCATTGTGAAAGCCACAGACAACATGGTTGTAAATAATTTAAATCAAATTACAGAAATATGGAACGCAATTTGAACCACAGAGTACATCATAAACTTTTTACAGAGTAAGTACGTGGCAAATATTTCAGCTTTATACTAGACCCACTGGTTTCAAAAATATATGTGGTTTGCTATTTTTAACAAGAATTTTGAAGACATTGTCAAAGGACTTTCGAATGTTTCTAGGGAAGAAAATGATGCGGCGAGGAAAGGTGCTTACCAGTTAAATTGGGCTACTACTAAGTCAGAATTCATTATATGCGTTGGGTTGAATACTCAGGATTACTGGAACCTGTTGCCTCTGCGTAAAAATCAAAGACGATCGTCATGGGAGTAATGTCTGTCATAAAAGATAATCGCAGCGACGCGGACACGGAGAGCTAAAATATTTTAAACACATCTACCAGTACTGCAGCTGCCATTGATACCGATTTGAAGGTCCGGCGCATTGTATCTGTCCAACAACGTCGTCCCAATCACCCTGCTGCATCTCTATACGATTTTTGAAAGGAATATATTTTCATACCTTATTTAAATTCCTTGATAGCTTCTCTTGAGTAGTGTTTTAGGATTATACATTGTGCTTTTACATGCTTTGTTTTAAATTTAACTCTAGTTATTTAGTAAATAGTCAATTATATTAAGTGTTTAGTTTTAGATCAATTTACATGTATCACAGAAAATCACGTCAGTTTGAAAAATAATCTTTTTTTCTAATAAGCAATGAAATTATTACTTTATTTGCAAAGAATTTTTTATATAGCCAGCAGCCGAGAAAGCCCTTTCTGCCTCCTCATTCGTTGGATTGATTGAAATGATCATAAATATTTTTTTTGAAAAACTTAATAACTTTCTGCACTTTTTTGAGATCATCATATCTGGGAATCACCTCAGTATGTGGAATATCCAGTGCTACGATCATGCTTTGTGCTTCAATTGTGGCGTCCAGGTCTTTGTGGTCTACGTCCGAGTGAAAGTTTTTTCTATGCTCTCAATTTCTTTCAGTAGTTTTTTTGGGGGGAGGGGTATAAAACATCGACAACTGCCAATTGTGTGCTGTGTGAAAAGTACAATTGCAGGTACGAAGGCAGAACGTTTTCCATGACGCTTGTTCCATTAGATCTTTTGTCGATAAGAACAGTTTCAACAGCAACACCAAAGCCTGTCAGTCGTTCCTTGACCAAACTGATGGTTTGCTCCGTGGTGGACGAACCCTGTATTCTAAGAAAGCTGATATTAAAATGTCTTTCTTTGCGGTGAACATAACCCCAGGTCCACACGCTAGGCACTTGCCGAAAACTCCAAACCTTTACAAACGCTTGGTTAATTGTGGGGAGCCGAACATTGACAGCCACACGCTTGCGAATGCGCTGGTATGTTTTGGAGAAGAAAGCGTGAGGGACTTCGATGTTGTGTTGGATATAAATTTTTGCTTAACCTATATTTATCATAAAAATTTAAACGAAAATTAAAATATAACGAGAAAGACGGCGAAGATGATTGTGGATGTTAAAAATCCATAGAAACCGTTCCAGGTATAATTTCATTCATGTAACTATGTTTAGTATGTAGTTTCATGTATGTATTTCATTTAATATAATTAAGGGCCTATATGAAATTATTGTTTTATAATTGAAATTGTATAATAATTATTGTTTTTACAGTATTATAATGTCTGTATCAATTATTTTTTACTGCAGAGAATTTATGGAAAATAACTTTAATGAGCTACTTTATGACTTTTTATTTTGCTTATGGCTTTACGCCTTGTCAGCAACGAGGTCATTAGAGGCGGGAAAGGACATGGGGCAAGGAATGGGAAAGAATTCGGATTTGGCCTTTTTCTGAAGGAAGCATCCCGGCATTCGTCTAGAGTGATTTGGAGAAACAATGGAAACCGCAAATCTCAATGCCCGGATGAGGATTCGATCCGGCGTCCTGCCGAATGCGTTAATTGCTCACCCACTACGCTCGGTGATCACGCTTCTTTATGAGCCATCTTGATAACTTCTGCCGGAAGAGATATGCTGATTTTGAATATTAGCATTCAAGGAATGTGAAATATCGTTGTTGAACCAATTACTCATTTTTCCTTCGGCACTTCTATCACAACAAACAGAAACGCATGTCTGTCCGCCGTTAGTGCACAAAGTGTATCAAGTCCGCAGAAACGAGTAGGCGCTTTACAAGCACTTGCCGCTAACTTTCTTTGATTTGTGCCAAAAAACAGACACTCGATTGGATCAGCCACAAGTGCCAGCCTACACAAGTCAAGTTAAACGCTCTATCACCACGTTTCAATTTGTGACGGCTTGACGAGGTTTAGCAAGCGTGTGGTCCCGCCTCAAATATAGGTGATTTTTTTTTTTTTTTTTTCTTTTTTGGACGTCTACTCATCAAACTTTCGACGAAAATATTCGCAATTGTTTCTTGAAATATTCAAATTGAACAATTATGTCATTTGAATACTTTGTTATTATAGATCTTATAGAATTAGCAGAATTAGGAAATACAAATCCACTTTTTGAAAAGAAATAACTGAAATACAATGAATGTACAGTTCATTACAAAAACATTTTAACACATCATTTATGCACTAGATTTTGAAATATCTGTCAATCGCTGTAACCCTCTTTTTGTATTGTGTTTACTTACTCCTCAGAAACAACTCTAGTTGTATCTTTTTTGTGTGTACGATCTGGGAGCTAGTTTTGCAATAGGACGACGTAACTCAAATTACAGTACTGTACACAACACACATCTGTTGCCATGAGTCAAATGTCAACTTGAAGGATACAGTTAAACGGAGCGATACAACCGGTAAAGAACGAGTCGGACCGGAAAGTGACGACAGGGAGACACCGTGACGAAGACTGAAACATGTTTTCACCACATTTTACGGATTGCGGATCCACTTAATTAGGTGCTGGATCCGCCAGACTGCCAAATGATGCCGGATCCCGCATTGCTGGATTGCAGTATCTAGCTACATCCCAGCTAAAGTTTAAGTAAGTCATTAGTTGATTAAAAAAAAAAAATCACGATGTTTCTGCCAATGCTACAAGTTAAAATTGTTTGATTATGAAGTCGCACTATGGTATAAACTATGGAAGGTCAAGGGTATGACAACAGAAAATCTTAGAGAACTAGACCTTATGAAAGAGTTAAATAAGATGGAAATATTCTAGAGATCCAACTGACCTGTCTGTGCATGCTTGGTGTACACAGAAAACTTTTACAAGAAAATTGTGATAAAATTGCAGATGAAGTAGCTTGAAAATTATTACTATTATATACTAATTAATTAAATTATAATTAATTAAAATATAATAATATTAATTAATTATTCAATTAATAGAATATATATGTATTCCATTAATAAACGTTTTTTTAGCATACATATTATCAGTTTTCTCTTGCCTGCCCCCCCCTAAACAAAATCCTGGCTACGCCCTTGACAATTGGTCATTGCTTTTCAGAGATTATAGCAAGAACTTTATTGCATATAAAGTGATGTGTTTCATTTAAAAGCATGAAAATTAATGCAATTGATAACATAATAGCTCCAGAGTAGGATATTAAGTTCTTAACACAAGAAGTAAAATGGTGATGTATATCAACTAGCTTCGCAGCCCAACAGAATGGAAGGTTTGAATACAGTGATCTGGGAATTTATTTTTTGCAGTTGCTTAATTAAATAGAATTGTTATTAAATAACGCTCATAACCTTGATTTTGTAATGTACGTTTTAGGTTGTAGTTTAAATCATCATATAGATCGAATTACTTACATGCTACTTCGCGTAAGCAATATGGAACCACCAAAATAAAATATTAACTAGGAATCCTAAAACCTTATGCTACAAATTACAGAACTAAATTCATTATGCCTTATACATTAATAAAGCATGTCAGTTATCATTCTGTCCAGGCTACATTTCAACCTAACCACAACCTTCACTAACATTGCCATTCGAAAATCATAGGTTCTTAATTTAATTTAATTTTAATTGCAATGGAACACACGCCTCTGTGGCAATTTCCCTACACACCCATCTTCACCATTTCCTGCACCTACCTACATTTGCCCTCTACAAATTTCAACTTTAAATTCTTCAAATATTTATGGTAAATTATTCATCATTTCTCTTGGTAACTTATTCCAATCCCTGACACCCCTACCTAAAACACAGAACCTTCCAACACCCTTGTGCCTGTAATTGAATGCCAGCTTGTGGTCATGGTCATCTTTCCCCTCCATGCATTACTTACAATTCTTACACCAATATCTTTTGATTACTCATGACCAACATGCGCCTTGTACACTCCCATGAACCTCCTCACACTCCTCCTGTCTTCCAGTGAATCCCATTCCAGCTTTTTTATCATATCTGTTACTGATTGTGTTCTGCAGTAATTTCCAAAACAAATGTTGCAGCCCTTCTTTTCAGCCTTTCTAACTCCTCTACTTCATACTCAAAATGTTGGTCCCATACTACACTACCATATTCAAACAATGGTCTGACCAAAGTTTTGTAACCCAATTGCTTTACATCTCTCATACATCCCCTCATCACTTTTATGAGCAAGTGCAGAATTTTTAAATCTTTTCCTACTACCTGACCATTGCTATCAAATGTAATACTAAGATATTTGCATTTGATGTCTTCAACAAACAATTCTTTCCCCACCTTATAATCATAACGAACCTTTGCTTTTTAGTTGTGTATCTAATGAGCTGACTCTTCTTTGCATTTATCTTCATCCCATATTTACCAAACCAACTAGATATCTTGTCCAGATTACCCTGCAACTATTTACAGTCTTCTACCTTTTTGATCCTTTTATATAACATTTTGACATCTGCAAACAATCCAATTTCTGATACTAAACCATCAACACAATTATTCATTAGAATAGTAAATAGCAATGGTCCCAATATGCTTCCCTGTGGCACTCCCATTTTTACTTCCACTTCTTTTGGTACTGCATTCCCTACCATAACTTTAAGTTTTTAACCTTTTATAAATTCTTTTACCAGCAAATCACTTTCTCATCCACTCCTATAGTTTTTTCATATTTGCATTTATCCCATCAACCGGGATTCACTTGAATATACTTGCTCAAAGCCATGTTGCATACCTGAAAACCACTTACGCTCCTCACATATATTTCTGATATAGTTTGCATATCAATATCTCCATTAATTTATGTATCACTGATATCAAACAGATTGGCCTATAATTTTCGACTCTATTTCTCACCCCTCCTTTATGTATCGGCACAACTATCACACTTTTCCAGTCCTCTGGTAAGCAGCAAGTATCCATACTCAGTTTAAATAATATTTCAAGGCAAGGTACAATGTCACATCCCACAATCATTAAGACATCAGTAGTAATAATATCGACACCAGCCTATTTATGTTTTTTCAGCTTTCTTAGATTCCTCATGATATCCTCAGGACGAATTTCAAGTTTTTTGGTCTGCTAATTTCTAAATGTGTTGCTAAGCACATTAGCAGATTTTTTCCCTCCCGTTTCTCATTCATTGTCCCTAATGGTCTCACTAAACCAGTTACTTAATATCTCTGCCTTTTTCAAATGCTCTTCTCCATCCATTTCTATAAGAGTCTCAACATCCTCCCACCCAGTCAGTTTTCTAACAAAGCCATATAAATTTCTCATTGCTTCAGGCAATGGTCTCCCTGCACTGTCTGTACTCTTCATAAACCCATCTTTAGCCACCTTCTTAACTATTATTAACTCCTTGTTTAGTTGTTTTAAATATTCCCTGCTACTCTACTGTCTCTTAACTATGTTATGTTCTCTTCTTACCAACCTCTTTAACCTCCTCACGTCCCTATTGTAGCACACAGGCTCTCTACTTCTCTTTATTTTCTGTATTGGAATAAATATTTCTTCCCCATTTCTTATTATTTCATTGAGCTCTTGCCACATTGATTCTACTAAACTTGTGCCTTCCTTCCATTTGCTGAAATGTTCTTAGAAATATCTCTCACATGTGCATCAATACATTCTGTTATCGTGATCGAAAGATGATCTATTGGAACTACTTACATGTGACTGAAATAATGAAATCAGTGATATGGCATTAGAGAAAGCATTGGAAATTAAAAATAAGTCTTGACAATTGTATGTGATATCATGTAAGATTAGTTTTAATCCACACAATTTTTTATTTTAAAACAGAAATATTTGATGTAATCAACATATCGTCAAAATAAAACCAATATCGAAGCAGCAAATAATTTGATTTTTTTGGAGGATAGATATTTGGAATTGCTTTTTTGTTATAGGACATAAATAAATTTTTATTATTGTACTGTTTATTACAATTACTGTAATTATTGTTAAAGAACTCTTATGCTATAACACACTTCCATGTTTACGAAGTCATGGGTAACTGCTAGTAAGTTATTAAATTTTTGCGTTCATGCATTAGTACATACCTAAGGTAATAAATAAAATTTTTAGATACCTACCTAAAAACCTACTCAAACAGATAATATTATAAAGTCCAAATTGCACAATGTTTTCAGTAAGCAAAGCGCGTCAATAGCAGTTTCATCATCTTACCAAGTAGAAATCTTTTCCAGAGCGTTACGAATTTTCACTAAGTTGTCTCATGAAATTGTAGACAGCCATCATGTGTCTCAACCCAATGCGTCTCGCAGATAACTTGCATTTTAGCTTCAAATTCTTTAAAAAAAAAATTGATGCCTTTTAGCAGATGAATTGGCAAATGCTACAACTTTTTTGGCTCTACTACAATGCCAGGGTCCCAAGAAGGAAATGTGCTATCAGTCTTAAATATACTACACACATTCCTAAAGGCATATAGGCATATTATTTCATAAAACGTGGTATGTGAAGCCGTAAAACATATGAAAAATGTAAAAGTTGTTTGAAATGTGGCTAGATCATTACAAGTTATTAACAACATGATTGCTGTATGTACAACACATCAAAATTTGGGACAGAGACTTTCAACTATTTTTTCAAGTGCTACATCTGTCAACCAAAGCTCCATATTACCTAGATTGTTATCATTACATCTATGACAATCGTAAGCATCACAGGAAGTCACAAAGCTTCCTTTATTATTCCATAGAGAATATCTTATATATAAAAATCAATGTTTGTTTGTGGGTTTGTTCGTCTTCTATGCATTCCTATACCATTTATCAGATTGCAATGAAACTTTGGATAGTTTTCGAGTGTGCATCTGCGACGGTTCCTGTGAAAAAAAAATTCCAAAAAGTCACCACCTATTCCCCATAACACCCCATAATTTAGGCAAAACCACATTTTTTATCCAATTTAGATAGGAATTTGTACACTTATACTTTAAAACAAACATAAAAATACTGCCTAAATATGGTTTCCGAATATTATTCCCCTCGCCCCCTTTCCACCCCCATAATTTATCACCCCAAAATTTAGGCAATACCAGATTTTTTATCCGATTTATATAGGAATTTGTACACTTATACTTTAAAACAAACAGAAAAATACTGCCTACGTATGGTTTCCGAATATTCATCCCCTCTCCCCCTTTCCAGCCCCATTACGTTTTTACCCCATAATTTAGGCAAACCACATTTTTTATCTGATTTAGATAAGAATTTGTACACTTATACTTTAAAACAAACAGAAAACACTGCCTACGTATGGTTTCCGAATATTCAGCCCCTCTCTCCCCTTTCCAACACCGTTACGTTTTTACCCCATAATTTAGGCAAACCACATATTTCATCAGATTTCAATGGGAATTTGCACACTTATACTTTGAAACAAACAGAAAAATACTGCCTGCATATGTTTTCCAAAGCGCATCCCCTCTCACCCTTTCCAACTGAAAATGAATGAAACAGCAGTTTAAAATTTATATGTAAATATTGTTTCATTTAATCTATGTGCCTACTCAAGTCCAGCAATTGTGAAGCATTGCTGGGTCAGCTAGTACTTAATAAAAGGCTCAGCTGTGAGATATGTGTTATGTCTGTTGTTTCATCGAATAAAATATAAAAGTTTTTAATAACACTCACATTCAGTAAAATACTTTCCTACATGATTTCCATGCAAATATCAGTCAACTAATTTTTCAAAATTTTGCTGATGTATGTTGCACTAGACTTAGAAGTCTCTAAATGATGCTCGTATGCTGTGGCATGAGTCACCACTTCACGAGGTTCTACACGGAATTTTAAAAGTACTCTAAAATTTCCTTCATCAGCTACCATGCTGTCTTTATCCAAAAATTTGTCATCATCATGATGACCACATAACGATACAGCTTGATGAACACAAAAAATTATCATTTTGACAATTGGTGGTAAGCGTTCATTATTTGTTCCTTACTTTCATTAATTTGTGTCATTATTTCACTGTTAATTTGGTTTTCAGGTTTGTGAAACATGTATAAAAAGTTTTTTTCTAGCTTCAAAAGCTATTTTGTAGTACTGATTTCACTGTGGAGTTAGCAACACACCATTTTCACCAAGAAAATCATCAAAAGCTTTTAATGTTGTTTTTTTTTATGAATCGTTTGAGAGGTGTTTTTGACTGTGTGCCAATTCAAGGGCGTTACTGTAAATAAAACATACTATACTGTAAAGGTCCTGGTCTTTATGCAATAAATCAAGCCAGTGAAACTTGTCAAGGTGTAACTTCTAACATATTTTTTTGTCTGTTTTCCTTTTTTTGATTACAACACAGCTTGGGAAAATATAAATTGGAGAAAGCAACCAATGATTTTCGAGCAATATAGCTCTTGTTGAATTGTCTAGATTTTTTCTTACAAACCACCCAATATTTGAGGAAACTTTCGATTGAGAAAGCGAACATTCTATGTGATCAGAACTGGAAGTCAGCATACAGTCATACACGAAATCGGCAGCTTATAACAACTTCAGCAGGAATAATATTTTCTTCATCATCTAAGAATAAGGTAGCTCTGCAAGCATTGGCAGCACACATATTATCATATGAGTTAGTGCTCAGTATAGGTAAATATTTCCTGCATTTATCAATGTCAAATTTAGGTTTCTTTGTAACAGAATTAATTTAGCTTTCTAAATAAACCACTACATGCATTATGTTTCGACCCAACAGCACCACCACCTTTTTTGCTGCATCTTGCAGACAAAAACACCCGAGTATAACTAAGCAAAAATGACAATATATTTATATAAATACATCAAACAGTTTAGTGGCAAGACGCAGTCGGAGCTACGAGGCTGTGATGTCACTGAACATCGGAAGCACAGCCGCAAACAAATGGAGCGATGGGCAGCGCGACGCGGCAATATCTAAAGTTGCAATCGTGCGTACAGTATTCAATTCACAATGTCTGAATGGGTATAACATAATATTATAAACAGCATACAGTCACATTGTGACCATTGTGAATGTGTTTGTGAGATTTGGCCACCCATCATTCCAAGTAATCTTATTTAATTAAAATCAGTGAAATTAAAAATATTACCCGATGTCCATCTGGCCGAGCCCAGGGGGGAGGGACTCATGACTCCCATGGATCCGCACTTGGTTAAAATGATATATTAGTTTCTGTAGAAAGTTCAAGGAGTCTGCCAGATAAATGAGATTTTTAGAAATGTGTTGTTGTGAGTATTGCAAATGCGCCAAGACTGATGATGTAAGAGAATTTAGTATTAATTTAATAGAAGCCCTTTTGACAATTAAATCAGGTTAAAGTAGGTAGATCCCTTTTTTCGTATATTACACCTATAATATGACTAAGGTTTTTTTCCTTCAAATAGTGAAGTATATTTGTTCAGCTGTGGTAATTGATTGATTTAATTTCTCTATTCTTTCTTATTGTCATTCTCTAATGACTCCATCAGATAAAGGTATAGTGATGAAACAAATTATATTCATTCAATACCTTATACTTTGATTTAATTGTAATGAAGCACAAGATTCTGTGGAAATTTCTTTCCAATTTCAATTAAAAATTTTACAAACTCTGTGACAACTTTATCATTAATTAAAAAAAGTTCTCTACTTCTACATTCTTTCTCTAAAATTTAACTTTTCTGACTTGCTCTGAAAGCATTAAACTTAATCATTAGCTCTTACCTTGGCTAAGCACAGATTTAGAGTTTAATAAACAAAATAATAAGTTTTGTCACATTACCAATTGCAAAATCATAAAAAGAATTTTAACTAAATTAGTTCCACTTAAAAAGTTTATTTCTATTTAATATAATATTCATAACTAAACCATATAATTATTCAGACAGTATTATGAACTTTGATAAACTGTTTTCATTGATGTTTCCAGCAAACTACAGCTGTAACGTTCACATGAAGGGAAACAAAATACAAAATAATGGCATATTCTACCTGCAGTTTGAACCAATGAAATTTCGTTTGAATGTTGGATCTGCTTTATTTCATCTCACAAATCTTTTCA